>SJYX01023792.1:791117-806738 GCA_006410675.1 Oreotragus oreotragus
CAAGGAGATCCAACCAGTCTATTCTAAAGGAGATCAGCCCTGGGTTTTCTTTGGAAGGAATGATGCTAAAGCTGAAACTCCAGTACTTTGGCCACCTCGTGCGAAGAGTTGACTCATTGGAAAAGACTCTGATGCTGGGAGGGATTGGGGGCAGGAGGAGAAGGGGACGACAGAGGATGAGATGGCTGGATGGCATCACCGACTCGATGGACGTGAGTCTGAGTGAACTCCGGGAGTTGGTGATGGACAGGGAGGCCTGGCGTGCTGTGAGTCATGGGGTCGCAAAGAGTCGGACACAACTGAGCGACTGAACTGAACAGACATAAAGGGATATTTTATTGTTGTTTAATTTTCATCTAACTGGTTTCTAATGACATCGAGCATCTCCTGATGTGTTTATTACTTGGGGAGGCGGGGGATTCTTCTCCTGACAATTATCTGTTCATATCCTCCCCCCATTTTGTTAAAAGTTGCTAATTTCTTCCTGCTGATTTGAAGATTCCTTGCATATCCTAGATATATCCTCTCCCATTCTGTAGTCTAACTTTGTCCATGGTGACTTGATGTAATCAGTCGTTTGAATGTAATCAGATTAATCTCTTTTCTGCCTTGTGGTTTGCACTTTCTGCTAAATCTTCCTCACCACTCCCACACCTGGTCCCCATATCTCCCAGCATTACACCAAATACCTTGTCCTGGCTGGCAAAACTCACCTTGTGGTTTTGAAGGAGGAAACGGACAGAACAGGTTCCATCTTGAAAGCAGGACTCCATCTTGGGCGGGACTGTGGACTTTGAGCTCTATGCCCTATGGAAAATCAGACTCCCTGGGTGGAAGAGCCCCAGGGCTCATACCTAGACTCTCCATAGCCTAAAAAAATACCCTAATTATCTGCGTAACCTAATAGAATCATAAATTCTATTATGCTTATTGGAGTATGACCACAGGCCTATTGATCATTGTCCACTGTTAACTGCCTAGGCTTAAGGCATACGAATCATGGGTTAACTTTGATTGTATCTTTCTTTTCCTTTGTTCAGACTAGTTTCAGGGAATTTGGGGAGGTAGGTTTGGGCAAGTACGCTTAGGGTATATAAGGTTTTCACCAAAACTGGTCAGGATCCTTGGCTAAGAGGAGACTCTGCCTTGGGCCCGCCGGTGTAATAAACTGCACTCCACTATCTGCATTGTCCTTCTGTGAGTTTGTTTCCCGGAACGCAAGGCTACAACAGTTTCAACTCTCCTGCTGGCTAAAAAATGAAATCCAAGCACTTGCTCTCTCATACAGGACCCTTTCCAACCTAATCCTGAACGTTCCCACCTCTTTTCTGCTACGTTAGCCCCTACTTCCACCCCATCCCTCTTCTGCTAGACTGTCTTGCAGACACTGTCCACACTTTAATAGACCCACATTCTCCTTTGCAGCAGGCAAATGTAAAGATGCTTTTGAAACAGGAGGGAAGGTGGCAGGGCACAACTTCTGAAAGAATGACATAGCCCCAAGATATACTATAAACCAATTAAAATCAATGGGTCCCAGATGGCAGACAATTCAACTTTGATTAGACCTTGATCCTCTATCAATAAGCTAAATGATATACTCAGAGGCACCATGACAGTTCCAAAGTACCACCAAAAGATCAAAAAGCAGGCAGTAGCCCAACTCCTGGAAATCTCCACCACTTCCCCAAAATAGCTGGAATAATCCTCTCACTCATCAGCCTATGAAATTACCCAGCCCATAAAAACTAACCACACCACATTTTGAGGAGGCCAGACTCACCATCTGAGATAGTCCACACTCTCTCTGTGGAGTGTGTTCCTCTTCAAATAAATCCACTTCTTACCTATCACTTTGTCTCTCACTGAATTCTTTCTGCAATGAGACACCAAGAACCTGAGCCTCATTAGGTCCTGAAACCAGGCACTCTAAATTTAAGCTGGGTTCAAGTCCCAGCCACATGGATTCAAGTCCCAATCTGAGATAAACGGTTCCACTTTCAACTGTTGCTTTTGCTTGTATGTACCTGGGAGTCTTTCTCCCAGTCAGTACACCGTCAACATTGCACATTTAACAAGTGCGGTTTCTGCTTCAGGAGACAGTCCAAATGGCCCACCACCTGTTACTGTGCGTATGGTCGTAATCACAGAGTAACGTATAGAGGAAGAACACTCACATCTCCATTTTCCAGGTCAGGAAGCCGAGTCTCATCAAAGAAAAATGGGGCTGGACATGACTTACTGATGGCAAGACAGATTTTATTCAGACTTCTGCACAGAGGACAGAGATTCCACCGTAAAAAGTTCCAGCTAAAACAAAGATAACAGGTTAATGGAGAACAGAGAGGGAGTCAGAAAAGGAGGTTATAGGAAATGAAAAGAGGTAAGAAAGAAGGAACCAGGTGGGTTATAGGGAAAATGAGCAATTGCAGAAGGGGATGAGTGGAGAATTACTGGAAATGGTTTGGAAGGGTAGGTTGGGACAATGTGGATTTTGCAAGTTGACAACATTGCACTTTCTTGAGCAAGAATTCAGTCCCAGGGCAGGGGTCACCTTAAGGCGGTCTAACGCAGATGGAAGCTGGGCTGAAGTTTCCTAGCTGTGGCGTTTGGCCAAGCCCTTTGTGCTGCAGAGAATTTACTGTTCATTGGTTAGGTCATGCACGTATAGCTGGACAAGCAACAAGGCAAAGCCTGGATTTAAACGCAAACCTGCCTGACCGTGACACCCAAATGCAACCCTTGTTTCCGGCCATTACCTGTGATTTTGCTGACATGCAGATCTGGAATGTGGGAGCCTTGGAAGCAGGAGAGAGGCTCTCAGCTGGTGAGGCTGCCCCAGTTACCCTCGGTGTCCTGGGTCTCCTCTGTCCTAAGGGAGCGGGAACTCTTGTGAAGGAACATAAAAGCCATTTTTAAAAGTCACTTTCCTCTGGAGAAGGGAATGGCAATCCACTCCAGTATTCTTGCCTGGAGAATCCCGTGGACAGAGAAGCTGGGGGGTACAGTCCATGAGGTCACAAAGAGTTGGACATGACTGTCACATATGCATGTCACTAAGCGGGACACACACCTCGTGGGAAAGTTGGAGTGATTAAGTGTAAGAAAGTGCAAGAACTAGATGCTTCTTGATGGAAGCGTAATTTGGGAGAAAGCTTAGACTTTCCTTCACGAAGCATGGCAACTCTAAGAAGTTTCTAGAAGTAGCCCTCCCAAACGCCACCACCCTGAGATACAAGGAACTCTCTGAGTAGGTTTTGGCAAACAGCACAGTTCTGGGAATCACCCGAAATTGGCCGTGGGGCACTTTACTGCAAGCCACACCCTCAGCAAAAAGAGGCATCAGCAGCAGTGCTTTCTGTGGCAGAGAACACGGGGCTGAAACCTCGAGTCCCCCTCGGAGTCTCATTTAGGTAATTACAGTTCACCTCTTAGGACTCTCCCTGCGGATACAGCTGGCTTTGGTTGTCATCATTACCGCTGTTCTCCCAAATTACGGGGCAGGGCAGGATTCTAAGGCTGAGCCCACGACAGGGAAAACACAGGAGCGAAGGCGGCCTCCTCTATCAGCTAACAAGTCCCTGTCTGACAGGATCATTTTGCTCAGAGCACAGTGCACTTACATTTGGTGTAACATCATGGGGAAAATGAGCGAGTTTTTCCCGTCCGGCAGACTTTCGCAATGAGGACCTCTTGCAGTGTCCTGGGAGCCCAGGTTCCTGGGTTCTGGAACACCGGCCATCCTGACTCGGAGATGGCATCCACTAGAACATCCTGTGGGAGCAGACCCTGTGGGTCCAACCCTGGTTCCCTGTGCCAAGCATCATGGCTGTCGTGCCTGCCTCGCAGGCAGTCATGAGGAGGAACTGAATTCACGCAAGGCCCAAAGGGAGCCTGCTCAGGACACGCTCACAGCCCCCGCGCTCACCCATCCACCTGAGATCCGGCTGCCAGCCTCTCTGAGCTGGGCTGGGGCCAATATTGCAGCCATTGTGAGTGACGACAGCTGTTCATGTGTGTGTATACCCCTTCGTGGGCTTCCCCGGTAACTCGGCCGTAAAGAATTTGCATGCGTTGCAGGAGACCTGCGTTCCATCCCTGGGTCGAGAAGACACTCTGGAGGAGGGCATGGCAACCCACTCCCGAGAATCCCACGGACAGACCTGGAGAATCCCATGGACAGAGGAGCCTGGCGGGCTACAGTCCATGGGGTCACGAAGAGCCGGATGCAACTGCAGCGACAGAGCACACACTCAGACAGACCCCTTCGTGGTGAGCTGATGTGGCAAACTGACAAACTGCAAGCTCTTGGCATGCAGAGGGGCCCGGGGAGTCGGGGGATGTGCTCCACCAGGCACCGGCTGTGGCGTTCTGGGTCCCTCTCCTCCGCCTTCTGTGCCTCCATTTCCCCCACTGAAAAATGTCACAGGTTGAATAGCTCATTTCTTAATGCCCAACTCCCATTCTAAGACTTGTAGCCACTGCCTAGGCCTGGCTAAGGATTCTTCCAAGATCAGATTTTATAGTCATCACAACGTGTGGTATTTTTATCTCTCTGGGAAACAAAACTCCCTAGAATGAAGACTGAAACGCGGTACCTCAGCTAGACCTGAGGAAATTCCCTGGTGGTCCAGCGTTTAAGACGCTGAGCCCCCAGTGCTGCGGATGTGGGTTCGATCCCTGGCTGGGGATCTAAGAGCCCACACGTCTTGAGGCCCCCAAACCCAAACAGAAGCAGCATTGTAACAAATTCACTGAAGACTTTTAAAAACTGGTTTGCGTCCAAAAAAAAATCTTTTAAAAGAGTGTATACTTCAATTAATTTTCAAAAATTAAAAGTAAATACTAAAGACTAATTAATTAATTAGAATAAAAAGACCAAACTGTGAAATTATGGGCAGGTGACTCAAGATGGTTGCTCTTTTGCCTTGTGTACATGCCCTGCTCAATCAGCGCCTGCTTCACTAATACCTGCTCCCCTGACTGACCTGCCCCAGGGCCCAGCTGGGACTGTCCCAGCTATATATCAGAACTCTCCACTGCGCTTATCAAAGGGGCGGTGAGGGGCGTGCCCTCTGCTGGTTTCCCTGGTAACCGGTGAGCCAACCTGACATCAGCTCCCCCAGTGACCACCCTATCCCACCCGTGGGAGCAAAGACTGCCACCGTGTGCTGCCAGCCTGGCAGCCACTGTGTCAGCGGAACACAGCGGAGGCAGCTCCGGGACCTGCTTCAGGAAGCTGGGGGTAAGCTCCCCCACCCGTGAAACGTAGGTGTCTCTGCCGCCAACTCCTGGCTCTTCCTTCTGGCTTGGAGTTGGGCGAGCACAGGCCTTGCAGACGTGCGATGTGCGGCCCGACAGAAACAGAAACAGACCTCCAAGAGCCTCGCTGAGGCTGAGGACTGAGGATGAGATATGGAGAAGTCCTCAGGCCGCCTGACAAGAGGTGAGGGAGAAAGGCCCTTGGCAGGAGGCATTCCACACATCAGGAACGGAAAGGGGCATTCCAAGGTAGTGGGGAACCTGACGCCATCGCTGCCACAGCTCAAAGACCGTCCTGCAATCTCAGGATCTTCGGTCCCTTGGAGAAGGACCAGCCAAGGGGCTTTGGGGAGCACGCTCCTGACTTGTGCTCGGCACTGGAAAACTCAGTGGAGTGGTCTTCAGACCCCTTCGTGACAACCAGCTTAGACAGTTGATCTAAGCATCAGTGAAATTTACTAGACTCTGCGCAGCCTTCCTCACCTGGGGGCTGGGGCCTGAGAGTGAAGAGGAGGGAGCTAGACTCTGAGGACAGGACCAAGGCCAACACGTTAGCCAAGGGGCCGGCTGCCCAAGTCAGCGGAGGAAGGCAGGAGACCTTGAGCTGGAAGGTGGATGCGCAGGCTTTCATACGCATCTGTATCCAGCCTTTCAGGTCACACACAGCAGCGGGGAGAGACAGATGCCTCCAGGCAGGGCCCTCCAGAGAGGAGAGGACGCAGGTCTCCTTAGAATGGCAACGAGTGGCCCAGCCCTCACTGGCCAGGGCTGGAGCCTGGGAGGAGGGAGGTGGGCACCAGACCTCTCACGGCAGGCTGGCAGCTGCCAGTACACGCCACGTAAGCATCGGGTGGAAACGCTGCGACTGCTGTGTGTGCATGTCTCAGCTCAGCTGGGTCCATCCGGTCCCATCCCAGGGAGGAGAGAATCCGCAGGTGTAGGAGGGGAAAGCATCGTAACTGTCCAGCCTCATCTCAGGGTTGATTTCTAGGGCCCTCTGGTACCTGGCAAAGTGCCCTCAGCCCAGGCTCAGTCCCCGAGCCGGACAATCTGCTCACCCAGATCGTGGTCCTGTCTGCCGTCTTGGACAAGGCCCCTTTGCCACTCCCAGTAGCCCTTTCAAAACTGTGACAACCACACTTGCCTCCAGGTGTGCGACAGACAGAACTGGAAAACACACGGGAAGCTCAGTCAAAATCTACAGGGAAGCAGGACTTCCCTGGCAGTCCAGCGGCTAAGACTTCCCTTTCCAGTGCAGGGGGCAACAGGTTCAACCCCTGGTCTAGTCGCTAAGATCCCACGTGCTTTGTGGCCCCCAAAAATATAAAAAACAAGAGCAATATTATAACAAATTCCACAAAGACTTTAAAAATGGTCCACATTAGGAAAAAAAAAAAAAAACTTTAAAAAAGCAACACAAAAGCGAGAGATTAACTAGATCCTGTCTTCTTCTCACTCCTCTCTAATACGCCCACAGTGCTGTGCTTCGTCACTCAGCCAAGTCCGACTCCTGGTGACCCATGGACATCATTAGCATCCACACACCTCAGGCCCAGACACACACACACACACTCACACACAACCTGTGCTTTGCTGCTTCAGCCCTGCTGCCCCCTGCCCACCACAGTCCCCTCTATCAGCAAGTGGCACCAGCAGCCATCCATCCAGGATTCAGCTTCTAGGGAGCTCTTGCTGACACCACTTCCACTCCCTGGTCCAATTCCAAATTGTGAATCTAGTGGAACCCCTGTGTGTGTGTGGCATGTGTGGCTCAGTTCAGTTCAGTTCAGTTACTCAGTCCTGTCCGACTCTGCGATCCCATGAATCGCAGCACACCAGGCCTCCCTGTCCATCACCTTCTCCCGGAGTATGGCTCAGACATGTCCAACTCTTGCAACCCCATGGACTGTAGCCTGCCAGGCTCCTCTGTCCATAGAATTCTCCAGGTAAGCATACTGCAGTGGGTTGCCATTCCCTTCTCCAGCGCATCTTCCCGACCCGGATCAAACTACATAGCTTTTAAGTTCCTCCTCCTGCTCGGATCTAGAGCACCATCCTCTCTTGCCTGGGCTGTTCCACTGGCCTCCAAGTNACTCAGTCCTGTCCGACTCTGCGATCCCATGAATCGCAGCACACCAGGCCTCCCTGTCCATCACCTTCTCCCGGAGTATGGCTCAGACATGTCCAACTCTTGCAACCCCATGGACTGTAGCCTGCCAGGCTCCTCTGTCCATAGAATTCTCCAGGTAAGCATACTGCAGTGGGTTGCCATTCCCTTCTCCAGCGCATCTTCCCGACCCGGATCAAACTACATAGCTTTTAAGTTCCTCCTCCTGCTCGGATCTAGAGCACCATCCTCTCTTGCCTGGGCTGTTCCACTGGCCTCCAAGCTGGTCCCCTCTGCAACTCCTTCCTCTTCTGCCAGAGTCAGCTTTCCAGGAAGCACATCTGATTGCACCAGCTCCTTCAAAAACCCTTCCACAAGGACTTCCCTGGTGGTCCAGTGGTTAGGAATCCACCTTGCAATGCAGGGAACGTGGGTTTGATCCTTGGGCAGGGAACGAAGATCCCTTGTGCCGTGGAGCAACTAAGTCCACACGGTGAAACTGCTGAGCCAGCATGCCACAGTGCTCCATGTGCCACAGTGAAGTTTTGCCCCAGTCCCAAAACTAAACCCCAGTGCGGCCAGATTTTAAAAGTGCCTTCTATAGCTCAAGATGGGGTCAAGCAGGGCCTGGGGAGCCTGCCCCCGCTTCTTCTCAGGCTTCACCTCCTTTCGCCTTCCTGACTGCTGCCACATGGGTCTTCCATCAGACTCCCAAAGAAGGGCAACACCCAAGCCCTCTGTTCAGGCTGACCATAGGGGGCCAGGGGAGACCACAGCACATGCGCACAGACCCTGACCTCTGGCTCAGCAGAACAGGCCCCAGGCAGCCAAACATAGCACAGGCGCCCACCTGTTCTCAAGGACGGGGTCCTGATGAACTGCCCCTGCCCTCTGCTTTGGCTCAAGCCCAGAATGTCTCTGACACAGCGGCTTGAGATTCTTCAGGGCTTTAAACCTGTTGAATCTGGGGACAGCTTAATTACGGCCAGAGAAATTCCTCCATAATTTTTGAGCCCATTTAGAGTTTGATGCTTAGAAAGCAAACTCTTTACTTGCTCAGAGCGAGAGTGTTAAAAAGCCCCAACAGACAAAAGTGCTATTGATGAGCCTGGCCCCTCCCTCCCCTCTTCTGGGCTTCACTGGTCAGCTCAGCGTGTTGGTTGTTTTTGTCTGTGTTTTGTCCTCGTTTTCAGAGTTGATCCAGGAAAAAGGACAAGACTGACAACTTGAAAAGAGACTGGCCCTCTCCCCCTCCGGTCTGGAAGAGCCAGCATCCCCTTGGCAATCAGCCAGCCTGATTTAATGTCCTTCCTAATGATGGGAAAGGGCTGGTGATTAAAAACCTGCAGACAAGACCCTGTCAGGAGGCGTGGCAAGCCCAAGGGAAATCCCGGGGCTGCACAGAGGGGGCTCCCAGTCTCTGCCACCCCCGTGGCCCCCATCAGCAAAGTCAGGTTTGCCACAAAACTACACTGCACTCACTCACACCAAGCATCAGCCACTAGATGCTGGGGCGGGGGCCTGGGGAAGCCCTGATGGTAAAACTGGGCTACACCCTCGATAGTGTAGGCAGTAGGGAATAGCCAGGCCCCTGGCGAGGAAATCAAGTCAGAGAGACCCAGCAAAGACGTATTACTAGGGAGCTGTATCATCACTAAGCAGCCAGATTGCAGGTAGAGGGGAGGCAGAGCAGGGGGCAGAATTCCATGTTCGCACAGAGATGAAGATAGTGTGCAAGATGGAAGGGGGGAACCAAGGCCAGGAGTCCCCAGCAAGCCACCCACACCTGTCCAGGTAGGGCAGAATGAAAGGATGAAAATAGCCTCGGCCTGTCAAAAGCTACCTCCAAGAGTCACCTTGGAAGGCAGCCCTGGAGACTAGCAGTGTTTGATTGACACACCCCACCCCAAGGCACAGCCTCGCTTGCAGAATCTGGCATAATTCCTCCCGGTCTAATGAGGTTTGTGGATTTTATCGATTTAAGGGGGAAAAGCTGCAATTCACTCTCCCTGAGCCCTGCTGGAGGGAATGATGGCCCAGCGGGGGGCGGGGGGAGCCAGGGGGAAGGTAACAGCATGTTCCAGGCTGGGGGAAGGGACCCCAGTAGACAGACAGCCTTGAGAAGATGCTTAATCCGCTGAGCCTCATCTTCACCTCTGCACAAGGCGAGGGTTTGACCAAGCTTCTCTGTCTCCCGTTGGCTCCTTGGGAGCTGGAGAGAACGTTCCTTTGGGTCCTGCCAATCAGGTCTTTCTCTTTTACGGCTTCATACTCCTCATAAGCTACCTTCGATGTTCATTGCTGCTGCTGCTAAGTCGCTCAGTCGTGTCCAACCCTCAGATACCCCATGGACTGCAGCCTACCAGGCTCCTCCATGCATGGGATTTTCCAGGCAAAAGTACTGGAGTGGGGTGCCATTGCCTTCTCCGTCAATGTTCATTACCGTGATTAAATCCTATTTCCCCAAAATAAACTGTGAGCCTCTGAGAGGAGCCCAGCAGAGTCTGACCTAGACCCAACTCTGAGTCGCGACGAAGTCCTACTCTCACGAGTGTCTGTGTGTGTGTTAGTTGTCAGTCGTGTCTGACTCTTTGCGACCCCACGGACTGTAGCCCACCAGGCTCCTCTGACCATGAAATTCTCCAAGCAAGAATACTGGGGTGAGTTGCCATCTCCTCGTCCAGGGGATCTTCCAGACCTAGGGATCAAACCCGTGTCTCTTACGTCTCCCATGTTGGCAGGCAGATTCTTAACAACTGCGCCACCTGGAAAGCCCTGTTAAGTGTCTACTGGGCAGTAAAAACCAACGCCACCTCTAACACAGATAACAGTCCCAAGGGTAAGGAACACTACTGAGAGTCGAACACAGGCCGGATACAGCATGGAGGACTGTCAGCCCACTCCCTTAATCTTCACTACAAAGTCTCTCATTTTCCCATCTAACACTCAAGGAAAATTGGGGCACAAATCTCACAGCTAGGAAGCGTGTAAGCCAGATTTTCAACCCCAAAACCCATATTCAGAGCTTTTACTCAACACTGCCTCCCCAAAACAATATACGACACAGTGCAAGAAAAAATTCATGCGAGCTACACACGTGTCACCTAGCTTTTGCTGTGTAACAAGCTACCCCAGAAACCCAGCTTAGCTGCTAAAGCAGTGCTTGTTGTTTCCCACGATTCTGTGGGTAGACTGGGTGATTTTTCTGGGCTGGGCTGGCTCAGCCAGGACTGGGTGGCCGAGGATGGTCTCGGCTTCTGGGTCTGGTGTTGGTACAGTATCAGCTGGGGTGACAGGAGCAACCTTGACACCCAACAAACTAGCCTGCACCCATTCATGTGGCTGTGACCCAGGGTTCTTCAATAAGAGGGCAAGCCTCAATACACAGAAGCTCTGTAATGAAATCAATAGAATATGGTAGGTCAATTATAATTCAATTTTTAAAAGAAGTGTTATAAGCTACATTACCTACATCACATCTGATAATGTCACACAGCCAAGGCCAGACTCAAGAGGTGGAGAAATAGATCGCTTGCCTTGATGAGACAACAAGCAAAGTCATATCACCTGCAGGTGTAGCAGAATGGGGGCCATTTTTCACAGTTAGCTACACATACCCAGAGGTGAGCATGCATGTGTATGCATGCATACACACACACACACTTTCACAGGCCAACAGTGCTCAAGAATTTAGTGCGGTGCCCCACCTAGCAGATACCGACACATTTTCTAATTTTTTTGGCTGCACTGAGTCTTCACTGACGCCCATGGGCTTTCTCCAGCTGCAGCGAGTGGAGCTCGTTGCCCTTTGTGGGTTTCTCGTTGTGGTGGCCTCTTGTTGGAGAGTACAGATTCTAGAGCACGCAGGCCTCAGCAGCTGCTGCACGGAAGCACTGAAGCTGTGGGCCCAGGAGTTGGGGCACTCAGTTGGGGGCATCTGAAATCTTCCCAGACCAGGGATCGAACTCGTGTCCCCTACATTGGAGAGGAATTCCTAACCCCTGGACCAGCAGGGAGGGTCCTGCCACCCAGGCATTTATTCTGATGACAGCCTCTACTACAAGACTCAAGTTCTCCTGTCAGCTGAGCAGACATTTATAAGCCCAAGGATCATATGATTCTCAAAACTACTTAGGAGGAAGACTTAGATCAAGATTACTAATTTCTTGCACTTGGACACTGATCACTGAGGTAACAGCAGGAATCACAAAGGAAAGGTTCCCCTTTTCACTGGAAAGGATTGTAATGCCATTGCTACAATCATGCCCATGAAATACTTGCCCCTCACTCCCTCTCAGCGACCTGCCCGGCGTCTCTCCCTATTGCTACAATCATGCCCATGAAATGCTCACCCCTCACTCCCTCTCAGCGACCTGCCCGGCGTCTCTCCCTGGCTGTCAAAAGCATCTCAAGGGTATGCACCATGCCAGACACCCACTGTCCGTTCCCCTTTATCCCTGTGACCAGACCCTTCATTTCATCTGGGGTGCAGTGTGCTGCCCCGGACTGCCTTCCCCCTGAGGCGGCCGGCTACACAGTCATGGCCTGAAGGGCACAGGGGAGGAGCTGCGGAAAAGCATGCATGCTCCTGACCCAGGTTCCCATGACCAACACTCCCTGGCGGCCCCCTTCCTGCTGCTTCCTGCTTCTGGCCTGCAGTGGCAACAGGCAGCCGGAGGGACAGCCGCCACCCAGGACCACAGAGCCACAGCCAAGAGCGCAAAGGCGCAGAGCGTAAACTCTTCAAAGCGCCTCCGAGCCACCACTCCAGCCCCCGTCTCCTTGTTACACAAGACACACCAGTCCCTTACTTGTCCAAGTCACTGTGTATGGCATTTTTCCACCACTTTGCATTGAACTCTATGTATCCAAAGCCGAACTCACGATTTCCCCCGTAACTGGTCCTCTGCCAGCCTCTGCACCTCTGCAAGCCAGAAATAAGCTCCTTTATGCATTCCTCAGGCTCCCCAGGTGGTGCTAGTGGTAAAGAACTGGGCTGCCAATGCAGAAGACATGAAAGACTTCAGTCCCTGGGTCGGGAAGATCCCCTGGAGGAGGGCATGGCTACCCCCTGCAGTATTCTTGCCTGGAGAATCCCACAGACAGGAGAGCCTGGCGGGCTACAGTCCATCGGGTTGCAGAGAGTCAGACACGACTGAAGCAACTTAGCACGCACGCATGAATTCCCCACCTCCTTGTCCTCTGCACTGAGATGGGTAAATCATCTCATCTCTACCTCCTCCACCTCCCAAATTCATTTTCCCCATAGTGCCACCAGAGTCATCTTTTCCAAGTACAGACCTTCTCAGGTCACCGCCCCCCACCCCCCACCCCATCTCCACACANAAGTAGAATGAAATTAGAAGTCAATAACAGAAGAAATTTAGGATACTTATAAATATATTAAAATTAAATAATATATTTCTAAATAACCAATGGGTCAAAGAGAATTCACAAGAAAAATTAGAAAATACTTTGAGATGAATGTGAAAATGAAACACAAACAGAACAAGGCTTAGAGGGAAATTTATACCTGCAAACTGCTATATTAAAAAAAAAGAAAGAAAGAAAGAAAGAAAGAAAAATCTCAGTTAAGAGCCTAACCTTCTACCTGTCTCTTATACACATCTAGATGTGTATAAGAGACAGGCCATGGCCCTGCAGGGGCACTTTGTCCACTTAAGAGAAAGACCGGCATCTCTACCCGGCCCCTTACCTTCTCCCCACGCCTCTCCTCTTCTGGGCTCTGTACAGTCTCACCTTTCAGTCCAGTGTTTCTCAGACTCGCCCCATGTTAGAGTCATTGGGCTTCTCTAATATTTAGCTGAATCGTGACCTCTATATGTGTAACCCGGGCATCAGTATTTTTTGAGGCTCTCCAGGTAAATTAAGGGTGCAGACAAATTTGCTCCTGCTCATGGGCTTCCCCCATTTTTCCTCCTGCCTGAACCCCCACACTCCCTTCCCCCCTACACCTTCTCAACCTTCTCCTTCAGCTGACAGCTCAAACATCACTGTCTTGAGGAAGCTTCTCCAAGCCCCCAAACTAGGTCAGGTGTCCCTGTTCCAACTCTCCGAGCCTGTGGCTCTCCTCCAGAGCGCTCACTGCAGCTGTCAATAGACTTTTATTTCATGACGATTCGCTCAACATCTGTTTTCCCCGCCAGGCTGTAAGGTCTCTGATCTCAAGTCCTTTCTGGCGTTCCTGTCCACTCCTGGCTCATTAGGGATGCAATCCATATTTGCCGAATAAAGGGATTCTCAGTATCACCTCCACCATGTAGATGAGGACTCAGGGATGCTAAGCCTAAAATCCCTCTTTTAGTGTGTAACAAAGAAATCCCCAAGGCCAGATGTTAGCACTTTTCTAAGCCAGGGATTTACAAACTTCTGCTACATCCACATCACCAGGAGGCTTGGTAACACAAATCACCGGGCCTTGGCCCCAGGGCGTCTGCTGCAGCAGGTCTGGGGAGAGGCCCAGTAATTCACATCTGGGTCAGGTTCACAGATGCCGATGCTGTGGGTCCAGGGGCCACACCTGAGGACCATGGACCAAGCGACCCTCTCTCCCAGCCATTGGGTGCATTCAGTAACAAGGAAAGCCAGAGTGAATCCAAATCCACTCTAAGAACCGAGCGTTTTCTTTTTCTTTCTTCCTTTCTTGCTCTCTTCCTTCTGCCCATTCATTTGTTCATTTGTTTGTTCCTTCCTTCCTTTCTTTCTCCCTTCCTTCCTTTCTTTCTCCCTTCCTTCCTTTCTTTCTTTTCTTCTTATACGAGGGTTATGTTCGCATTGTTAGAAGCTGGTGTTCCTCCCAGGCTTCAGATTGCTCTCTTCCTTCTGCCCATTCATTTGTTCATTTGTTTGTTCCTTCCTTCCTTTCTTTCTCCCTTCCTTCCTTTCTTTCTCCCTTCCTTCCTTTCTTTCTTTTCTTCTTATACGAGGGTTATGTTCGCATTGTTAGAAGCTGGTGTTCCTCCCAGCCTTCAGAAGGGCTTCCTTTCTCCCCAGAGCCCTGCTGACAGAGCGACCCCAGCTGTGGCCAAGCTCCGTCACCCCAGGGGGCCAGGCAAAGGCTCCAAATATGTTGGCAGCCAAGTGACAAAGGGGCCTGGCGGGCCCACTCCAATCCCTGCACGCCTGACTCCTGTCCAGGAAAGAGGCCATCATGAAACCCTGCCTGGAGGAACAGGGAGGGCCGTGTTCCTGCAGCCCTGGAGGTTACCGGAAGACCACCAGAGCCACACTTCTGGGCACCGCCCCCCCGCCAGCCATTTAAAATCCCCCCTTTTCCACGTTTTTCCGGCCTTCCCTGTACACCCACAAATTGTCATGCACAAGCCTGAAAGAAAAGAAAGTGTCGGTCACTCAGTAGTATCTGTAGGCCGCCAGGCTCCTCCATCCATTGGAATTCTCCAGGCCAGAACACTGGAGTGAACTGCCATTCCCTTCTCCAGGGGATCTTCCCAACCCAGGGCTAGAACCCGGGTCTCCTGCACTGCAGGCAGATTCTTTACCAAGTCACCAGAGAATCCCGGAACAAGCCCACCCATGTCTTTAATGCACACTTGACTGTATGAAAACAAAAGGTACAGATTTTCCATCTTTTACAGCTGATTCCACCCAGAAAAGTAATACTATTACCCTGGGAGGTTTGTTTGTATTTTGAAGTCCCAAACCACAGATCTAACCTGCATACTGATTTCTTGTCAGATGTGATGGTAGTTTAGTCGCTAAGTCATGTCCAACTCTTGCAACCCCGTGGACTATAGCCCACCAGGCTCCTCTGTCCTTGGGATTTTCCAGGCAAGGATACTGGAGTGGACTGCCATTTCCTTCTTGTCAGAAAGTGTCCACACAAAAAAATAAAGTAAAATAGCTCCCTAGTTAATGGCTCATTTCAGGATTGAGAGTACCTTGTCAGAGATATTACAAGTAAAAGCAGTTTCTAGAAAAAATTGAGAAATTTGAAACATTTTGAACAAACCCGTCGGGCAGAACCAAAGTAAGAATGGAGGAGAAGCTTGGACCTTTATGTTTTCGTCAGCCCATTACTAACCAGAGCTAAGATGCCGTCCAGCCCTCATCCATCTGCCTCTCACATACCAGAATTTTTTAAATAATCGTACTTTAAGCTTTACCCCAGTACAACCTGAGAAGAAAGCATTTGTGTCTATTGTTCTAACTGTTAATTAACTGTGTCAACAAGGTTGTAGAGAAAATGTTTTTAAAGCCTCTTAAGAGGGCAG
>SJYX01023792.1:807904-857646 GCA_006410675.1 Oreotragus oreotragus
CTGCTAAGTCACTTCAGTCGTGTCCGACTCTGTGCGACCCCATAGATGGCAGCCCACCAGGCTCCCCCGTCCCTGGGATTCTCCAGGCAAGAATACTGGAGTGGGTTGCCATTTCCTCCTCCAATGCATGAAAGAGAAAAGTGAAAGTGAAGTCGCTCAGTCTGTCCGACTGTTAGCGACCCCATGGACTGCAGCCCACCAGGCTACTCCGTCCATTGGATTTTCCAGGCAAGAGTACTGGGGTGGGGGTTCTACTGTACAGCAAAATGAATCAACATAGATCCCCTCTTTTTTGGATTTCCTTCCCATTCAGGTCACCACAGAGCACTGAGTGAGTCCCCTGTGTTATACAGTGGCTTCTCATTAGCTGTCTATTTCATACGCAGCATCCACAGTGTACACGTGTCAACCCCAGTCTCCCAACTCCTCCCAGCCTCCCTTCCCCCCTGGTATCCATATATTCCTTCTCTTCATCAGTGTCTCTACTTCTGCTTTGCAAACAAGATCATCTAAACCGTTTTTCTAGATTTCACATATGTGTGTTCATATACGATATTTGTTTTTCTCTAACTTTTGAGGGACATTTTCTCAGTGTACTCACTTTACAAATGCGGGGCCACGTGGTAAGAGAGAGAAGAAAGAACGCAGGTCAGCTGGGGTCCACTCCAATCTCCCACTGGGCTCCATGCCTCCCATGTAAATCCAGCCCAAACTGAGCCTAAGTCCACATGCCCTAGGCCTAGGGTCTTTATTAGATGTGACAATTTAAGAAAGTAAAAGATGGTGGAAGCAGCCCAGTTATCAAGTGAGGAAGAAAGGGCAGAGGGGGCTGGGGGAATGAGAGCCAAGGAAAGGAAAGAGAAGAGCTTTGCAGGAAACATATAAGGGGTGACATCATTTTGTGAAATTAGAACATTTTCTCACACCATATACAAAAATAAACTCAAAATGAATTAAAGACCTAAATATAAGACTGGAAACCATAAAACTCCTAGAAGAAAACAAAAGCAGAATACTCCTTAACATAAATCATGTTTGGGTTTTTTTTGATCTGTCTCCTAAGGCAAAGGAAACAAAAGCAAAAATAAACAGTTGGAACCCAATTAAACTTAAAAGCGTTTGCACACAACATTGTAAAGCAATTATCTTCCAATTTAAAAAAGATCTTAAAAAAAAAAAAAAGCTTTTGCACAGCAAAGAAATCCATTGACAAAGCAAAAAGACAATCTACAGAATGGGAGAAAATATTTGCAAATGCTCTGATTGATAAGGAGCTAATACAAAATATAAACTGCTCATATAACTCAATAATAACAACATCAAAATAAAACCTTGCCTGATTAAAAAGGGGACAGAAAACCTGGATAGACATTTTCGCCAAAAAAGACATACAGATGCAAACAGGCATGTGAAAAGATGCTCAGCATTACTGATCATAAGAGAATACAAATCAAAATCACAATGACATATCACACCTTACTTGTCAGGACGGTTATCATCAAAAAAGAACACAAGTGACAAATGTTGGTGAGGGTATAGAGAAAAGGGAACCCCAGATAATCCAGTGGTAAAGAATCTACCTGCCAATGCAGGAGACATGGAAGATGTGGATTCGACCTCTGGATCAGGAAGATCCCCTGGAGTAGGAAATGGCAANTTTAAAAAAGATCTTAAAAAAAAAAAAGCTTTTGCACAGCAAAGGAATCCATCGACAAAGCAAAAAGACAATCTACAGAATGGGAGAAAATATTTGCAAATGCTCTGATTGATAAGGAGCTAATATGAAATATAAACCGCTCATATAACTCAATAATAACATCAAAATAAAACCCTGCCTGATTAAAAAGGGGACAGAAAACCTGGATAGACATTTTCACCAAAAAAGATATACAGATGCAAACAGGCATGTGAAAAGATGCTCAACATTACTGATCATAAGAGAATACAAATCAAAATCACAAGACATATCACACCTTACTTGTCAGAATGGTTATCATCAAAAAAGAACACAAGTGACAAATGTTGGTGAGGGTAGAGAGAAAAGGGAACCCCAGATAATCCAGTGGTAAAGAATCTACCTGCCAATGCAGGAGACATGGAAGATGTGGATTCGACCTCTGGATCAGGAAGATCCCCTGGAGTAGCAAATGGTAACCCACTCCAGTGTTCTTGCCTGAAAAGTCCCATGGATGGAGGAGCCAGGTGGGCTACAGTCCACGGAGTTGCAGAGTCGGACATGAGTGAAGCGATGGAGCAACTAAACACACGCGGTACAACGTTGGTGGAAATGTAAGTTGGTGCAGCCGCTATGGGAAAACTATACGGAGGCGCCTCAAAAAGTTAAAAGCAGAACCACCACACGATCCGACAGTTCCACTCCTGGGTCTATAGCTGGAGAAAGCACAACCACTACTTAGAAACCCTGATGTTTATAACAGCACTATTTACAATTGCCAAGACATGGGCGCAACTTACGTGTCTATCAACAGATGACTGGATAAAGAAGATACAGAATGGAATACCACTCAACCATTAAAAAGAATGAAATTCTGCCATTTGCAACAATACGGGAAGACTTAGAGAGTATTATGTTAGTGAGATAAGTCAGAGAATGTGGAATATGTCACATATGTGGAATATAAAAAAGAAGCAGACTCACAGATATAGAGAATAAACTAACAGCTACCAGAGGGGAAAGGGAAGAGAAGAGAGGCAAGACAGGCACAGGGGGTTAAGAAATACAAACTGCTGCTGCTGCTGCTAAGTCGCTTCAGTCATGTCCGACTCTGTGCGACCCCATAGATGGCAGCCCATCAGGCTCCACCATCCCTGGGATTCTCCAGGCAAGAACACCGGAGTGGGTTGCCGTTTCCTTTTCCAAAGTATGAAAGGGAAAACTGAAAGTGAAGTTGCTCAGTCATGTCCGACTCTTAGCGACCCCATGGACTGCAGCCTACCAGGCTTCTCCATCCATGGGAATTTCCAGGCAAGAGTACTGGAGTGGGGTGCCATTGCCTTCTCCGACAAACTACCATGTATAAAGTAAATAAGCTACAGGGTTATACTATATGACACAGGAATACAGCCAATATTTTATAATAACTTTATAACCTATAAAATATAGAATCAGTATGTTGTAAAGTAGTACATCTGAAACATGTAATATTGCAAATAAACTATACCTCACTTAAAAAGAAAAAGGATGGCTTTATTTTGCTCTCCTTTGTGTAATCAATGGCTTTATTATTGCTTCCCTGGTGGCTCAGACGATAAAGCATCTGCTGGCAATGCAGGAGACCCCTGGGTTGGGAAGATCCCCTGGAGAAGGAAATGGCACCCCCCACTCCAGGGCTCTTGCCTGGAAAATCCCATGGACAGAGGAGCCTGGTAGGTTACTGTCCATGGGGTCGCAAAGAGTCGGACACGACTGAGCAACTTCAGTTTCCTTTCCTTTGTGTAATCAAAAGGCTTCCTAGGTGGCATTAGAGGTAAAGAACCCACCTGCCAGTGCAGGACACTTAAGAGACTCAGGTTTGATCCCTGGGTTGGGAAGATCCCCTGGAGGAAGGCATGGCAACCCACTCCAGTGCTCTTGCCTGGAGAATCCCATGGACAGAGAAGCACTGTGTCATCAAAGCCCTGTGGCCGTGAGGAGCAACTGCCCTTGCAGAAACCCATGTGAGCTCCTTTCTCCACTAAGACCTCCTTTTTACCGTCATCTTTGAGCAAATCAGCGGAGTGGAATTACTACTTAGTAGTACTCTTGCCTGGAAAATCCCATGGATGGAGGAGCCTGGAAGGTTCCAGTTCATGGGGTCACTGAGGGTTGGATATGACTGAGCGACTTCACTTNGGTTATCATCAAAAAAGAACACAAGTGACAAATGTTGGTGAGGGTATAGAGAAAAGGGAACCCCAGATAATCCAGTGGTAAAGAATCTACCTGCCAATGCAGGAGACATGGAAGATGTGGATTCGACCTCTGGATCAGGAAGATCCCCTGGAGTAGGAAATGGCAACCCACTCCAGTGTTCTTGCCTGAAAAGTCCCATGGATGGAGGAGCCAGGTGGGCTACAGTCCACGGGGTTGCAGAGTCGGACATGAGTGAAGCGACTGAGCAACTAAACACACGTGGTACAACGTTGGTGGAAATGTAAGTTGGTGCAGCCGCTATGGGAAAACTATATGGAGGCGCCTCAAAAAGTTAAAAGCAGAACCACCACACGATCCGACAGTTCCACTCCCGGGTCTATAGCTGGAGAAAGCACAACCACTACTTAGAAACCCTGATGTTTATAACAGCACTATTTACAATTGCCAAGACATGGGCGCAACTTACGTGTCTATCAACAGATGACTGGATAAAGAAGATACAGAATGGAATACCACTCAACCATTAAAAAGAATGAAATTCTGCCATTTGCAACAATACGGGAAGACTTAGAGAGTATTATGTTAGTGAGATAAGTCAGAGAATGTGGAATATGTCACATATGTGGAATATAAAAAAGAAGCAGACTCACAGATATAGAGAATAAACTAACAGCTACCAGAGGGGAAAGGGAAGAGAAGAGAGGCAAGACAGGCACAGGGGGTTAAGAAATACAAACTGCTGCTGCTGCTGCTAAGTCGCTTCAGTCATGTCCGACTCTGTGCGACCCCATAGATGGCAGCCCATCAGGCTCCACCATCCCTGGGATTCTCCAGGCAAGAACACCGGAGTGGGTTGCCGTTTCCTTCTCCAAAGTATGAAAGGGAAAACTGAAAGTGAAGTTGCTCAGTCATGTCCGACTCTTAGCGACCCCATGGACTGCAGCCTACCAGGCTTCTCCATCCATGGGAATTTCCAGGCAAGAGTACTGGAGTGGGGTGCCATTGCCTTCTCCGACAAACTACCATGTATAAAGTAAATAAGCTACAGGATTATACTATATGACACAGGAATACAGCCAATATTTTATAATAACTTTATAACCTATAAAATATAGAATCAGTATGTTGTAAAGTAGTACATCTGAAACATGTAATATTGCAAATAAACTATACCTCACTTAAAAAGAAAAAGGATGGCTTTATTTTGCTCTCCTTTGTGTAATCAATGGCTTTATTATTGCTTCCCTGGTGGCTCAGACGATAAAGCATCTGCTGGCAATGCGGGAGACCCCTGGGTTGGGAAGATCCCCTGGAGAAGGAAATGGCACCCCCCACTCCAGGGCTCTTGCCTGGAAAATCCCATGGACAGAGGAGCCTGGTAGGTTACTGTCCATGGGGTCGCAAAGAGTCGGACACGACTGAGCAACTTCAGTTTCCTTTCCTTTGTGTAATCAAAAGGCTTCCTAGGTGGCATTAGAGGTAAAGAACCCACCTGCCAGTGCAGGACACTTAAGAGACTCAGGTTTGATCCCTGGGTTGGGAAGATCCCCTGGAGGAAGGCATGGCAACCCACTCCAGTGCTCTTGCCTGGAGAATCCCATGGACAGAGAAGCACTGTGTCATCAAAGCCCTGTGGCCGTGAGGAGCAACTGCCCTTGCAGAAACCCATGTGAGCTCCTTTCTCCACTAAGGCCTCCTTTTTACCGTCATCTTTGAGCAAATCAGCGGAGTGGAATTACTACTTAGTAGTACTCTTGCCTGGAAAATCCCATGGACGGAGGAGCCTGGAAGGTTCCAGTTCATGGGATCACTGAGGGTTGGACACGACTGAGCGACTTCACTTTCACTTTTCACTTTCATGCATTGGAGAAGGAAATGGCAACCCACTCCAGTGTACTTGCCTGGAGAATCCCAGGGACGGGGGAGCCTGGTGGGCTGCCGTCTCTGGGGTCGCACTGAGTCGGACACAACTGAAGCGACTTAGCAGCAGCAGCAGGAAATCAAGCAGATTCCTACACAAATTGCTGGTGGGGGAGGGAAGCATTCCAGGTGGAGGGGACACCAAGTGCAAAGACACTTGAAATTCTGCTGCAACTGACTTAGGCGCATTTCAAGAACCCTGCTGTTCTGCCAAGTGCTTTACAGCAACGATCTCCTTTCACAGATACAGCAACTCTGCACCACTAATTATTATGACTCCCACTTTGCCCACAGTTACACGGCGGGGTGGGGTAGGGGTGGCCACAGATCTAGAACATATGGCCTCGGTGGTTGATGGGATTTCCCCAAGCACCGTGCTTTAGGGGAATGCATCGGTGGAGAAAAGACCCCTCTTGATCCGTGGTAAACATGCACAGGAGTTGGTAAGCCATGATTTTCATTCTATGGTAAAATCACTGTCAGATGATGTTTAAGAAGAGTTTTCTTGAACTACATGGGTTAATGCAAAGCCATAGGAAGCAAGAATATACAAAATTATGTAAATAGAATGAACTTAACTACCGAAAGGGAAAAACCACACAAGAATATATAATGAGAGGGAAATATGCCCACACGTGAGCTTTCTGGATGCCTCGAAAAAATGGTACATTTCTTTAACACTTTTTTTTGGTACTTCCCAAATGTGTCTATTATGATAAGCGAATACTTCTTTGATCATCAGGGGAAAGAAACACCATAAAAGAGAATGCACGTGAGATGTGCACAGCTTTCTCCTTTGTCAGCCCACGCTTGAAGTTTTGACCATAACCCCACTTGTAGGGGTGACTGGCCACCCTGCTCACAGTAAGTCCTCCATGTCACCATCCCTGCCGGCTTTTGTCCCTCCGGGGAGGCCGTGGGCCAGGCTCGGCCACCAGTCCCCAGATCCAGGGTCTGGCTGGTACTCCCCCAGCTGCAAAGGGTGGGAGGTGGGGAGGGAGCATGCGCTGTCCTCATCCGTCAGTGGCAAAGGGCCACACTCGACAGGAGATATGAGNGCTTTTGTCCCTCCGGGGAGGCCGTGGGCCAGGCTCGGCCACCAGTCCCCAGATCCAGGGTCTGGCTGGTACTCCCCCAGCTGCAAAGGGTGGGAGGTGGGGAGGGAGCATGCGCTGTCCTCATCCGTCAGTGGCAAAGGGCCACACTCGACAGGAGATATGAGGGCTCCGCTCGCAAATCTTTCAGCGTTTCACTGCTATAATTTCTCCCGGGTCTTATTAATAAAATATAATGGTAATTCCTAGAATAATGGCCTATTATCCAAAGTCACAGAATGACAGGGCAATCAAAATCAGAAAGAATGATAGAGCCCGTGGAGAGGGAGGAAGGGAGGGTAAATTCTGGCTTCTGAAGGAGTAGCCTTAGGCTCATGTGGGAAATCAAAGGAATAATCTCCAAGGCAGTAGGTTAAATTACCCGAAGAATAATTTGTTGTTCAGTCACTCTGTCGTGTCCGACTCTCCGCTACCCCAAGAACTGCAGCACGCCAGGCTTCCCTGTCCTTCAACATCTCCAGAAGCTTGCTCAAACTCATGTCCATTGAGTCATCCAACCATCTCATCCTCAGTCATCCCCTTCTTCTCCTGCCCTCACTCTTAAGCGTCAGGGTCTTTTCCAATGAGTCGGCTATTCACATCAGGTGGCCAAAGTATCAGGTAGAGCTTCAGCTTGAGCATCAGTCCTTCCAAAGCATATTCAGGGTTGACTTCCTTTAGGACTGTCTGGTCTGATCTTGCAGTCCAAGGGACTCTCAAGATGGATGATTCACCATATATACTAGGTGGATATTTGATGGGCTATGAACCGACTCCAACCAGTGATGACAGTTCAGTTGTTTTTATATTGTATTTACTTCCTTCCCTCAAAGTGTTTTTATTTTAATTTTGCTTTGTTTGTGTCTGAGTTCTGCATTGGCAATTCTGGAATGGTTCCATTTTCTATCAGGGACAAAAAATGCATTTGACACAGACCTGGCTATGGTTTTTCCTGTGGTCATGTGTGGATGTGAGAGTTGGACTATAAAAAGCTGAGCGCCAAAGAATTGATGCTTTTGAACTGTGGTGTTGGAGAACACTCTTGAGAGTCCCTTGGACTGCAAAGAGATCCAACCAGTCCATCCTAAAGGAGATCAGTCCTGAATATTCATTGGAAGGACTGATGCTGAATACTTTGGCCACCTGATTCAAAGAACTGACTCATTTGAAAAGACCCTGATGCTGGGAAAGATTGAAGGCAGGAGGAGAAGGGGATGACAGAGGATGAGATGGTTGGATGGCATCACCGACTTGATGGACATGAGTTTGAGCAAGCTCCAGGAGTTGGTGATGGACAGGGAGGCCTGGCGTGCTACAGTCCATGGGGTTGCAGAGTCGGACACAACTGAGCGACTGAACTGAACTGAACTGATGGGGTGGGAGATGAGTCATTAAAATGAGAAAAACTGTCCTTGAAATGTCTTTAAAATCTTTGAAATGATTCTAATAGTTTTTCTTCCTTTTTCCTCTGGCTTCACCTCTTCCTCCTCCTTAGTGTACTTTTGAAGGAACTGGGAAGTGGGCATTTCTTTATGGTAAAGGCAAGATGAATATGGAACCTGCTGGCCCTATGTGAGAAAACAGAGGTGGGGGGCGNACTCATTTGAAAAGACCCTGATGCTGGGAAAGATTGAAGGCAGGAGGAGAAGGGGATGACAGAGGATGAGATGGTTGGATGGCATCACCGACTTGATGGACATGAGTTTGAGCAAGCTCCAGGAGTTGGTGATGGACAGGGAGGCCTGGCGTGCTACAGTCCATGGGGTCAAAAAGAGTTGGACATGACTGAGTGACTGAACTGAATTGAACTGGCTGTGCCATTTTGAGGGTAAAAGAGAAGTTTTTGAAGTTCAAACAGAATCACTCTAGAAAGAGAATCATAGTAACTAGGAGAATCCAGAGTGAGGGAGGTTTTTGACTTCATCTCCCACCATAAAGGGGCTTGTTGACCACAGAAATCCTTGACGTGGACTTTGCTGAGAACACTCTGACTCCACACAGAAAACTTCTTCCCCCAAAGACACCAAGGTCATGTGCTAAAATGAATTGTCCCTTGCTCCCCCAAGCAGACTTGGAGCTCTTTCAAGTTATGCAGAGAGGATCATCTGTCACACCACCTCAGCAGGGTGAGCTTTCGTCGTGGTGGTCCCCAAGTTCCTGAACTCCCATCGTTTACAAAGTTGTAAGGCAATGGGTCTCAACCCTATAAATCTGGGGAGCCTCTTCAGAAGCCCATAACTAGGACCCGCCCCCAAGAGATTATGAGTTAACTGTTCTAGACCCTTGTTGTGAAGAGCTGACTCATTTGAAAAGACCCTGATGCTGGGAAAGATTGAGGGCAGGAGGAAGAGGGGACAACAGAGGATGAGAGGGTTGGATGGCATCACTGACTCAATGGACATGGGTTTGGATGAACTCCAGGAGTTGGTGATGGACAGGGAGGCCTGGCATCGTGCTGTGGTTCATGGGGTCGCAAAGAGTCAGACACGACTGAGCGACTGAACTGAACTGAAACCCTTGTTACTCAAACTGTGGGTTCTGGAGCCAGCAGCAACAGCGTCAGCAGGGAGCTCATTAGACACACAGAATTTCAGACCCCACTGCAGACCTCAATAATCAGAATCTGTATTTCATCAAAATTCCCAGATAATTCTAATGCACACTAGGGCTCAAGAACTGTTGATCTAGAATAAAACCCGAGAATTGTTTTTTTTTCATTTCTCCAAATGTTGGACCAAGACTAAGAGCTCCCCCACTTAAGTTCTGTCCTTGGTCCTTCCTTCGTCTTGCTGACCACTGCTAAGCCCAGAGTCCCAGGCACCAAACCAGCCGGTCCCTACTTCATCCTCACAGGAGGGACTGCTGCTAACTGTGGAAGACTCACAGTGGAAAACTGTTCCACACTCCCGCTCGCCTGAGGTTTATCCCTGCCAACCGCGTGTAGGTGGGTCTCCCCCACCCCAGGAATCTCTTTTTCCTCTCCTTATCCTGTGGCTGGCATTTCCCTGCCTTGTCTGGAGATTGGGCTCCTGCCCGCCTCCCCACCTCCCTCGGCCATTTTTGTGTCTTGGCAGCTTTCAGAAGCATTTCCACAATAAAGAAACATTAAATGAAAGGAGGATAGGTTTTTCCTTTTCTTGGTTTGACAGCACCATCTCCTCACCCGCAAGAGGCTTTCTCCCTGAACCTTGGGTAAATAATGAAAGGTATAAAAGAGGAAGAAGAGAAAACCAGGAGGACACAGCAAGTGGGTTGCTGTTGGGAAGGCACTATTTGATGTCTAGCGGTAAGAGCAACAGCAGTAGGTAAATAACAGCTATTGTTTCTAACCAATAACAATATTAGCTGATATGAAGGCAACTAGAGTCAGAAATTTGGGAGAAAGGTTGCATCCTAATATTAGGAGATTTCACAAAATGACATAAAATATTAAATACAATCAAGGGTCTACACCTTAAGGTTATCCAGTTTCAAATCACAGCCCCAATGAGAGAAAACAGCCATCTCACAAAAATGCCTGATGCAAAAATCGAGGTTCACCCAGCTCTGATCATCTTTCATGGCAGGTAACAGGTACAGCATCCAGGGTGCAGGAATGAGTTTTTTGTTGATCCCAGAATACTTGGCATTAAAGAAAAGATTGGAACCTAAAATATAACACAAATGAACATATCTGGGAGAAAAAAATAAAACAGACTCACAAATCTAAAGAACAGACTTGTGGTTGCCAAGGGGGTGGAGGTGGGAGAGGAATGATTTGGAGTTTGGGGTTAGCGGATGCCAACCTTTATATATAGGATGGATAAGCCACAAAGTCCTACTGTTACAGCACAGGCAACTATATTCAACATTCTGTAACAAGCCATACTGGAAAAAATATGAAAAAGAATATATATATGCATAACTGAGTTGCTTTGCAATACAGCAGAAATTCAACCCAACATTGTAAATTAACTATACTTCCATAAAGTTTTTAAAGAATAGATTAAGATTTTCCTACATATCCCAAAGCTGAGAGCAGCCTGAGAAGAGGTCCAACCATCTCTTCACCTCACCCCATCCTTTCAAATGTATTCAATGAAAATGAGGAAGTTCTATACTCCTGATGAACTCGCTCTGCTTCAAGATATGCTGGCTTGGTTGTGAAAGTTGTTGGTTAGTACACACTGCCTGGAGGCCAGTCACAAGAACATCTGGAAGCCAGGGGACGATGCAGAATGCTTGGCTGGTTTGTTCGGGTTTTCATCTGGTTCCTGCAGAGTCGCCCCCCTCAGGCGTCTGCAGACCCCATCGTCTGTCTCCTTCGCTCTCTCCTCTCCGCTCCGTGCCCCATTCCAGGCCCAGTGCTGTCTCACCGGCTCCCAGGGCCCAGGGCTGAGAAGAGCTTCAGTCCTGCTCCCATCGCGGGAAGGCACTCTCAGCCCTCAGTATCTTCCACCCCCAACCCTGTCCATCAACAGGAAGCGTCTGAAAAATTAAATGACAATTTTCTCCAAAAATGGTGTCTCAACGCATACTTTCAATGCATCATTATGGCAAGAGAGCCTCTTCGTGCCTGAGGCAAGGATGTCGGAGAAATGGAATTCCCAGGGATGCCACCTCCCAGAACCATTACAGTGGAGACAGGAACAGTCCCAGTAGACGCCTGTGATTCGTGCAAGCCAGGGGTGTTTTCTACTGTTTTCTAGAATCAGCAAATCTACATAAAATTTCTGACAGGAACAGTTATCAGCAAAAAAAAAAAAAAAAGCAGCAGAGAACCTCTAAAGAAAAGTCTTTGTGAGGAAAGAGGGGCTGCAGACCCTCGCAGGGTCGGTCGGTCACACAATGAACACGGGTCTTTGTTACCCCCATGACCCGTCCCTATGGGATCGTCCCTTCTCCATCTTCTCTCTAAGCAGAGAGAATGTACTCAAACACAAGCTTTATCTGCAAAGTTCATGCCAATCTTGCAGTCTTATGCTGCACGTTTTCATATAAAAATAATTTAGAATTATTTAGAATTTAGAATTCCTTATCAGTAAACTATTAACATAGGTGTCATTAGGGTTCCAGAAGAGAGAAGAAATAAATTGGTGCAAAAAGAAAATACTTGAAAAAGCATAGCTAAAAATTTCTCAAGTAATATGAGGCATAAATTAAGATTTAAGAATCTCAAGGAATACCAGATCCGAGAAACTCAAGGAAAACTGTGCCATGGGTACATCATGGTCAACCTGATGAAAACCAAAGATAAAGAAATATGACACATTACATAAGAAAGGGCAACAGTTCAAGTTACTAAAGTTATTATGAAAATAACGTGGATCAGAAGGAATGAGAACATCTTCACAGCATACTGAAAGAAACGAACCGTTGATGCACTAGTCTCCATGTGAAGACATCCTTCAGAAATAAGTGTAACATGAAGATGCTCTTAGATGAAGGAGGAGTGGGACAGTCATTGTTAGCAGACTTGCTCAGAAAGAAATGGCAAAAGAAGCTGTTTACACAGAGAAGTGATACCAAGGGAAATGTGCAATTTCGTAAGGAAGGAAAACCAACGGAAATGATAAATAGCCGCATAACGTATTGCACTATTTCTCTCCTCTTAAGTTTTAAAAATATTTATGACTATTAAAAGCAAAAACTACAGTATTGTCTAGTGAGGTTTTCACTGTATGTAAGTATAATGCAAATGACAACCGCAGTGACAGAGGTGAAAGGGGCTTAATTGGTTGTGAGAGTTCCACACTCTACTCGACTAATTAGGTGAAATTAGTCTAATTAGACTGTAAAAATTCATATGTAACTATTATCCCCAGAGCAACGCTAAAAAAGTCTACACAGAGAGAGAAACCCAAAAGTTAATAGAAAAAAAATTAATAAAAGACTGAAAACTACTCAACCCAAAGAAAGCAGGAGAGATGAGACAGAGGGAATAACAGGGCAGCCTGAATTCAACCATATCAATAATTAATGTAAGTGGCTTAAACACACCAATTAAAAGTCAGAAATTATCAGCTGGGATTTAAGAAAGAATTTTAAAGACTCACTATATGCTGCCTATAAGAAATCCACTTTTAAAATAATGATACAAATGAATTAACGGTAAACAAATAGAAAAAGACATGTGATACAAACACGAATCAAAAGAAATTGGTAAGTGACTATTCTGTTTTCAGAGAAAGAAGATTTCACAACAAGGAAAATACCAGAGATGAGAAGGGACATTATATGACAATGAAAGGGTCTCTTCAAGAAAACAAAGCAGGACTTCCCTGGTGGGCCAGTGGTTGACTTTGCCTTCCAATGCAAGGGGTGTGGGTTCAGTCTCTAGTCTGGGAGCTACGATCCCACATGCTTCGCAGCCAAAAAACCCAAAACATAAAACCAGAAGCAATATTGTAACAAATTCAATAAAGACTTTTTAAATGAAAGTGGAAGTGTTAGTCGCTGTGACCCCATAGACGATAGCCCATCAGGCTCCTCTGTCCATGGGATTTCCCAGGCAAGAATCCTGGAGAGGGAAACCATTCTCTTCTCCAGGGGATCTTCCTGACCCAGGGATCAAACTCAGGTCTCCTGCACTGCAGGCAGACTACCGTTTGAGCCACCAGGGAAGTCACACAATGAAATACTGTAAATTAAGGATGAGCAACTACATTCAAAACGTGGATATATCCCACAGTCAGTGCTGAGTGAAAGAATTAGGTTCACATCACGTGTGCTTTCATTCATTTAAAGGATAAAACAGGCAACACTCATGTCCAGTGATAGGAGTCAGGATGAATGGTGACCCTTGAGGAAGTAGACACTATTTCTTGATCTAAGTTCTGTTACAAGGGTGTGGTCTGTTTTTGAAAACTCAGTGGTATGTACATTTGTGATCTGTGTACTTTTCTATAAATACTTTTCAGTTTATTTTTTAAATAAAAACATTATTAAGCATTTATTCCAAACACTTGAGTCAGTTGAGCCAGAAAAATACACTGAGAGTGTCCAATAACCCCTGACACACATGAGCACATGTATTGCAGTTTTGAGACATACTTTCGTAACGTTAACTGATCTTCATGACCTTTTGGGAAATGACAAGTTCTTTCCAGTGCTTCATGCATTACCCAGAAACCTCTGGATTCCTGGTGGTTGTTGTTGTTGTTTTTTAATTATTAAAAACTTTACATCTCTTTTCTGCAAACAGCAAAATAAGGGATCAATGCTGTCTTGGGGTTGCAAGCGGTTAGGGTACAAAATTTGACCATCCAATGGTGGTGAGCTTCCTGGGGGGTAGCTTTGTCAGCTACTTATTCTGAATTAGCAATAAAAAGAAACAAACTATTATTACACGCAAAGGCATATATTAATTTAAAACACATCATGCTCAATGAAAGAAGCCAGATTCAAAAGGTTACATACTGTGTGAATGGACAGCTAATGAACAGCCACGAGTCCTGAGGACATACACTGCAAGCCCAGCACACAGACGTAAGAAGTACTCTCTCCTTGACTTTCTTTCCTTTTTAAAAAACTTTTTATTTTATATTCTAGTTGATTAATCGGCTTCCCAGTTGACACTAATGGTATAGAACCCGCCTGACAATCCCAGAGACATGGGTTCGATCCCTGGGTTGGGAAGATCCCCTGGAGGAGGGCATGGCAGCCCACTGCAGTGCTCTTGCTGGAGAATCCCATGGACAGAGGAGCCTGGCAGGCTGCAGTCCACGGGGTCACACAGAGTTGGACACAGCTGAGGCAGCTTAGCACACATATATACACACAGCTGATGAACAATGTTGTGATAGCTTTAGGTGGATAGCAAAGTGAATTAAGTTATACTTTTCCCCATTTAGTTTGTTTTATAACATTGAACAGAGTTCCATATGCTCTACAGTAGGTCCTTGTTAGTTATCCATTTTGAATATAGCAGTGGGTATATGTTAATCCCAAACTTCCTAGTCTCTCTTCCTTTTCTTTCTTACCTGAATTCTTTTCTCTCCCTCTGGATCAGTCAGTATAGATTATTACTAGTATAAACTAGTAACAAACAATTTCACTTCAATGGCTTTTATTTATTTTTTTAGTTTTTTTTAATTTTTGTTTTATACTGGAGCATAATTGATTGACAAGGCCGTGTTAGGTTCAGGTATACAGCAAAGTGATTCAGCTGTACATATATATGTATCTATTCTTTTTCAAATTCTTTTCCCATTTAGGTTATTACAAAACATTGAGCAGAGTTCCCTGAGCTATGCAGTAGGTCCTTGTTGGTTATCCATTTTAAAATCAGCAGTGTGCACGTCAATCCCAAACTCTCAATCTGTCCCTCTTCTCCTCACCTGTCCCCTGGTAGCTATAAGTTTGTTCTCGAGAAATAATGTCTCATTTCTCACTTATTTTATAGTCCACGGTGTACTGGTAGGGAATCTGTTCATCAGAGTTGGTGTGGATCTCCAGCAGGTTGCCATGCCAAAGGGGAAAAGGGAAAAAGGTTTTTAAGAGTTGTGCACATCCTTGAAAAAAATCCATGTCAGTTCTGCTCACAGCTCCTTGGTCAGAAGCATTCAAAGGCTCTGTCCAACCACAGTGGAGCCAAGAAATGCAGTCCTGCCATGTAAGAAGGAGAACCAGGGGTATTTACTGAACTGCATTATTTACTACTGCTCCCTTCTAAATCCAAGTTCCCAGGAGAACAAAAATGCAGTTAATTCCATCTGACTGCATTGTCCTCCCCACTTCAAGTAGCTAGGCTCCTGACTCCTGGGGAAAGACGAAACTACATTTAACATGTCTAGGAACATGGAATGGCTGGGTGAGGATGAGGAAGGCAAGTCATGGGTTTACAAATCAAGCAAATAAGCCAAAAGATATAAAAAGGGACCTTTGGGTGTGAATGTGGTGAGAGCAGAACCAATGGGTTAATAAACACAAAATAAAGCAGTACAACTGCAAAGAATCCAGAACAGCCAATGAGTGCTTAGTCGCTGTCGTGTCTGACTCTTTGCGACCTCATGGACTGTAGCCCGCCAGGCTCCTCTGTCCGTGGGATTCTCCAGGCAAGAATACTGGAGTGGGGTGCCGTGCCCTCCTCCAGGGGATCTTCCCAACCCAGGGATCCAACCTGAGTCTCTTACATCTCCTGCACTGGCAGGTGGGCTCTTTACCACTAGAGCCATCTGGGAAGCTCAGAACAGCGAATGCCCATCACTAAAACTCAGTCTCTGACCCCAGTATTCCTTCAAAGAAATGTGTCAGCCATGTAGCTGTTAACATACTTTCAAGGCAGACAAGCTTCTCAGTCTGAGTTAAACCATAATGAGGACTGAGCTAATGAAAGCACACTGATTCTTCTGTTCCTCCACTACATAATTTATGTACTAGTCAGACACAGTTTTCATTTAATCAAGGACTATCTTGTCCAGCTTTTCAACCCGGAGTAACTTTGTACAAGATGAAAATAACTGAATCCACTGTGATGATAGAAATTTTTCTATTTCTTCCAGACCCTTACTGGCCAACAGAATGCCAGGAATCTTGCTTCCTTGAATGGTTTATTAAAATGCAGCAGACCCAAATTTCATTAGGGCTGTGAAATAGCATGTGCTACCCACTAACTAATGCTTGCCAGATGTATAAGCTCACCACATCTGCAAGTACCAAGCCACCTGCTCAAAGGAGCAGGCCTCCAGAGTCAATGCAGGGAGAACGCTGCTAGCGCTTTATTTGCCCTTCAAATGATGTATCCTGGAGCAAAAATCATAAGTTAAAATGGAGAAGGGGGATTGCCAGGCTGAGATGGCAGTTTTCAAAGGGACAAGGCTTCAATGAAGTTATTTCCCACGAGATTTTTCCAAGCATATTCCCTAAACTACTGCATCTATACATTTTAAATCGAACACCAAAGTTCTCATCCCCACCATGACGACCTTGGGTAAATCCCTTAACCTCCTTGAGTTTTACACTCCGAATAAGGAAAATGGGAATGACCGCATGCGCTTGCAGGGCTGCTGTGAGGATGAAATGACATGAAATCTAAGGAATTGCTTTGTACAGTGAAAGGGCTATAAAATTGTTCAATAGATGTCTAGTCCACATATGCATTTTTTGAATAGGTAAGTGGGGTCAGAAAACCTGATTCTGTCTTCCATTCTTAAAATGTATTACCCTCCACCCACATGTTCATTCCCTTTCTTTCTCCCTCTAACTTTCCCTCCCTGATCCCTCCCCTTGTTCCTCCTCCTCTCCGCCTCCTCCTTCTTCTTCCCCTTCCTTTTCTTCTCCTCCTCCTCCTCTCTCTTTCTCTGTCCTTTCCTCCCTCCACCCTCTCAGCTTTGGCCAGGACTCCACTATAACGCCAAGGTTAGCATGAGATGCTCCAGGGACAGGTAGGGCCAAGGTCATTCATTTTTCCGATGATAAAAGGGCAGAAACAGGCAGAAAGACTGAATAATGCAAGCTCAGTCCCTCCATGCCACTCCCTTGCCTGCCCCCTCGCAGAGCACAAGGAAGTAATAGCTAGCATGAATCACCAGCACTATATACATATCCCTAGAAATAGATGGGGAAACAGTGGAAACAGTATCAGACTTTATTTTTGGGGGCTCCAAAATCACTGCAGATGGTGACTGCAGCCATGAAATTAAAAGACACTTACTCGTTGGAAGAAAAGTTATGACCAACCTAGACAGCATATTCAAAAGCAGAGACATTACTTTGCTGACTAAGGTCTGTCTAGTCAAGACTATGGTTTTTCCAGTGGTCATGTATGGGTGTGAGAGTTGGACTGTGAAGAAGGCTGAGCGCCGAAGAATTGATGCTTTTGAACTGTGATGTTGCAGAAGACTCTTGAGAGTCCCTTGGACTGCAAGGAGATCCAACCAGTCCATTCTGAAGCAGATCAGCCCTGGAATTTCTCTGGAAGGAATGATGCTAAAAGCTGAAACTCCAGTACTTTGGCCACCTCATGCAAAGAGCTGACTCGCTGGAAAAGACTCTGATGCTGGGAGGGATTGGGGACAGGAGGAGAAGGGGACAACAGAGGATGAGATGGCTGGATGGCATCACGGACTCGATGGGCGTGAGCCTGAGTGAACTCCGGCAGTTGGTGATGGACAGGGAGGCCTGGCGTGTTGCAATTCATGGGGTCGCAAAGAGTCAGACACGACCGAGAGACTGAACTGAACTGAAGGAGCATATTGTTTAGTTTGGGATGTTTTTGAACTTCACATAAATGTAGTCATCTGTATAACTTGTGTTTTGCACTCAACATTACATTTTTGAGATTCATTTGTATTAATGCAAGAAGCTATAAATTATTCATGTTCACTGCTGTGTAATATTCCGTTGTGTGGCTACACCATACTTTATTATTTATGGACATTTGTCCTGCTGTCAGTTTTTCACCAGCACAGACATCTCTGTGATGAACATTCTTATGCTCGTATACATGATCAAACTATTTCCCAAGGTAGGAAGGAGAACATTGCTGAGTCACAGGTTATATATATTTTCAAGTTTAGTCTATAGTACAAAATCATGTTTCCAAAGATCTTGCTTCAGTTTATACCCTGATTTCCCAGTTCCTGGCAAAAATGTTGACAACTACCTTAGAAAACATTATTCTTGCAAGTAGTGGTCACTGGAGTTTCAGACCACTAGCCAGTTTGATTCCCGCACATGTCACTTGCAAGTTCACAGTCACAGACACTGCCCCAGGGGAGGGAGAGGTTTTGTCATGTACACAGTTGCTAACAAAGAGAGTCTTCAGGTGAGCGGTTTTGTGGCCCCCTGGCACTGGGGATGAGACTTCCACAGGATGAACGTGTACCGTTCAGCTCATGAACAGAACACTCTGTAGCTGCTACTGTTTTTCACGTGGGGGTGGTGGAAGCTGGCATAAGGCTTGATTTCCAAACCACTTTTCATCAACAGATGCCTCCAGCTAGAACAAGGACCACTCTTTTCTACCTCATGTGTATCTGTAATGCTTAGTATGGTCTCTGTATATCATGCGTGTGTTCACTTGCTCAGTTGTGTCAGACTCTTTGAGACCCCATGGACTACACCTGGCCAGGCTCCTCTGTCCATAGGATTTTGGGGGCAAGAATACTGGAGTGCGTGGCCATTTCCTCCTCCAGGGGATCTTCCTGACCCAGGGACTGAACCCGCATCTCCTGCATCTCCTGGGTTGGCAGGCAGATTCTTAACCTCTGAGCCACGAGAGAAGCCCCTCTGCATCATAGAGGCTCAGTTTAACGTCATAAGAGTTCATTATTTTGGCAGACAGGCTATGTTTTGCCAGAATCTGTCTCCTCCTCCTTCAGGTACAGTGCTAGGTTATATTGCCCAGCATCCCTTGCAGTGTGACATGGTCTTGACACTAACTTTTGGCCGATCAAATGCAAGCAGGGGAGCTATTGTCTCCCTCTGGTCCTGGCTGTCAAAACCTCCCCTGGGGTGCCCCACACGCTCTCTTTTCCCGGCTGCCCCATGGCTGCTCTTTTTTTCCCTTAGCCATCACCTGGGTTCACATCACAAAAGGTGGCAATGGTGTCTTTTTAAAACCAACAAAGGAAATAAATATATTTTCTCTTTAAAATAAACAAAACTGCTTGAGAACCTCTTTGTCTAATTTTAGGGCGATTGTTTGAGAAGGCAGATGGGCACGTTCCTGATTCAGACCTTTGGGTGATTTGAGGTTCAGCTGCCCAGGTTGGATCTGAATAACCTTGTTGTGTTTCTATGCCATGTATATCAGATTTCCCTTAATGTGTCGCCTCTGGTTATAGACTGGAAGCATAAGAAACAGTGATGTGGAAATCAGCAAGCAAGAAACAAAGCATTTTAACTCTTTATTGACCAGGAGATTTTTGCAGAAACTGACACCTGTGGCCTATAACTTGTTATGTAAGTGAACACACCAGTATATATATTGAGGCACTCTAGTCAATAGCATTCAGGTAACAAAAGACATATTAATACATTTCTGGTCAATAATCTGTTACTTACCTATTGCCGCATAACACATTACTCTGAACTTTAGTGGATTAAAATAAAAGCACGAGCTATGTCACATTATGTCTGTGACTCTGGAATCTGGGCCCAGTTTAGCTGAGTACTCTGGCTCACAAGGTCTCACAAGCTACAGTCAAGGTGTTGAGGGGGGCTGCAGGAATCTAAAGGCTTGACTGGGACGAGATCCATTTCCAAGCTCACTCCATGGTTTTCAGCAGGATTCCACTCCTTGTGGGGCATTGGACTGAGAGCTTCAGTTCGTCACCAGCTGTTGGCTGGAAGGTGCCCTGGAGGGTGTATGTGGAGGCTTCCTTATAACATGACAGCCAGGTTCATCAGCACGAGCAAGTGAGAAGAGAGGAGAGCAAAAGAGAAGTCCCGTACAACCTGTCCTTGGAAGTAATATCCCATCAGTTTCTTTGTTATCCCATCAGCTTCACCAGGTTCAGCCCACACTCTAGAAGAAGGAATCACCTTAGAAGCTGCCTCCCACACAAGAAGCTTAAAAGTGATGATTCTGGGGCTTCCCTGGTAGTCCAGTGTTTAAGACTTCACCTTCCAGTGAAGGGGGTGTGGGTTCAGCACCTGGTCAGGAAGCTAAGATCCCACACGCCTTGCAGCCAAAAACCACAGCATAGAAGAGAAGCAATATTGCAGCAAATTTAATAAAGACTTTAAAAATGGTCCACATCANTTAAGACTTCACCTTCCAGTGAAGGGGGTGTGGGTTCAGCACCTGGTCAGGAAGCTAAGATCCCACACGCCTTGCAGCCAAAAACCACAGCATAGAAGAGAAGCAATATTGCAGCAAATTTAATAAAGACTTTAAAAATGGTCCACATCAAAAAATTTTCAAGAAATGATAATTCTGCCAAATCACTCCTACAGTTTCTGAGCCTAATCTCTAAATTTCATTTATTTAGTCAAAAGCCTTAGTAGCCCTTCAGGCTGTCTCTGGCATTCCAGAAGCCAATGTTAAAGCAAGAAAGCTATAATGAGAATTAAATGCATGCTTCTTCCTTTACCAGGAATGAAACTATCCACTCCACCAATGGGATAGTTTAAATAAATAACGGCAAGTGACCTGTTCTCCTCTTTTATGTCAACATTTAGAGATGAAACTCAAAATTAATCAGTTGAATTTTTTTTTCAATCAAAATGCAGGAATTCCAAATGTGAGGTCACAAAAGCAGGTCTTGCCTATTTTCAATGCTAACACGTAACTAAATTTCCATTTCCATTTTAAAATTGTGTTTCTCAACCAAGTGTGATCAGCTATGCAATTACTGAGTGTCTTTGTGGATGAATCACGCTTTTCTTACATAATTAATTTAGAGTAAATTGAACAGCATGCATCAATAATTAGATGGGGAAAAGCATGTCTCAAAATTCTTAAATTCAATTTTGGTAACACGAGAAAGTGACAAAATGCATTTTTTTTCTTCTAATTCCTATAGGACAAGGCAAGGTAAGAGATTATATATTCTCAGAAGGAGGTTCCAGGTGCAAGTTTTGGAGAAACAGCTCAGTGTACTACACACTTTCCTCCCCCTCTCTGGTTCACATGACAATGGACAAATCAAATGCATTGGAAAAGACCCACCATCATCTGTTTCCATAGCCCTATACAGAACACAAATTTGGAACTATTAGCTTCCAGCAAGCTCACACATTTTAGTTAGCCGTGGTCAACTGGAATGACAGAACCCTTCAGCCGTGTCAATGCTGCACAGCTGGTCCAGGCTGCAGAAACTGTCTCCTCCCCAGAACATCACCCTGTGTCCAGTCACAATCACATGAGACCCAAATACGGAGAGTATTTCCCCAGCTGCTCTCAAGAGCCCAGAAGAAGCTCAGCTTGAGCTGAGGAGAGAGCAGGGAGCATGGAATTCTAGCCAAAGTGGGAGAGTGTTGGAGGAAACCCCAGCTGAGGAAAGAAATGGGCAGGGCAGGGGTTTAGAGGCAAGAGTGAACGGGCAAACCTAATCAGCCCAGCAAACTGGCAGTGACATTTTCAAGTGCAAGGTCATTCAGAGTTGCAGAACTAAGAACATCTTTAGATGTCGAAATGGCTTTTGCTAAATGTCAACTTGGTAAATTTGTTTTTCCTTTGGCTCGTTAAAAGAGAATTAACCATTTATCCAATAATGAAAAGAAATATGACCCTCCCTGGGTTCACAAGCATCCACCTGAGGCTGGCCTAGTCTCTCCCATCTAGCCAATTTTGTTCATTATATATAGATAGATAGATAGATAGATAGATAGATAGATAGATATGTTGCTGTTGTTCAACTGCTAAGTCATGTCCAACTCTTTTGAGACGCCATGGACTGCAGCTCCCGGAGCTTGCTCAAACCCATGTCCATTGAGTCAGTGATGCCATCCAACCATCTCATCCTCTGTCATTCCCTTCTCCTTCTGCCCTCAATCTTTCCCAGCATCAGGGTCTTTTCCAATGAGTTGGCTCTTCACATCAGGTGGCCAAAGTATTGGAGCTTCAGCTTCAGCATCAGTCTTTCCAATGAATATTCATATTAGCAATATGTACCTACCAAGAGGCCTCAGGTGCCTGAGAAAGTTCCTGCCCTCAGAACACTTTCAATCTGCCCCAGGGACAGAGCGGCGTACAGATGGTGATGCCACAAGGTGGACGGGTCCCATTCTGCAGAAGTGCTGATCACTGTGCTACAAAAGCCTCTTGCAGGGGACCCTGCCCAGGTAGGGATGGGGGCTTCTGGGTGATAATTAGCTATCATGGCATTTAGCTGAGCCCTCCAGGGTGAACAGGAGAGAGCTAAAGAAAGTGAGAGGTGGTTTAAGGTACTACATTTCTTTACCATAGAGGTATTTATTCTTACTACTCAGGTTACAGGAAAACAACATGCTGGCATTCTAATGTGCCAAGATTTTACACGTTTCAAACAGCTTCATTTATTTGTTTAAAGTATAGTTGATTTACGATGTCTCAGATGTGCAGCAAAGTGACTCAGTTTTACATATATATATATTCTTTTTTCAAATTCCTTTCCATTAAAGGTACAAGTTATTGACTTACTACTCAGGTTACAGGAAAACAACATGCTGGCATTCTAATGTGCCAAGATTTTACACGTTTCAAACAGCTTCATTTATTTGTTTAAAGTATAGTTGATTTACGATGTCTCAGATGTGCAGCAAAGTGACTCAGTTTTACATATATATATATTCTTTTTTCAAATTCCTTTCCATTAAAGGTACAAGTTATTGAATATTGTTCCTGTGCTATTGTTCCTGAATATTGTTCCCTGTGCTATAGGCCCTTGTTTATCTATTTTATATATAATAGTATGCATCTGTAAATCCCAAACTCCCAGTTTATTCTTCCCCTCCCTTTCTCCTTTGATAATCATAGTTTGCTTTCTTTTTCTGTGAGGATATTTCTGCTCAGTATCATTTTTTAGATTCCACACACAAGTGATATAGTATGAAATTTGTCTTTGTCTGAATCACTTCACTTAGGGTGATTATCACTGGGCCCATCCAATGACATTTTTGCAACAAAGCAGCACTGGCTCTGGTCATAGCATGACATCTGTTTTAATTTATTTTATCCTCAACAACCCCTGGCAACCCCCATTATCCCCAGTTTACAAATAAGGAAGCTGAGGAACAGGAATGTTAACTGACTCCCCTCTGCCAAGATCCCCCAGCTAGTAAGTGGCTAAAAATAATTCTAAACAACCGAGGATAGGGGCTGGAGGTAGGGAGGAGGTGATGAGACATGGGCTGTCTTGAGATTTTTTAAAAAGCCAGAAGAGTCCAGATGATGAAGGTCCACACACATCAGGTTCAGAATTTGCAAGCGTCTTAGCAACAACTCCTGAAGGGGTTCGAGTTGGTGACGGCTAAGAGCTGCTGTGAACTCCAGAAAGTCCACATCGTGTGCCATGTGCAAACTGTACGGGAGGCAAGCAAGGCTGCCATCTCTACCGTCTGGTGAGAGACAGGGAGCCTGGGCTAGAGGAGCTGCAGTGAGGAGGATGGGGACCAGGATGAACCCTGGACCTTGGGTAAGTAGCATCAACTGGACACGGCTACTGGGGTGAGAGAGGATGGGAGGAGGGAGGCAGGGAGGCCAACCGCCAGGCTCCTGGCTTGGGGTCCCCACAGCTGAAGGGGCTAGAATAACAGTGATGGGGACAGGCTCTGTCCCTCAGCTCCTTGATGGCAGCAGGATAGACACTTGAAAGACACACCTGCCTTAGAGCTAGGAATGCGAGCTTTCTCACCTTGTCACACTGTCACTCTTAAACACAGCTTGAGCATTTGAATAAAACAAAAGCGAAAGTGAGAAAAGTGAAAGTGTTAATCACTCAATCGTGTCCAACTCTTTTCGACCCCATGGACTGTTGTCTGTTAGGCTCCTCTGTCCATAGCATTTCCCAGGCAAGAATACTGGAGTGGGTTGCCATTTCCTTCTCCAGGGGACCTTCCCAATCCAGGGACTGAACCCAGGTGTCCTGCATTGCAGGCAGATGCTTTACCATCTGAGCCACCAGGGAGACAAAGCTGCTCAGTTGTGTCTGACTCTTTGTGACTCCATGGACCCTAAGTCCATGGAATTCTCCAGGCCAGAACACTGGTGTGGGTAGCCATTCCCTTCTCCAGGGAATCTTCCCAACCCAGGGATCAATCCCAGGTCTCCCACATTGCAGGTGGATTCTTTACCAGCTAAGCCACAGGAGAAGCCCAAGAATACTGGAGTGGGTAGCCTGTCCCTTCTCCAGCGGATCTTGCCAACCCAGGAACTGAACCAGGGTCTCCTGCATTGCAGGCAGATTCTTTACCAACTGAGCTATCACAGAAGCCCTGAACCACCAGGAACTTTTTAAAACAGGAATACTGGAGCCAGCAATGTGATAACGTATCAGAGTCAAAACTTGCCACCTTTCTACCCTGTGGCCTTATCTTACAGAAGGCCCTTGAAGATGCTCAGAGAACAGATATTCCAAGTGTTAGACTATTGCCTCATGGTTATTTCCAACTACTCTAATATTCACAAGCTGCCTCAGTGTCCTGAAGTAATCAGTGCTTTTTATGTTTGGGCCCTATTTGCTCTAAGGAAGAGATCAGTTGATACATCAACTATTTAAGATTTAAAAAATTTTTTGAAGACTTTCTCCTACTTTGTGGGGGGAAAAAAACCCTAAAACTCACCCAGAAACTCATTTTTATGATGGCTGACACATCTGGGGGCTATGAAAGATGTCTGCATTCCTTTCCATTTTTTGGCCAACCCTTCAGAGAGCGTGGTTTTGGATTCCTGTGCCGTTCCCTCTCTTCCTTCGAGAAGAACAGGCCAGCCTCGCTTCTGTCCACTTCCACCGAGCTATTGCCCAGGGCCCACCTCCGAGGCACTTCGTTTATAAGCAGTTCTGAGAAGCAAGGGGTCAGAGCAGGCGAGAGCTGGTCCAGGGAGGCATTTATGGATGGCAAAATTCAGACAGCACCGTGCATTCCAAAGAGGGCAGCCCTGTGGTGTATTCTGCAGCTGGGCCCAAGGAAAATACGCCTGCTCCTCTCAGCTCCAGCCCCTCCCTGGTGGGGCTGTCTCTAACTGGGCCTGCCCACTCTTCAGGATCAGCTGAGGGGCCCACATTGAGGGAGGCAGCTGATGAAGAATTCACCTGGGCTGATTTTCAGAGAAAGATCATTGATTCCTCTGGGCTTGTTAAGTCGATATCCTCTATACAAAATATAATCCAAAGGCTTGCAAGATGAACCAGCTGAAGCCACTGTCACCAAGGGCTCTAGCCAGACACTAGAATGAGGCAAAATACCCACAGGGCAGGAGGCAGTCCAAATGGAATGCCATCCGCCACCTCGACTGCCTGCTTGTTTTATATCTCAACTCCTCAGCTCCTGTTTACAACCGAGACACCAGGAAGGGGACTTGGACTCACTGCTGCCGCCAGCACGAGTGAGGCATTTCTCAATCTCCTGCTTCTTTCGTCCCTTTTCCTGCTGAAAGCGGAACACAGATGTGGCAGGCAGTCTTTGCTAAGAAAGCATTATTGTCACCATTTTTGTGTTTGCTTATTTGTTTGTGTGATTTATTTATGAGCTTGTGCCCAAGCCCCATCCACATAAAATTTGAGGTAGCTACAAGAGAACCATAAAATAGAAACTGTTAAGTGAGAAGCATCAGAATCAAGGAAATATAACCTGTATTGGAGGTGCTGGCTTCCAATTCAAGATGGCAGCCTGAGATTCATCTTCCATCCCTCCCAAGAACCCCTGAAATACAAATGCAGAAGGACGAAGATGAACACGCCTGCACGGTGGCTGTGTCACATGGGGGTTCTAATGGGTTAGAATTGAGCCCATATTGGTATCGCCCTAAAGCCTTTGAGAATTCCACTGTGCCCAGGGCTCAATGCACAGGAGGAGAACATTAATAGGCTCAAATAAAGATAAACCCTATAAACATATTCACAGGCAATGGTGCCTGTTGGCACTGAGTCAACCCACGAGCAAAACTACAAGTAAGGCAGCTAACGTTTGTGTCGGTGGCAGGGGAGGATCATCGCTATGCAAACTGAAACAAGCATCATTAAACCAGACCGCTGTGCTCAATAGAACATGATGCATAAATTCCACAAGGAGACCCAAAGGCAAGCAAGCACTGAGAAATTTCCCATAGAGGTCCCACGACCAAGATCTTCCTGGGAGATGTTGAAAGAGAGCAGCTTGTGAACACCCAGGAAAACAATATCAGGCAACCCGCGGCTGTCAAAGAGGAGGGATGGAAATCAAAGGCCAATTTCAGGCCATCCCACATACTAGACTGTCTTCAGGCTACCTAGAGTGACCCAGATTCCTCGCTTCTAAAACCCGGTTTTCGCATCTGTAAATGGCAATGATGCTATTATCTACCCCACAGGGATACTGAAGGGCTCAATCAAATAAAGTGCACAACAGCTTAGAACAGTGTCTGTCATGTTGGAAATATGCTGGCAGATAAGCAGCTTTTATCATTATTATTCATTGTAATGGCAGAAAGTGAAGAGGAACTAAAAAGCTTCTTGATGAAAGTGAAAGAGGGGAGGGAAAAAGTTGGCTTAAAGCTCAACATTCAGAAAACTAAGATCATGGCACCTGGTCCCATCAATTCATGGGAAATAGATGGGGAAACAGTGGAAACAGTGTCAGACTTATTTTGGGGGGTTCCAAAATCACTGCAGATGGTGACTGCAGCCATGAAATTAAAAGACACTTACTCCTTGGAAGAAAAGTTATAACCAACCTGCTGCTGCTTCTGCTACGTCACATCAGTCGTGTCTGACTGTGCGACCCCGTAGATGGCAGCCCAACAGGCTCCTCTGTCCCTGGAATTCTCCAAGAACACTGGAGTGGGTTGCCATTTCCTTCTCCAATTCATGAAAGTGAAAAGCGAAAGTGAAGTCGGTCAGTCATATCTGACTCTTAGCAACCCCATGGACTGTAGCCTACCAGGCTCCTCCGTCCCTGGGATTCTCCAGGCAAGAGTACTGGAGTGGATTGCCTCTGCCTTCTCTGACAGCATATTAAAAAGCAGAGACATTACTTTGCCAACAAAGGTCTGTCTAGTCAAGGCTATGGTTTTTTCCAGTGGTCATGCATGGATATGAGACTTGGATTGTGAAGAAAGCTGAGCGCCAAAGAATTGATGCTTTTGAACTGTGGTGTTGGAGAAGACTCTTGAGAGTCCCTTGGACTATAAGGAGATCCAACCAGTCCATTTTGAAGGAGATCAACCCTGGGATTTCTTTGGGAGGAATGATGCTAAAGCTGAAACTCCAGTACTTTGGCCACCTCATGCGAAGAGTTGACTCATTGGAAAAGACTCTGATGCTGAGAGGGCTTGGGGGCAGGAGGAAAAGGGGACAACAGAGAATGAGATGGCTGGATGGCATCACCAACTCGATGGACATGAGTTTGGGTGAACTCCAGGAGTTGGTGATGGACAGGGAGACCTGGCATACTGCAATTCATGGGGTCGCAAAGAGTCAGACACAACTGAGCAACTGAACTGAACTGAATATGAAATATTTACAAATTTTATTTTAGCTATAATTAATAATTAAAGGGCCATGTGTGTTCAATCATGCTCAATCGCTCAGTGGTGTCTAATTCTTTGTGACCCCATGGACTCTAACCCACCAGGCTCCTCTGTCCATGGAATTCTCCAGGCAATAATACTGAAGTGGGTTGCCATTTCCTCCTCCAGGGGATGTTTCCAACCCTGCAGGATTGAACTGCCAGCCTCCAGGGATCAAACCCAAATGTCCTGAGTCTCTTGCATTGACAGGCAAATTCTTTACCACCATGATACCTGGGAAGCCCAAAAGGGATATGGATAGAAAAAAAAAAAAAAACCTGTTTATTTGGGTCACAAAACACAGTGTTCTGTGATCTTGCAAGGTCCTTCTGATGCACTATGCCTTCCTCTACACAGCACATCTCAGCAAGGCTGTAGGCCCAAGTTCTGGCCAGAGCTGCTTTTCAGACCCTAAGTATTTTTAGACCTTGGCTGAGTGGTTTCTCTCCTTCTTCAAAAGGGCTGGATGACAGCTTGCCACCAAGAATAGCAGTTTTCCAGTTTAATCAGCAAGTCTCCTGGCTTCATAACTGTGCTGGCGCTCATGGGAGGTTGACTGGCCATGTTCACCTGTGGATCCCGAGCTGTCCATGCCAACACTGGCCAGACCTGCTGCCCTCTCCACAGCCTGCTCCCTGAGGGCCTGTCAGGACATGCAAAGGAGGAATAGAAACATCTTTTCTCCCAGGAGAGCGAGAAAGAGGGAGAAGTCTGGACCCAGCATCTTTGGCATCTCTTCTGAGATGCTGGACTCTGCAACACATGAGATTGCAGTACATAGAAAATTCAGGCTTAAAACTCATCTTCAAATCAAGAATTGAGAGGTAGGTCTTCCTTAAGAAGCCCTATAGTCTGAATGTTTGTGTCCTTTCAAACTTTATGTGTTGTAACTCTAAAGCTCAGTATGATGGTAGTATGTGATGTGGCCTTTAAGTGGTGATTAGACCACTAGGGTGGAGGCCTCACAAACAGAACCGGTGTCCTCATAAAATAGAACCAACAGAACTCCCGAGCTCCCTTCCACCATGCGAGGGCATAGCAAGAAGCTTGCAGACTGCAACCCAGAAATTGTCCTTCACTGAACAGGTCCTTCATGAGAATCCACCAGGCTGGCTGGCAGTCTGACCTTGAGCTTCCAGCCCTCAGAACTCTGAGAATTAAATTTCCATTATTTATAAGCTACCTGGTCTATGGCATTTCTTTTATAGGAGCTGGAATGGACTAAAACAGGAGGGTAACTGGAGATTTTATTCAGATGTGTGTGTGTGTTAGTTGCTCCGTTGTGTCCAACTTTTTGCAACCCCATGGACTGTAGCCCACCAGGCTCCTCTGTCCATGGGATTTCCCAGGCAAGAATACTGGAGTGGGTTGCCATTTCCTTTTCCAGGGGATCTTCTTGACCCAGGGATCAAATCTATGGCTGGGGTCGCATCTCCTCCTATGTCTATGGCAGACAAGACTAATTGCTCATGACTTTCTTTCCCACTGAGCCNCCATGGGATTTCCCAGGCAAGAATACTGGAGTGGGTTGCCATTTCCTTTTCCAGGGGATCTTCTTGACCCAGGGATCAAATCTATGGCTGGGGTCGCATCTCCTCCTATGTCTATGGCAGACAAGACTAATTGCTCATGACTTTCTTTCCCACTGAGCCTAGGCAGAAATTCAGAATGTTTTCCAACACCATGCTATCAATGATTAGGGTTGCCACACAAGATGAAGCCTAATTGCTAATCAGACCTAATATAATGCCTGGAGCCGGGTAGCTGCACCATGAAATTTTGTTGATTGAATAAGCGAAATGAAAAAATGTCATTAGTGAAATGAAAAAATATCATTAGGTTTCTGGAAATAAGAATAGTAAATTAATTAAGTAATACAAATGCCCAACCATTGAAACTAGGACAGGTACCTAAACAACCAGTTGGCAAGTTCAGGCATGGAACAGGAAGATCTTCATGAAATTCACCCAAACTAGCTCACCCACAATGATGTCACTCAAGTTAGGTCAGATGTGTTGCTAAAACCAATTTGGCTGATCAACAGTGGTGAGTCATGGTACAGTGATAGCTATTATGTCAATATAGGTTAGCAAGAAGCAGCTGTGCTGTAATTTTGACATGTAAGATCTCCCTAGGAGCTTACAGTTCACAAACGTATAGGTAGATGCATTCATACAGAACTGAAAGCTTCTCTAAACATTTTTAAATAAAATGGCAACAGCATGTCCTTGGAAGTCAAAAGACCACAGTAAACTTAATGTTGACTAAAAGGCTAAATATTTTTTATTTCTAAAGTAATAAAGCAACTGAAAACCTTATTGATAGACTTCTCCCACTGGTAAGAATACTAGCCAAGTCTAAATTTTAAAAGATTTTAAATATTGTAAAACAATGATCCTTCAATTAAAATAAATATTTTTTAAAAAAGATTTTAGTTCTGACAGAGGCATTAAAAAGTACCAAGCTTTGTACTTGGTACCAGTTGATTCCTTTCCATGTTTCCATAGGTTACTCAGACCATAAGAAGCATCATATTGTAATATTAACCCCAAATTCATTTTCCAGGGCACCTAGCTGAGGTTGTCCATTAGAATCATGGGGAAGGTTTTTTAAAAAAAAATACTCATGTCCAGATCCCACCTGCAAAAATTCATTTCCTTTAATCCAAAAGGACCCATACATGGATATTTTTAATAGATCCCAAGATCTGAGAACCCACAAGTCTTTTTNATGCTTGGGGCTGGTGTATGGAGATGATCTGGAGGGATGATGTGGGGTGGGAGGTGGGAGGGGGGTTCAGTTTTGGGAGTTCGTGTAAAAAAATAAATAAATACATAAGTGAAAAAAAACGAATAGAATATTGTAAAGTAATTAGCCTCCAATTAAAATAAATAAAGTTATATTTAAAAATTATTTATTTTTAAATTTCTTTATTTTAATTGGACGTTCTTTAATTTAATTGGACTTTACAATATTGTATTGGTTTTGCCATACATCAACATGAATCCAACATGTGTATACACGTGTTTCTCATCCTGAACCTCCTTTCCACTCCCTTCCCATACCATCCCTCTGGGCCATCCAAGTGCAGCAGCCCCAAGCATAATGTATCATGCATCACACAGGACTAGTGATTCGTTTCATATATGATATTATACAAGTTTCAGTGCCATTCTCCCAAATAATGTAATGCTTGCCCTCTCCCACAGAGTCCTAAAGACTGTTGTATACATCTGTGTCTCTTTTGCTGTCTCACATACAGGGTTATCATTATCATCTTTCTAAACTCCGTATATATGCGTTAGTATACTGTATTGGCGGGGAAGGCAATGGCACCCCACCCCAGTACTCTTGCCTGGAAAATCCAATGGACGGAGTAGCCTGGTGGGCTGCAGTCCATGGGGTCGCTAACATTCGGACAGACTGAGCGACTTCACTTTCACTTTTCTCTTTCATGCATCGGAGAAGGAAATGGCAACCCACTCCAGTATTCTTGCCTGGAGAATCCCAGGGATGGGTGAGCCTGGTGGGCTGCCGTCTATGGGGTCACACAGAGTNTGGGGTCGCTAACAGTCGGACAGACTGAGCGACTTCACTTTCACTTTTCTCTTTCATGCATTGGAGAAGGAAATGGCAACCCACTCCAGTATTCTTGCCTGGAGAATCCCAGGGATGGGGGAGCCTGGTGGGCTGCCGTCTATGGGGTCACACAGAGTCGGACACGACTGAAGTGACTTAGCAGCAGCAGCAGCAGACTGTATTGGTGTTTTTCTTTCTGGCTTACTTCACTCTGTATAATAGGCTCCAGTTTCATCCACCTCATTAGAACTGATTCAAATGTATTCTTTCTAATGGCTGAGTAATACTCCATTGTGTATATGTACCCCAGCTTTCTTATCCATTCATCTGCTGATGGACATCTAGGTTGCTTCCATATCCTGGCTATTGTAAACAGTGCTGCGATGAACATTAGGGTACACGTGTCTCTTTCAATTTTGGTTTCCTCGGTGTGTATGCCCAGCAGAGGGACCCACAAGTCTTAACATATACAATATTTACCAAAGACTGGACTCTAGAAAGCATGCCTAAACTGGAATGTCAAGAGCAAAATTTAATTATTCTAAGACTACACAGTCAATTCAATAGCCACTAGATATATGTAGAAATCAAGCCCTTGAAATATGGCTAATGCTACTGAGGAACTAAATTTTTTTACTCTATTTTACTAAATTTAAAGACTGATACTCAGTTTAATTGTAGGAAAACTCAAGTATGTTTGAAACAGCTTGGGTATGTGAATCTACTTTTTCAACTGTAAATTTTATGAACCTAAATATAGATCAAGTGTTTCTGGTAAAGTGAATGTCTGTATTGAGATGTGCTGAAAGTATAAAATACACACTGAATTTTTCAGACTCCATACAAAAATATATATATAAATATTTCCTTAAAAAATTTTATTGACTACATGTTAAAGTGATAAAATTTTGACATATTGGGTTAAATAAAATATATTATCAAAACTAATTTCACTTGTTTCTTTTAACCTTTTTAACATAGCTACTAGAAAATTTTAGATTACCTATGTGTGTTCCAGGGAAAATGAGCAACTCACCGCCAAACATAACAAAAAACACGTAGAAACAAAGCATTATGTGAGTATCAGCAGACACAATAATAGCTGAATCAGACTCACAAGCATTTCAGACATTAGAATTTCAGACAAAGAATATAAATTTTACATTTAAGGGAATAAAAGGGAAATTTGAAATATAAACAAGAAATAAAAGACTTTCTAAAAAAAACAGGCAAAATTGAAAAAGAGAACTTTTAGAAATGAAAACCATGGCAATTGAAATTAAAACCTCAACAGAAAATGAGCCACAGCCAAATGGAAAATTAGAGAATGGAAAGATAGATACAAATAAATTATCTAAAATGCAACACTGAGAAACATGTTTGGAAGTTGTGAACATAACTTTAAGAAACATGGCAGATAGAGCAAGAAGTCTAACAAACATTTACATCAGAGAAAATGGGGCAAAGGCAATATTTCACAAGAAAATAATGGGTCAAAATTTTCCAGATTTGTTTAAAGACATCAAATTTCAGGCATAGGAATCACAACAAATTTCAAGCAGGATCACCTTTACAAAACATAAACGGCAAAAAAAAAACACAGAGAGAATAAAAGCAGAAGACAGTAAAAGCAGCCATAAAATGAAAATATAATTTGTCCAGAATTTATGGGATACAGCAAAAGCAGTGTTTACAGGGAAATTTATATCATCTAATGCATATATTGGGAAAGAAGACATTTCCAGTAATTAACAGGAAAGTAAAAGAAATTTTTCTAAACTACCAGTGGTGTAACGAAGATTTTCCTGGTGACAGTAGTGATAAAGAACCCGCCTGCCAATGCAAGAGACAGAAGACATACAGGGTCAATCCCTGGCTCAGGAAGACCCCCTGGAGGAGGAAATGGCACCCACTCCAGTGTCTTTGCCTGGAAAATTCCATGGGCAGAGGAGCCTGGAGGCTACGGTTTGCGGGGTTCCAAAGAGTTGGACACAACTGAGCAACTAAGTACATCCACAGACATCCCTGGTGGCGCAGTGGATAGGAATCCGCCTGCCAGTGCAGGGGACAGGGGTTCAGTCCCTGGTCTGGGAAGATTCCTGTGCCATGGAGCAGCTAAGCTCATGCACCGCAGCCGCCGAGCCTGCGCTGTAAAGTCCGCATCCCAGCCACCGCGCTCCAGAGCCCGCGTCCCAGCCACCGGCCCGCGCTCCAGAGCCCGTGTCCCAGCCACCGAGCTTGTGCGCCACAAGACTGGACTCTAGAAAGCATGAGTACTGAGCCCGAGTGCTGCAGTTACTGAAGCCTGCTTGCCTGAAGCTGGTGTGCTGCAACAAAAGAAGGGACCTCACTGAGAAGCCTGCGCCCAGCAACAAAGTGCATTATAATCTTATAATTTCAGTGGTGAGGCCACTGAAACACAAAATACCCTGCTTAGGATCACACAACTAGTATGCATGGGGAACAGCACTTGGACCCAGGTCTTCCAAATCCCAAATATGAACTCTTCTCACTTTAGCACATGGCTTGTCCAGCCTAAATCATGTGTGGTGTGTGTGTGTTAGTCACTCAGTCATGTCCGACTCTTTGTGACCCCATGGACTGTAGCCCACCAGGCTCTTTGGTCCATAGGATTCTCCAGACAAGAATTTTAGATCGAGTTGCCATTCCCTTCTCCAGGGGATCGTCCCAAATCAGGGATCGAACCCGGTCACCTGTATTGCAGGCAGTTTCTTTTTTACCCTTTGAGCCACCAGTTGGAAGTGCACATTTTTCCATGACTCTTACTTAACTATTAATACACACCTCTTCCCTGAACAGACCACAACTCAGGCCAGTGGGGCAGCTGAGCACATCAGAAAACTCTGCAACAGCTCCCCTCTACATCTCTGAAAGCTCACATCATGGCCGAGAGCCTTCAGGGAGACTGAGCCCCAGGGGAACCTGTACCACGCCCCATGGGTCTCCAGGCTGTGTGCTTGCCTGGGTCTCTCTGGGAACAGGGCCTGTGAGAAATGTTTAAGGAGTGGCCTTTGTAGGTCGCTGGGGACCAGAGAGAGTTCCTGTCTGATTCCTGGACTCCAATAAAAATAAAATCAGAGAATGTTCTGGACTTTGCCACTGGGTTTCAAAACAGAACACTGAAAGTGATGGTGTCGTAACCGATCCATAAGCAGATCTTTCCTGAGGGCCCATGGGGACGCCGGGTCTGGATTAAGCCCTCTGGAGCTGGCAGTAATGAAAGGTCCAGTTTTCCAAACTTCAAAACATCCAGTTTTCTCAGAGATTTCCCAGGCAAGCTGAGATGGTAAAATGCAGCTTCCTGATGCAAAGAGTCGACTCATTGGAAAAGACTCTGTTTCTAAGAAAGATTGAGGGCAGGAGAAAGGGACGACAGAGGATGAGATGGTTGGATGGCATCACCGACTCAATGGACTCGAGTTTGAACAAGCTCTGGGAGGTGGTGATGAACAGGGCAGCCTAGTGTGCTGCAGCCCATGAGGTCACAAAGAGTCAAACATGACTTAGCGACTGAACAACAATGGGAATTCAGATGCTATGGGTGTCAGCTCTGATATCTGAACTAGTCAGAAGCCATGGGAGCAGGAAGGAGGCTTGGAGAATGTTCAGCATCAGTTATGGGGCAGCCAGCAGAGGAAGCAGGTTCTAGACTATTCCACCAGACCTTCTGCTTCCTGAACTCATCCAAGCTAAACCTAAGCCCTGGCTGGGGGTGCAGCATCTGAGCAGGTCCTGATGACAGAGTTTGTGATTTCTTTTTTTAGGACCCAGTGGACTTGGGACTTCCTGGATCTCTTTCTGTCCAAGGACTTATGAAAGGGTGATGGTGCTCTTGGTTACAGTATGAATAGATATATCATTTCTAAAATACTGAGGCTAGAGGAGTAACACACAGCTAGCAAGTAGAGATGAGAAGACCTGTGGGTATGCACCCATATGTGTGAGTGTGTGTGTGCATGTGGATGTTCTTATTGATGGAAACCCTAAGGGCAGAAATACATTTCTTTGTGGGAAAGGGGTGGGGCATTGTCATTAACTGAACACCTACTACTTGCCAAGCACAGTGCTGGGAAGATTCAGCGAGGTCACTATTTCGCTGTAGTATTAAACAGTGGAGAGAATATAAGAAGCAATCTTCCTAGGCACAATTGGAAACAGTTGATAAATTGCTATAAAACTTTTATGGAGGGCTATCTGGCAACAGACAGAGAACTTTTTCCAAATTTTCATGACTACAGATCCAGCAATTTTGTTTCTACAAATTTATCCTGAAGAAGAAATGACGAAGGTGTATGAAGATTTACCTACAAGGATATTCATCCAAGTACTTCCAAAGTAATCAGGGGAAAGTTAATTGGAGAAAAAAATTAATTCTCTAGTTCTCAAGGTTTAAATAAACTATGGTACATTTGTTAAAAATAAAAACCCACTCAGCCATTCACAATGATGTTGTAGAGAAATGTTAAATGCTATAAGGAGAGGTTTTCAGTATCCCAAGAAATGACGCAGCAGATTATAAATCACTCCACAGAGTATGTTTCGTATTTGTAAAATACAAGTTTATCAGTCAAAATCCCTACTGGAAACAGATGGCACGTTCAAATAGGACACCCACAGGGGAGTTTACCAATGAAGGGGTGAGAGAAAGGGACCATGAGGAAAGCCCAGAGCTAGCAACAGATCAAGGGTAGAAGTAACTCTGCACGCTTCCCTGGGAGGGGCAGTGGCCAGCTGATGGACACACAAGCCCCAGGCAATTTCCAGGGAGGAAACAGAGACATAAGCACTTTAACCTCTCTCGTAAGCCAGATCTGTGCCCAGAGTACACCACAGTCCAAACCCACCTGGGACTGGGGGCTGCAGAAGATCTGCTGCAGGTGTGGTCCATGGCAGGCCAGCCTCCCAGGCGGCGAGAAGGGAGGAGAAGGGCAGCAAAGTTCCAGCACAGCCATGCATATGCTCGTCCATACACGCGAACAGAAAAATGAAGGGATGGCGTTGACCCGACATGGCAACCACAGCCATCTCCTGGCAGCTCGACCGCTGCTTAGTTTTCATTTCCCTCCTCTGCTTTTCTAAATAGGCTACAATAGGCATACGCTGCTTTAGGCTTCATCCATGAAAGTGACCTGAGCTGGAAGAAATTCAGAAGCCATCCAGAGTGTGTTCATAGTGCAACAGTGAGAAACAACCAAACTGGCTGTACTAGGAAAGGCTAGGGATGTGTTTTGGTGTGTAAGAGAGAAGGCTTAGCTACTTTCAAAAATGAGGAACCTCTTTTATGGAGGAAGGATGAGGCTTGATCTGCAGTCAGCCCAGGACCAGAAAGTAAAATGACAGGCAGGCAGGGTTCAAATCTGAAGAATGAGATGGGGCTTTGGACTAGATAAACTTTCAAGTATCTTCTACTCAAAAAAAGAGTTATTGATTACTAATTAATGATGATTATTATAACAATTTCTTTGATATTGCTTGCTCTGGTTTTAGGGGTGGAGTAAGCTACAAGGAGAAGACTCTTGAGAGTCCCTTGGACTGCAAGGAGATCCAACCAGTCCATTCTGAAGGAGATCAGCCCTGAGATTTCTTTGGAAGGAATGATGCTAAAGCTGAAACTCCAGTACTTTGGCCACCTCATGCGAAGAGTTGACTCANAGCTGAGCATTGAAGAACTGATGCTTTTGAACTGTGGTGTTGGAGAAGACTCTTGAGAGTCCCTTGGACTACAAGGAGATCCAACCAGTCCATTCTGAAGGAAATCAGCCCTGGGATTTCTTTGGAAGGAATGATGCTAAAGCTGAAACTCCAGTACTTTGGCCACCTCATGCGAAGAGTTGACTCATTGGAAAAGACTTTGATGCTGGGAGGGATTGGAGGCAGGAGGAGAAGGGGACGACAGAGGATGAGATGGCTGGATGGCATCACTGATTTGATGGACGTGAGTTTGAGTGAACTCCAGGAGTTGGTGATGGACAGGGAGGCCTGGTGTGCTACGATTCATGGGGTTGCAAAAAGTCAGACATGACTGAGTGACTGAACTGAACTGAACTGAATGCATATATATGGAATCTAGAAAGATACCAAAGAATTTATTTGCAGGGCAGCAATGGAGAAACAGACATAGAGAACAGCCTTATGCACATGGGAAGCGGGGAGGAGAGGGTGAGATGTATGGAGAGGAACATGGAAACTTACATTACCATATATAAAATAGATAGCCAGCGGGAATTTGCTGTATGGCTCAGGAAACTCTAACAGGGACTCTGTATCAACCTAGAGGGGTGGGGTAGGGAGGGAGATGGGAAGGAGGTTCAAAAGGAAGGGGACATATGTATACTTTTGGTTGATTCATGTTGAGGTTTGACAGAAAACAACAAAATTCTGTAAAGCAATTATCCTTCAATTTAAAAAATTAATTAAAAAAATTCTGACTCTGGTAATGGTAAATGAGGGCCAGGAGTTATTGCTTCCCTTGCCTTCTCATGTAATCCTCTCAAAAGAAATATATTCTTGTTTTCTTAGCATAAAAGCCAAGTTCTCTATGCATTTGCATCTCTGGGAGTAGCTACAAACAGCAGTGCTTCCTACCTCAGGCAGAGAAAGTCCTAGCGCCATTTTCCTCCGGGTCTGTTGATCTCTACACTGGAATCCACCCTGAGGTGGCAGCATTCAGAAGCTATAGGAGATGCCGTGCTTCCTCCCACCACATGTACAGCAAACCAGATGGGCCGACGTCTGCCAAGACTTCCAGGACCTGAGAATCCCTCGAGCTCTCGATCTTAATATTGTTTCAGTAATATTTGGTGAAGATCATGAATTTTTAGAAAAGTGATAAATGCCACAAGGGCAACGTTTCTGGTATCTGAAGCATTGTCAGCAGATAATGCTGCTAGACAAGCAGTGCTACCAGACCCTTGGCCATGGAATGATTTCTTCAACCAATAACTGTTATCTGCCATCCACGGAGATACAGTCACAGCCAGAAATACAGACTTGGTCCCTGCCCTCCAAGGGCTTAAGTCTGCAAAGAGAGATTAAGGATGTATACGATTAATCAATGGAAAATAAAGAAGAAAGTGGTATTGGAGTTGGACAGAAGTGAAATGCTGAAGAAGTTTTGAGGAGGGAGGAAAACTTTTTAAAGGATTTGTGGCATCATAAACTCAATGAACCTGAGTTTGAGCAAACTCTGGGAGACAGTGAAAGACAGGGAAGCCTGGCCTGCTGCAGTCCACGGGGTCGCAAAGAGTCAGACACAACTAAGCGACTTCACTTTCATTTTCACTATACCAGTGACGCTGAAAGGAATACACATAAGAATAGAGATGGTTATAGAACACAGGAAATTCACCTGAGAATCCCAGTCTCCTCAAACAGAGTTGTCTGGCCTTCATTCTCTACAGTTCTGCCTAACCAGGGACCTGGTGGTGTGTAGGGGCCTGGTAGAGGCCCCTGCATAGTGCTGAAATTGCTGAAGCTGTACATGGAAGCTGAACAGCAGTGGGAATTCACTGGATACTCTGGTGGAAGCATCCAGGGTACAGACAAAGCTCCCAGGAGGGTGGCCTGAGCCACAGAGGCTGCTGGAGTCCTCTGCTTGCATGTTGGAAGCTTCTGGATGGCAGGATCATATCTTATTCACATTAGAGCCCCAATGGCTATCACAGGACCTAAGGATTAACACTTAAAACATATTTATCGAATGAATAAATGGACTGGTGACTGAGTAAACGACTCTCTAGCCCGAGGGCCAGACATGGCAGGATACGTGTGTGTGCTTAGTTGAGCTCTGCTCTTTGTAAGCTCATGGATTGAAGCCCACAAAGCTTCTCTGTCGACGGAATTTTCTAAGCAAGAACACTGGATTGGGTTGCAAGTTCCTGCTCCAGGGCATCTTCCCAACCCAGGGGTCGAAACTGCGTCTCTTGTATCTTGCATTGGCAGGTGGATTCTTTACCGCTGCACCATTTGTGAAGCCTGTGAGGGCATATGGTCACTGCAAATTCTTTTTTGGCCCTATGGAAGGGGCTTCTTGAACTATTTCCTTGTGAACTGAGCTAGGTCTCCCCTGAAGAGACAGACAAGCCAAGCTGATGGGAGAGCAAGACTACAGTCAGGAGTTCCGTTCCTCATGGAATGACAGCAAGGTGCATCAGATCCAAGGGCTCTGTATCCTCGGGGTAGCCGTGCCTGACCGCCCCACACCGTATGTCTGGCAACCAATAGATAGTAAATATTTGCTGAAATGATCAGAAATGGCAAAGTCAAGATAAGCTCAAGAGAGAAAATATTTATTGAGTGCTTACTGTGTTGCAACCACTGTTTTCCTGATATATCTTTAAATTCTCAAAAGAACCCTAAATAGCTGGCTCTCTGCATAGGCATCTATTGAGCACAGGTCAGTAACTAAGACAAAGGACAGTTATTTATTTGTCCGCTTTTTACTCAGAAGGTGGTAGGACTGAGGTTCAGACCAGGCAGTCTTACTCTAGGACCTGTGCTCATAAGCACTGTGGCATGCTGCATAGCAGCATGGAGTCGGAAAATCAGCAGCTAAGGGAAGCAAGAGTGGGATTGAATGAGGTGAATGGATTGTGAGGAACGGCTCATATTTAGCCCTTTAGGAATATATGCTTGGGCTTGTGGGGGCAGGAGATGTGGAAGGGGCTTTGTATGTATACCCAGCAGGAATTAGGGAGGCCACTGCAGTTGATAAAAGGAGCCATCCCTGGCTGAACCCTTTTAGCAATGAAGAAATAAGTCCAAAATACTAGTCATATCTACTTGGGGCTGTCCATAGGGTGGCAAAGAGTTGGACAAGACTGATGACTGAACAACAACAACCATCAGTCCAAGGAGCGTTCTTTATTAGCTGAAGCAAGCAGGATCTTTCATTGCTGTGTATGGGCTCTCTAGCTGCTCCAAGGCATCTGGGATTTTAGTTCCCCAACCAGGGACAGAACTCACGTCCCCCACATTGCAAGGCAGACTCTCAACCACTGGACCGCCAGGGAAGTCCCCAGTGAGCACTTTTGACACTTGAACATTCACTGAGCTCTGCAAATGCTGGAGCATGTGGTAAGAACTGGTAGGAGCATGTGATAGAAAAATGAATTGGACTTTGATCTTATCCACTAGGAAAAGACAATCCAGAGAACAGACAATCACAACACAGTGAACTGAGTGCTCGGTCAGAAGTATGATCAGAACATTCAGGCAAGAAGCATCTTATAGCACCAAGAAGAATTAACTGGACAGAGAACATCTCCCACAAACTGTGTTTTGGAAAGCATGTTGGAATAACGCATTTTGGAAGGCAAGAGGATAGGAAATTGGAAGATGTATTTGGAAGACTGGAAATAAATCAGTATTAAGGGGTGCATGTTGAAGGAGCTAGCAACTAGAGGTTCACAAACAACAGACTGTGAGATTTGATAAGGAATTTGAACTCTCCTGGAAAAGTAGAAGGATACATTAAAGGATTTTAAGTAGAGAAGTAATATGAAGACTTTTTTTTTTAATTTTAGAAGGATCATTTTGAAAAAACAATCCAGAAAATGTCACAGTAATAGGAAGGCCTGTTACTGTGATGACTTCCCTGATGGCTGAGACGGTAAAGCGTCTGCCTACAATGTAGGAGACCCGGGTTCAATCCCTGGGTTAGGAAGATCCCCTGGAGAAGGCAATGGCACCCCACTCCAGTACTCTTGATAATTTTAGAAGGATCATTTTGAAAAAACAATCCAGAAAATGTCACAGTAATAGGAAGGCCTGTTACTGTGATGACTTCCCTGATGGCTGAGACGGTAAAGCGTCTGCCTACAATGTAGGAGACCCGGGTTCAATCCCTGGGTTAGGAAGATCCCCTGGAGAAGGCAATGGCACCCCACTCCAGTACTCTTGCCATGGACAGAGGAGCCTGGTAGGCTACAGTCCATGGGGTCGCAAAGAGTGGGACACGACTGAGCGACTTCACTTTCACTTTCACTGTTACTATGAATACATTTTACCAGGTGAGAAATAATCTGCCAGGACAGTGGGGTTGAAAAAGGATGCTGAGTAAGAGTATGAGTTAGAAGCAACACTCTCTAAGATTTAACTTGTTGAGTGAGGGAAGACTTTAAGATGTCACTCAGCTTTTCATGTAGACAGTTAGAATAATGGCAGTGCCCCTTGTTGAGAGAGGGAATACAGGAGGAGAAGAAATGTCTGTTAAACAACAGCCACGTGTGTGCTCATGACTGGCTTGGCTATGCTTCAGGTAGCACTGATTGAGGCAGAATGAAGATGGCCAGAGGATTCAAGAACAGGCTCATTCACAAGGCTGGCAGGTAGCGCTGCTGCCATTTGGGAGCTCACAGCTATGGTTGCTGGCCAGGGGTCCCTGTCCTCCTCATGAGGGCCTTTCCACATAGCTTCTCAGATTTTCTCACAACATGAGGTCTGTGTTTTGAAAAAGAATATCCCAAGAGGTGAAAATGCAAGCTGGAGATCTCTTAAGTAACACAGTATGCGATTGGTTAAAGGATGCCACTGAGCCAGCCCAGATGAATGGAAATAGATTTCCATTACTCGAAGAGTGGCATGGCAAAGGACTGATAGCCGTCTTTAATCTGTCATAGCAGTATTTGAAGAAAAAGATGAAAAATTCAGATTGGGAATGCTGAGTTGAGGTCCCCAAATGACATCAAAATGGAGACATCAAGAAATAGGCAATTCAACCTACAGGCCTGGCTCTGAGCAGAGCACTAACTTTGGAAGATGTAGAAGAGTGCTTAAGCATGAAGAGTGCTTAAAATTGTGGGTTACCCAAGGAGTGTGTGAAGACACTGAAAGGTCAGAGGCAAGAATGGAGATTTTAGTACAGTAGAAATTTAGAGGCCAAATAGAGAAAAGTTGTACACAAGAAAGACTAGGATGGAAGAAAGAGAAACAGGAAGAAAACAGAAGAAAATGGGGCCACCGAAATCCAGGAGACAGAGAAAGAGGTACAATTCAAAAATTTTAAATGCCATGAAGCAGTGAAATAATCAAAGAGACATGAAATTGTCCCCTGGGCTTGGCAATACAGAGAGGTCTTTGGTGAGCTTATGTGTGCGTGCAGGCATGGGTGCTCAATCATCCAATCACAACAGCTCTTTCTGACTCCGTAGACTATAGGCCGTCAGGCTCCTCTGTCCCTGGGATTTCCCAGGCAAGAATACTGGAGTGGGTTGCCATTTCCTATTCCAGGGAATCTTCCCAACCCAGAGATTGAACCCCTGTCTTCTGCTTTGACAGGCGTAGTCTTTACCACTGTGCCACCTGGGAAGCCCAGTGAGCTTATGAAGGCATTTCTAATAGAGAGGTGGAGGATAGAGTCTAGAATTTTTGATTCAAAGATACAAATAATGATGAATGGAGCGAAAGATTTATTACTTGAGTTTCAATATCTTTACAATTTCCCTTTTTCTTCTCTCAGTGTCGTTCAGATGCCTTTCGATTGATGAAATACAACATCATCACTGCATCCAAATTTACTAGTAGCAAAAGTCCACTTCTGGTTCAAAGGCACAATGTCATCCCGGGAATTTTTTTGATATGTGCTTTGAGATATATAACTCTTTGACTGTTGTGTATGTTGCTTGCCAGACTTAGAGGTAATTCACAGAGTGCACAGAGGCTATAAGAATGCAGAAATGGATCAGCTTGTATCACATTTTGTGGTACTTCCTTGCCTGCAGATCTTAGCCTTATAATTACTCCTAGTGAAGTTAAAAGAGATATCATTTAGTAAAATAATGTGCATAAATTTCTTCTTTCAATTCCTGGCACATCATGGGCAGATAGTAAGTGTTAATTCCCTTCCAGCAATTTTTCAATTCAACAAATGTTTAGTGAAAGCTCTGTGCCAAGCACAGTATTGGGAACTGAGGATACACAAATTAAAAATTCACATTCCCTCCTGTCATGGAGCTTCTAGTACAGCGGGGAGAGCTGTAGCCTGAAAAGGGTGATATATGAGCTGGGCTCTAAAGGTGAAAGGGATTCTGATAGAGGTAAGAAAGAGGAGGAGAAAGAAATTCCAGAGAGGAGGAATATTATTAGTAAAGGTAAAGGTCTGGGGTGCAAAATACCTAGAGATATGGTTTTTAGTCCTATGTCTTCCATTATAACCATGTTATTCTCACCTGGTAGAGGAGAGGACTGGCTCTCAATCCCAACCAATGCTTTAGGTGCACGAAAAAATAATGATTTCTAGGCCTTACCCTGGAATAATTAAATCAGAACTTCTGTGGGTGAGACTCAGCATCAGTATTCTGTTTACATCAACTTTATTATGATATATTTTACATACAATATAATGTACTCACTGTAAAGTGTACAGTCCCAGTGACTTGGCAGATGTGGATATTCATGAAACCACTTCCCTAATCGAGAAAGAAAGCACTGCTAGCACCCCCAAACATTTTCTTTGGCCCTTGATCTGTAAGTCCTTCCACCTCCAGGCAATCACTGTCACTGTTGTGATTTACTGTCACTGTAGGTTAGGTTTGCCTTTTCTAAAATTTCAACTTAGAGCACTCACACAATAAGCACCCTCTTCTCTGTCTATTTGGGCTATCAGTGCTTTTTAAAGTCTTCCTTAGATGATTTTAATGAGAAGCAACAACCTGGATGATCTCATAGGACCCTATAACTAAAAAGGGTACCATGATTTCATCGGCTGGTCTAGAGGTACTTTATAGAAGTTGAATTTTAGGAGTAAAAAATATGATTGATGTTGTAATAATTAGGATGATTATAACACTGATATTTATAGGTAAACAGCCTGTCACCTTAATGTGAAAGTTAGCCAGTTGGTTGCAAGTGTTCAAGTGACAGTTTAGACAAGAGAAAGAGACTCAGACTCAGACAGACTCAGACATGGGGCAGAGACTGCACCTGTACTTGTGTTTTGAGATATATATTAAATAGAGAAAACAGAGGTAGCTCATCCACTAATCTCACTACAGTAAATTGAGTAACTTCCTCAAATTTCAACCAACATACACACAAAAAAATCTGTTTTCAGTTTTCAAAATACACATCCCTGTCACTGTGAACAATAAACAATGAGTCTTATTCTGTGGTAGGGAAGTCTTCCCACAGACCTGGCAGGTAACCAAAATCACCCAACTCCTGCAAGCCTATTTGATCCTATGAGTCTTGGCAGACTGCATGTTTGGTTTATAGTCTCTGCATCCTGTAAATTTACTGGTGGCTTAAAAAAAATAAAGTACCAGCACAATGAAAATATATGTCCTCCTCAAGCTGCATTCATCTGTGAAATCCAAATCAAAGACTTATCAGCTGAGCTCCTTCCAGTTCTCTGTAAAAAAATGTCAACCATTACTCATGATCACCTAAAGCAAACAGGTTTCTACTCAATTCCTGGCTGTCAGAATTCTGACTTTCAAGCCAAGAACAAGGCAAAGGCCTCAACCTGCTTAGCTGACCGTCCACTGGGTGACAGTATTGGTCCATCTGAAATGAATGTGTTTTGTCTCAGGGCCAGCAAACTCTGGGAAAGATTGCAGCCAGATGGAGTTCTGAGGGTCTTGGGGGAAGCTCTGTCTTTCCTCAGGAGCAAGGCAGAATGATTCTGTTTTCTTTATCTTTCAAGGGAAAATGTGAGGTAAATTGTTCTGATGTAACCACATTTGGCCTGGATTTCTTTGGGCAAAGCAGTACAGATAATGAGTGTGATTGTCCGTGATAAACTAACCTGCATTTCCCTGACAATATAGACAATGAAGGCAGAAAGCTTGTAAAGAACACTGTGTAAACAGCTGAAAATTCACTTTAGCAGCTTACTTAAATGCACTGGGATGGAACAGTTCTTTACCCATGTTGCTCATTCTAATACAAGCATGCTAGAGTTGGATGTGCATAATCCAGGGCTCTGAAGAGGGACAAGACTGTCTTTGTAGACTGTTATTTCCAGATTGCCATGCCGTGGCTTTACATTACTTTCTCTGTTCTGGACATGATCCCTGTCTTCAAAATGAGAACTAGATAGGCAACAACAAACACTGTACTAAGATTCAGTGTGATCAGTGGAAATGACGGTAGTGTGTGATGATAACACGGTAGAGTAGGTAGAGGGAATGGTGGAACAGGTCACATGCTCATTTTAAAAGGACAACACAGGAAGTGAGTTGAGTGCCAGCTTCAGGAGTCTTTAAAAGAGTTGGTCTGAAGGAACAAGGGAGAGGAGTAGGTGGATGTGGAGTACATCTCTCCATAGAAACATCAGGAATACATCTTCAGACACAGAACTACATGCAGAACACCAGCTGAGAGAGGACAGGAGTACCTGAGCAGTGGGGGAAAAAAAATATAGACCCACGCAAAACTCGGTAGGACGAAGGAACGAGGGGGAAAAACAGGAGTGTTACTAGGACTGGACCTGTGGGTGGGGGAACTGAAGCAGGGGTCTGAGCCCCACATCGGGGCAACTGTCTGAGTCAGAGGAGAAACATTTAAGGCTGAGAATGAAACAGCTGATCTGTGGCAGCCTAAATGGAATGAGAATCAGACAGTCCTTGCCGTAGCCATACATACCCCTGATAGGGACACAGGCCCCTTGGAAGGCCCAGCGGCTGGGAGCTGGACTTTAGGGACTGTGGCACAATCCCAGGGTGAGGGCTGCTGTTGACTGTGGAGAGACAGATTGAGGGGATGTGAGGGAGAAGACTAGTGGGAAATGCCTGTGGAGGAAAGCCAGGCAACCGTGGAAGCAAGGTGATTCTGCTGAGTCATGTGTCGGGGACAGAGCCATCACCATAGCCTCTCTCCCCACACACTAGCATCAGCAGCTGAACAGCAGAGTGAAGTGAAGTGAAGTCACTCAGTTGTGTCGACTCTTTGCGACCCCCTGGACTATAGCCTACCAGGCTCCTCTGTCCATGGAATTTTCCAGGCAAGAATACTGGAGTAGGGTGCCATTTCCTTTTCCAGGGGATCTTCCCAACCCAGGAATCAAACCCAGGTCTCCTGCATTGTAGGCAAATGCTTTTACCATCTGAGCCACCAGGGAACAATAGAGAGGCTCACCCATCAAACTCCTGATGCATTGAACTACAGAGTAGGACCCCACCCAGGGTGCCCCTTTCAGTGCCTGAGGCACCGAACAACAGAGAAGGACCCCAGGCAAGGGAGGCCTCTCAGTGCCTGAATGGGTAGGGCTACGGAGAAAAATTGGCCCCAGAGGCCTTCCGATCGCCAGCTATAAGAGGCTTGAAAAAATAGTCTGAAAAAGCCGTAACTCCTGTGGCAGAGGCAGTCCATGTTCCTGCACACTTGGCGCTGCCCAGGGTCCCCGCAAGCCAAGCAGCTGTGCTACCTTCACTCTCAACTCTCACTGCGGCAGAGCTGCCACAGGCAAAAAAATGTCTTGCATTTATGCATGCAGGGTTGCTTCAGTTGTGTCTGACCCTGTAGACTGTGGCCTGCCAGGCTTCTCTGTTAGGGAAGGGGGTTCTCCAGGCAAAAATACAGGAGCGTATTGGCCAATACTGCTTGCCATACCCTTCTAAAGCACTGTATTTCCTGCTGCCCTCGCCGCCAACTCTCCTGAGTACCTAGTACTCAGTTCTGTAGAGTTTTCCTTTTTTCTTTCTTCTTTTTTTTTTCTTTTTTATTAATTTTTACCTGCTGCCAGAACCCCTGCGACCCAAGCAGCTGCACCATCTCTACACTGGCCCTCACAGGGGCCAACCCAAGTCCTCCAGGGCAGCCTCAAGAACAAACCCCAGGGGACGACCCACATGCAGAGGTGGAAATAAAACCACAACTGATACCCAAGGGCAGTGTGGCTGAGGAAGAAGACCCAAAACCCTCCCACCAGCTGTACAAGCTGCAGAGTAAATCCACACGATCAACTAGGCAGACTCTGTGTCTATGGAATATATAAAAGGACATTGAGAACTCCCTCAAAACAAAATGCACTAGTTCTGACAGCTGTGGACACTGGAAGCAAGAACACTCAAGGCATAGGACCAGATTAGCATCTGAGCTGCCCCCACAGCAGGTCCAGAGATCAGCACAGTGTTGGAGAGCATCCTAGGGAGGTGAGGTGGACTGTAACTCCCAGTGAGGATGGACCCTGACAGCAGTGACTCAAGAAAAATATTTCTTATTCTTATGGTTTGACTTGTTTTGGGGTCGCAAAGAGTTGGACACAACTGAGCGACTGAGCACAGTAGATTCTTTTGACTTTTCTTTTCTTTTTTTTCCCCTCTATTGTAGTTGTCAATTTTATTGGCACTATTAAATCTAATTAAGCTTTTGAGCTTTTTGTTTTCTCTCTGCAGTCACATTTTTTATTGTTGTTATAAACCTCTGCCTCTACGTTAGGCTTTTGCAGTTATGTGGCGTTTACCTTTTTTTCTCTTTTTTAATTTCAATTTTTTTAACCTAGTATTATTTTATACATTTATTCCTTTGTTTGCTTTTCCTACTGTCCTTTTTCCCTTCCAGTTAATCTTTAATGTATATAAACCTTCTTCGTCTACCTCTGTTTAACTTTACATATCTATTCTTTCTTTCTTTTCTTTCCTCTCAACATATGTGTTAGTTTTATTTTCATAGCTTTATTCCCCAATTGGCACCTTGCTTTAGTTTTGATTTCCAGTTTGTGCTTTAGTTAGTTTTGTTCTTAACTGGTAGATATAATTTGTGGTTTCCTTTGTTCGCTGGGTCAACCTATTGTACTTTATTTTTGTTGAACAGTTTTCATTTTGTTTATGGGTGTATGTGTATATGTGTACATCATGTCACACAGTTTATTGTTATTATAAACCTCTGCTTCTGCGTTGGGCTTTTGCAGTTCTGTAGAGTTTTCCTTTTTTCTTTCTTCTTCTTTTTTTTCTTTTCTATTATTTTAATTTTTAAACCTAATATATATTTTTATACATTTATTCCTTTGCTTGCCTTTCCTACTATTCTTTTCCCCTTGAAGTTAATCTTTGAGGTATATAAATCTTCATCTACATCTATTTAACTTCACATATCGATTCTTTCTTTCTTTTCTTTTTTTCCTTTCCTCTCAACATATGTGTTAGTTTTGTTTTCATTGCTTTACTACCCACTTGGCACTTTGCTTTAGTTTTGTTTTCCAGTTTGTGCTTTAGTTAGATTTGTTCTTAACTGGTAAATATAATTTTTTATTTCCTTTGTTCACCAGGTCAATCTATTGTACTTTATTTTTGTTAGACAGTTTTGACTTTGCTCAGGGGTATATGTTATGTGTGTATTCCATTACTTTAATGATTATTTGCCTGATTTTGCAACTGCCATTTGTCTGGGGTTCACCTTTGGTTTCTCATTTTTGGGTATTTGTTTTAATCTCACTTAATGCCATAACAAACCACTTGTGGAATCTTTGTTCCTGCCCAGGGATCAAGCCCTGACCTTTGGAGTGGGAGCACTGACTCCAAGACTCTAGACAACCAGAGAACTAACCCAAGGGAGTATCAAATAGTGAGAACTCACACAAAGGAAGCCACTTGAATACAAGACCCGGCATCACCCAACCAACAGTAGCACCCTGTGCAGGACGCCTCATCTAAACAACAAACAAAAAAAAATACAAACCCAGTCACCAGCAGACAGGATTACCACCTCACTCAGCCTTGCCCGTCAAGGAAAAACAAACAAATAGACAAAACAAAACAACAACAACAAAAAAACTCAGCACAAATTTCACCCTATACAAAGTCTACACAAACCACTGAACCAACATTCAGTTCAGTTCAGTTCAGTCGCTCAGTCGTGTCCGACTCTTTGCAACCCCATGAATCGCAGAGCGCCAGGCCTCCCTGTCCATCACCAACTCCCGGAGTTCACTTAGACTCATGTCCATCGAGTCAGTAATGCCATCCAGCCATCTCATCCTCTGTCGTCCCCTTCTCCTCCTGCCCCCAATCCCTCCCAGCATCAGAGTCTTTTCCAATGAGTCAACTCTTCGCATGAGGTGGCCAAAGTACTGGAGTTTCAGCTTTAGCATCATTCCTTCCAAAGAAATCCCAGGGTTGATCTCCTTCAGAATGGACTGGTTGGATCTCCTTGCAGTCCAAGGGACTCTCAAGAGTCTTCTCCAACACCACAGTTCAAAAGCATC
>SJYX01023793.1:0-33397 GCA_006410675.1 Oreotragus oreotragus
TCCAAGGCCAAATTTGCCTGTTACTCCAGGTGTTTCTTGACTTCCTACTTTTGCATTCCAGTCCCCTATAATGAAAAGGACATCTTTTTTGGGTGTTAGTTCTAAAAGGTCTTGTAGGTCTTCATAAAACCATTCAACTTCAGCTTCTTCAGCATTACTGATTGGGGCATAGACTTGTATAACTGTGATATTGAATGGTTTGCCTTGGAAACAAACAGAGATCATTCTGTTGTTTTTGAGATTGCATCCAAGTACTGCATTTTGGACTCTTTTGTTGACCAGGATTGCTACTCCATTTCTTCTGAGGGATTCCTGCCCACAGTAGTAGATATAATGGTCATCTGAGTTAAATTCACCCATTCCAGTCCATTTTAGTTTGCTGATTCCTAGAATGTTGACGTTCACTCTTGCCATCTCCTGTTTGACCACTTCCAATTTGCCTTGATTCATGGACCTAACATTCCAGGTTCCTATGCAGTATTGCTCTTTACAGCATCGGATCTTGCTTCTATCACCAGTCACATCCACAGCTGGCTCTTGTTTTTGCTTTGGTTCCATCCCTTCATTCTTTCTGCAGTTACTGCTCCACTGATCTCCAGTAGCATATTGGGCACCTACTGACCTGGGGAGTTCCTCTTTCAGTATCCTATCATTTTGCCTTTTCATACTGTTGATGGGGTTCTCAAGGCAAGAATACTGAAGTGGTTTGCCATTCCCTTCTCCAGTGGACCCCCTTCTGTCAGACCTCTCCAGCATGCCTGCCCATCTTGGGTGGCCCCACACCGCCTGCGCTATGTGCACCATCACAGCCGCCCATGCTGGACTGGAATATATCCCCCCAAATTTACACATTGAAGTCTTAACCTCTAGTACCTGAAAATGTGAATGTCTGGAGATTGTGTTTAAAGAGGTGATCAAATTAAAATGAGGCTGTTAGTGTGGGCCCTAATCCAATATGGTGCCCTTATAAGAAGAGGCCCTGAGGACACAGAGAGACGCCAGGGCATACGTGTATGTAGTGGTGACCATTCTGCACAGGCAGCAAGAAGGTGGCCCCTTGCAAGTCAAGGAGATATGTTTTAGAAGAAACCAAATCCGCCAGTACCCTGATTTTGGACTTCCAACCTCTAGAACTGACAGAAAAAGTCTGCAAGGCACGCAGTCTGTGGTGCCATTTTGTAATGGCAGCCCTAGCAGACTAACATAACTCATTCTCATATCTTCAAATAACTTAGCTCATCTGTAGAATTAAGTTTCTGAAGAAATGACCACTCACACACACTCGTTGAGGCAGACATTCAAACTGAGCGGTTTCTGTAAGTTTCGTGTACCGGGAACAACTCATTTCTCATCTCAGCTTGAGATAATTGCATTAGTGCTGCTCACACTTCAGCAGGCACACTCCAGATCCCCTGGAGGGCTTGATGAGACTGAGATTCAGGGACACTGCTTCTGATGCAGTGGGTATGGGGCACAGCCTGAGAATCTGCATTAGTCGCCAGTTTCTAGGGTGCTGCGGGTGCTGGTGCTGTGGGCTGGGTACTCTACTTTGAGAAGCAAAGGATTATGTTTTAATTCTACCATTCAGTTTTTAAGTGGCTTCTGCTTGTTTAAAATGTATCGGAGGACACTTAGGAAGCCTTCTTCCCCATGTCCTCTAGTGGGGTGGGGAGTGGGCACTGTAGGTCAGCATGTATAACTGGGTGGTGTGGGACCCCATTTATCAGACCCCCTCTCTGGTGGCCCTTTCCACCAGAGAGGGTTGATAGATGGTGTGGTCATCTGAAAGGGCAGAATAGCAGGGTGTGGGGGAGCCCAGGAACAGGGTAAATGGCTGTCATGCATCCATGGCTATTCTGAAGCTGAGAATTTATGTAACTGGAATACAGAGTCTTAACTCCCAGGGCCAGAGAGGGATTTGGGTCAACAGGAAGCTGAAAATGGAACTAAAATGAGCCCGAGGAGCTCCACTCACGTGAAGCAGAACTTGCTTGGCCTCCAAGTGGACAGTATGAACTAGAAAATAATTAAATGTTGTTTGGTGCTCATGCAACCTGCAGGCTGGGACATTGACTCAGGAGTGAATTCAACTCAGCTGGGAGCAGCTGCCAGCAGCGGTCCTGTCCATTTCATGAAATTTCTGACTAATTGAAATAGCAGGTTGTTCCAAGGTCAAAAACTTTCTTTCCATTTTGTTGCATATGAGAAGGAAGCTTACAGAGGTGTCATTTTTCAAAAACCAGAGGGACATTTGGTGCTTTGGTTGAATCTTTCACTGGTAAAGAATTCAGCAATACCTCCATCTTGCTCTCCTCTCCAGAGGAAGCTACTTCTGGAGTGTTTCTTTTGAGACCTTTTCTACGCATTTGGTGTTACTAGTACCTTTAGAACATTTTTTTGCCAGGCTGTGAATTTCTTGAGAGCATTAGCATGTCTTATTCATTTTACTGGACCTAGCATGAATTAGATATTCGACAGCATGCATCAAATGAGTTGAGTAAAGAAATATATGAAATGAGCTGATTAATTTTTAGCAACGTGGGTAGGAGTGAGACCAATAGCACTAGCTACTAAGAGGCTGGGAAGCATAGATACTCTTTCTTACTGAAGTAATGTTGATGTTAATTTCCTTCAAAACAAAACCCTGAAGTTTATAGAGCTTCACAGTGCACATTTTCTTGTTGAAGAGTCCTGCCACTATTTCCACATCTCACAGACCACTTTGTCACAACTTTACTTCATATGTGGGTCTGAGAGATAACCACAGACGTGTGTCCCAGCTTTGAGTGTGGCTCTGTCTGAAGCAGGTGTGAGCTGTCCCCCTCCCTCAAGCACTTGCCTTTTATGGGGTGACTCTGAAAATGAGAGCTAGATTTCCACTGCTAACACCCCACAGCAGCTCCCACTCAACCTGTGACACTTTCACCTGCTGTGGTGGAGCCAGAGCTGTCTGACCCAAGCTCTGGTGGCCTGCATGTCTGACGTGCTTTGCTTCAGACCCTGGACACTCTTGAAAGTTCCCTCTCTGTTCGATGTATATATGTGTGCATTTGTGTGTGTGTGTGTGTGTGTGTGTGTGTGTGTGTGTGTGTGTGTGTGGTTTATTATTTTTCTGACCAGTTTTCCTATTGTGACAGCCTGCAAAGACCTGTGGGTTAAAGATACCTACTCTTTTGCATTCTTTCAAAACACACATAATATCAAGGATGGAACACACATCCCCTTCTCTGTTTGTTCCAGGTTCGCTGCTGCTTTAATACAGAAAGGCTGCCTTTTATACACTCCAGGCAAAGGGATTAGTCTTAACCCCTTGTGCTGATTTAACTTGAAGGCAAGCATTCAGTGAAGGTAGGTGAGACTGCTTTGCATTTTAAAATCATTTTAAGAACCATAAATCACAGGTGTGTGCTGGCCCAGTTTGCTTTCCTACTTTTACATCAAAGTGAGTCAAGGAGCCCATTTTACCTCCCTTGTCTCCATAAGGAAGGGGGACAACTAGCAAAGGGTGCAAGGGAGTGGGGTCCTTGGTGTCTCCTCTCTGAGATTTGAGTCTCTCTAACCCCATTGAATAGGCTTTCCAGGTGACACAGTGGTAAAGAAACTGCCTGCAATGCAGACACAAATGACATGGATTCAGTCCCTGGGTTGGGAAGATCCCTTGGAGTAGGAAATGGCAACCTGCTTCAGTGTTCTTGCCTGGAAAATTCCATGGACAGAGGAGCCTGGTGGGCTATAGTCCACGGGGTTGCAAAGAATAGGACGCGACTGAGCAATTTGAGCACAGCAGAGCTCAGTAACCCCACTGAATAAATTCCCTAAAGGCAAAAGAAGTTGTAGCATTTCCAGGCTACCCTTGGCAAGCAAACAAGGCATAGATAATAACCAAATTCCTGGAATACCTTCTTATTTAACCTCTTAACCAGTGCTTGCTGAATTCAGTTGAGCACTGAGGAAGACAACTCACAGGTGCAGGGCAAGCACTGCCTCTTCCACGCAGCCCTCCCTGACTGCCTGTTTTCCCCATTCAGTGTTATTTCTCCTTCTCCTCTCTGCTCCCAGAATGCTCTGCCTGCTCCCCCATTAGAGCTTTTACCATGTGTTATCCTGAGTCGTAGGTATTTGTTACATATCCTATCCTGTCCTTGTAAATCTCTTAAGAGTGAAGACTGTGTCACAGAGGACATACATTTGCAGCATAGCAGCTGCCTGAGGTTTACTAAATTGAAATGAATTTTAAATTTTTACTATTTCAAATGCTCTTCAAAGCCAGTTCCTGGTGTGTGTGCGTGTCTCTTCTTCCTTAGGGATCTGGACTGACCCATGGGTTGCCTGCCCTGCAGCTTTTTTCTCTTTCCCTGCTCTTCCTGGGAATGAGGCTCCATCCTTGCCCTTTCCAGCTTTTGCCACGTGCTGTATGAGGCTTCAGACAGGACAGGTCTGTTTTTAGATTTCTGCCTCACGTGTGTTCAGTTAACTTAATGAGCTCTCTATAGGGGTAGCTTTCTTGAGAGACCGTTGCTAAGGGCCAGTCACATGTTTCTCACTGTGTTGTGATGGAAACGTGATGAGATGCTGATCCTAGCTTGGCAGAATCTGCTGGAGTGCTGGTTAGAGTGGCCTCTTCTGCAGGGGCCTGTGGGATTTCACAGGCCAACAGATGCAAACTTGTGATTTCAGTGAAGGGACAAAGGGTGGTAAAATGCCAGGAGGGGGTGGCACAGGAAGCCTTCAGAGCCAAGCAGTGTGAGGGCATGTGTCCACTTCAGCTGCTTTGCCTGAGTGCCACCTGTGGTGAGCACCCAGAAGCAGGAGCGTGTGGCTCCTGCCCTCCCAGAATGTCAGAGCTGGATGGGGAAGTGAGAGTAGTCAGAAATAGTTAATTGGCAATCTGCAGATACACAGTCTAAGAAAGTTGTTGGGGGAGGGGGGTGGATCCCAGAGCAGAGAGAGTAGGGAGGGCTGGAGTGGTCAGGAAAGGTAGCTCTTGAACTCAAAGGGAAGGAACTCTCAGAAGGGCAGGATGGATCAGAATAAATAGTAACTGGAGGCGGTAGTGAGTCCCTTGACAAAATGATGGTGATGGTCATCAGTCATTGACCTCCATCTCTGGGCCAGGCCCCCTTCTAGGTATTACCTCTTTCTGTCCTCACGACCGCCAGAGAAGTTTGTGCTATTGCCCTGATGTTATAGGTAAGAACTGAGGCCCAGAGAGGTTACATTCACTGTCCATGGTCACACAGCTGGTAAGCAGCCATCTGTAGTTAACCTCAGGTTTTCTAACTCCAAAGCATGTGTTGAGATGAAAGGGAGTAGCAGGGAGACCTGTCTGGATGAGAATGAGCCCTGGGAAAGCATGGAGAAGGTGACAAGGCCGTCTGTAGAGAGCCAGGACGGCTCCTGAGGGGCCTGGCCTGGATCCTGTGGTTAAGAGGTCTCCAGAGGAGGGGTGTACCTTCACATGAACCACAAAAAAATGCCTGGCGTAGAATATATTAGTGTGTAAAGAAGAAAAGTTATGACCAACCTAGATAGCATATTTAAAAGCAGAGACATTACTTTGCCAACAAAGGTCCATCTAGTCAAGGCTATGGTTTTTCCAGTGGTCATGTATGGATGTGAGAGTTGGACTGTGAAGAAAGCTAAGCATGGAAGAATTGTTGCTTTTGAACTGTGGTGTTGGAGAAGACTCTTGAGAGTCCCTTGGACTGCAAGGAGATCCAACCAGTCCATTCTAAAGGAGATCAGCCCTGGGATTTCTTCAGAGGGAACGATTCTGAAGCTGAAACTCCAGTACTTTGGCCACCTCATGCGAAGAGTTGACTCATTGGAAAAGACTCTGATGCTGGGAGGGATTGGGGGCAGGAGGAGAAGGGGACAACAGAGGATGAGATGGCTGGATGGCATCACTGACTCGATGGACGTGAGTCTGAGTCAACTCTGGGAGTTGGTGATGGACAGGGAGGTCTGGCGTGCCGCAATTCATGGGGTCGCAAAGAGTCGGACACGACTGAGCGACTGAACTTAACTGAACTGAAATATAGATTATACACAAAAATATAAAAACTGTTAAAGAGTGAGGTAAAACTCTCTCTCTCTCTTTCTCTCTCTCTCTCACGCACACACAAAATGTATCCTTAAAGTGGAATTCTTAATGTAGAACATATANTGGATGGCATCACTGACTCGATGGACGTGAGTCTGAGTCAACTCTGGGAGTTGGTGATGGACAGGGAGGTCTGGCGTGCCGCAATTCATGGGGTCGCAAAGAGTCGGACACGACTGAGCGACTGAACTTAACTGAACTGAAATATAGATTATACACAAAAATATAAAAACTGTTAAAGAGTGAGGTAAAACTCTCTCTCTCTCTTTCTCTCTCTCTCTCACGCACACACAAAATGTATCCTTAAAGTGGAATTCTTAATGTAGAACATATAACAACGTATATTTTATAATATGTGAAGTAAAGTGAAGTGAAAGTTTCTCAGTTCCTTCTGACTCTTTGCGACCCCATGGACTGCAGCCCGCCAGGCTCCTCTGGCCTTGGCATTCTCCAGGCAAGAAAACTAGAGTGGGTTGCCATCCCCTTCTCCAGGGGATCCTTCCCAACCAGGGATCAAATCTGGGTCTCCTGCATTGCAGGCGGATTCTTTACCATCTGAGCCACCAGGGAAACCCTATATAATATGTACTAAATATTAAACATATATTACAGAATCCTATAATTTATAATTTAACACTTTCCATATTTTTGTGCTTTACGAAGTATACAATATACTGCTGTAGTACTATGATTTACATATAGTTAAATGTGCATATATTGGGGGGCACAAATGCACAAATGTTTTACTAATGGGGTTTCTGATGAAAATGGTTGGGTGTCTGCTGCTGCTGCTGCTGATGTTTAAGGTGTGAAGTCAAGACGCGTCTCCATAAGTCTCAGAAATTTACACCTTCCAGAACCCCAGGGGGAGGTGGAAGCTGTGGGGATGGCAGTGTGACTCCTTCTGGTGAGTCACGTAAGTATGAGGCTGTGGGCAAGAGGCCAGGACTTGAAATAGGACTCAGGCCCTAGTTGGGGAGGCCAAGGCCAGGAGGCAAAACCTGGAGTCCCACTGGGTACTGTGATGTGTCCCCAGCCGCTGCTGTGGTTCAGAGATGTCCAGGTGCAGGGCAGTGTCACACAGTGAGGTGGGCAGTGGAGTTGGGGATGGATGCCAGGATAGAGCAGGTTCCAGTCATGGGTGTGTGTCCAGGCTGGGAGAATCAGTAGGAGCAAAGCAGGGCTCCATGCTCGGTGTGCTGAGAAACTTGGCAGCATCAGGACTGGAGCTAAGACATGGATTTGAGGATCACAACTGGTACAGCAAGTGGGTGAAGAGAGGTCCTGTGATCTAATTGTTAGAAGCGTGGGCTTTAGAGTCAGAGCTGTCTAGGTTTTAAACCCAACTCTGCGTCTTGCAGCTGCATGAACTTGGAATTCCTCAGCCTCACTGAACTTCACTTTCCTTACATGTAAAAGGATTAATGATGCCTCCTTCATAAAGTAGTTGTGAAGACTGAGTGGAATCTACTGTGTGTGTGGTACCATGCAGTAGATGATAATTGCTGTGATTATTTTAGAATTATTGTTATTTTAGTGAGTTTTTGGGATGAGACAGCAGCCTGGAAATCATAACTGAGGCAAAGGCCAAAGGCAGGCCTGCCACTTGGGTAACTGGACACCAGTCCCTTCAATTCCATTGGCCTCTGGTCAGGGAGAAAAGGAGGATCACAGATATAAAGCACCAGTTCTGGTGTGACAGCTGCTCTCTAAAACCTGAGTGAGCATGAACTGTGAGGAAGTTATGTATATATAAAACTCCCTGATAGCAGTTACCACGGGCCACCTCCCCTCTCAGGGCCTTTGCACTGGTTTCCTCCCTCTGTCCAGTCTGCCCGTACCCTGGTCTTTACCAAGTTGGTTCCTTCTTGTCATCTTCACATTTTAACTGTGAAAAGTGAAAGTGAAAGAATTAGTTGTGAAAGTGAAAGAATTAGTCGCTTAGTTGTGTCTGACTCCGACACAACGGTAACTGTGTGTTTCCGTGGACGGTAGCCTGCCAGGCTCCTCCCGTCCTTGGAATTCTCCAGGCCAGAATACTGGAGTGGGTAGCCATTCCCTTCTCCAGAGGATCCTCCCAATCCAGGGATCAAACCTGGGTCTCCTGCATTGCAGGCAGGTTCTTTACCATCTGAGCCACCAGGAAAACCCCAATTTTAACTATGACTATCCTGGAAAAGCCCTTCCTGACCATTCACTCTAAAGCTGCTACCATTTATAGAGCATTCTACCCAATTCCAGCAGAATACTCCTTTTCAAATACATGTGGATTATTCACCAAGCTTGGCTGTATGCTGGCCATTAAACAATAAATTCAAAGGAAAAGAAGGAAGGTATTTTTAGGAGCTGGGTGAAAACACTGAGTAGCACCGTTAAAGTCCTGTACCCCAGCAGGAGTGGACTGCAAATTGACTTTGAGCTTCCTAGCAACTAAAGAAAAAAGGGAGCATAATCACAGTGGCTATGAGAAAAAATTAGCCTATTGCTAAAAATGGTGTGTTTATCACATCATCTCTCTGGGAAGAGTTGTCAGGCAGAAAAGAGACTTTTTGATGTTAACTTATGGAGGGTCTGTCAGGGGAATCTGAATGCTTATTATTATCATCATAATTGCTTCAGACTTTGTAAAAATTCTGTCTTAGTCTATGTGTGAGTTGGATACCATGACTACTGAATACTTTTTTTCAGCTCCTGATCAAACTGAAAATCATAAACTTGGCAAAAAGTTTTGAACCCAGATTTCACTGTCCCTTGGACTCAGAAGTATCCTTTTTTCCCCCAGCTTTAATAAGATACAATTGACATAGATCATTGTGAATGTTTAAGGTATATAATGTGGTGATTTTATATATGAATATGTTGCAAAATGGTTGCCACAATAAGGTTAGTTAACACATCCATGACTTCACATGATTATAGTTTTGTGTGTGTATCTATGCGGTGAGTACTTTTAACATCTACTCTTTGCAATTTTAAAATATACAATATAGTCTTACTAACTATAGTCATTGTGCTATATACATCACATCCCAGAACTTACTCACCTTATAACTGGAAATTTGTACCCCTTGACCACCTTCACTAATTTCCCTACCCCTTGCCCCTGGCGATCAACAGTCTGTTCTTTGTTTCTATAATTTGGTTCTTTTTAGATTCCAAATATAAGTGAGGTCATTCAGTATTTGTCTTTGTCAGATTAATTTCTCTTAGCATAATGTGTTCATTTCACGTCACAAATGGCAGAATGTGTAATATTCCATTTTGTCTGTGTATGTGTACCACATTTCTTTATCCATTCATTTATTGGTGGACACTTAGATTACTGGAACTTCCCTTTTGGCTCAGAATCCTCCTGCAATGCAGGAAACCCACTGGCGATCAACAGTCTGTTCTTTGTTTCTATAATTTGGTTCTTTTTAGATTCCAAATATAAGTGAGGTCATTCAGTATTTGTCTTTGTCAGATTAATTTCTCTTAGCATAATGTGTTCATTTCACGTCACAAATGGCAGAATGTGTAATATTCCATTTTGTCTGTGTATGTGTACCACATTTCTTTATCCATTCATTTATTGGTGGACACTTAGATTACTGGAACTTCCCTTTTGGCTCAGAATCCTCCTGCAATGCAGGAAACCCAGGTTTGATCCCTGGGTAGGGAAGATCCCCTGGAGAAGGAAATGGCAACCCACTCCAGTATTCTTGCCTAGAGAATTCCATGGACAGAGGAGCCTGGTGGGCTACATGGGGGTCATAAAGAGTTGCTTCCATATTTTGGCTTTTGTAAATAATGTCACAGTGAACACAGGGGTGCAGATATCCCTTCAAAATTTGACTTCTTTGCCTTTGGGGATGTATCCAGAAGTAGGATTGCTAGATCATATGATAATTCTATTTTGAGAAACCTCTGTACTGTTTTACATAGAGACTACAGTGACTTACGTTCCTACCAGCAATGTAAAAATGTTCTCCTTTGTCCACACCTTTGCTCGCATTTGTTATATCTTGTCTTTTTGATATAGCCAGCCTAACAGTTTTGAGGTGGTATCTATTGTGGTTTTCATTTGTGTTTCCCTGATGAGTAGTGATCTTGAGTACCTTTTCAGGTACCATGGCCATTTGACCATCTTTGGATAGTCTTTTGGAATAAAATATATCCAGGTCCTTTGCCTGTTTTTTATTTGGATTGCCTGGTGGTATTTTTGTTTGTTTGTTTTTTGCTATCAAGTTCTATGAGTTCCTTATAATATTTTGGACATTAACCCCTTATCGGTATGGTTTGCAAATGTTTTCTCCCATTCTGTAGGTTTCCTGTTCATTGTGTTGGTAATTTCTTTGGCTGTGCTGAAGCTTTTATGTAGTTTGATGTAGTCCCAGTTATTCATTTTTGCCTTAGTTGCTTGTGCTTTGGCTGTCATATCAAAAAAATCCTTGCTAAGACCAGTGTCAAGGGGAGAAGTACTTCCTTATTTGAAGTGGATCCTAGAGAAAAATAGGCCTCTTGGAGAGATGTGACTGCTTGCAACTGCAGGACCCCGGCAATAGGGTTTCAGAAGATGTAATTTTAAGATGTGTTTGTATGAACTGTTTGTTTACATTTCTTTAATTAAAACATACACACACAGTTTTGTGTTTGCTTGTAGAAACTTAATCAGCATTTTGAACCAGGTTAGCTTTTTATTTTATACTTAAAATTCTGGTACTGACACTTCACAGGCTGAGTATAAAATGAAGTTTTTGTGTGCACAATTCAAGTGGACTATAAGCTGTTGGTATATCCAGTGATGCAGTTCTGAACTTGTAATGTATATGGCATGATGTATTTTTATCTTACAGAATCAATCAATTGTATATATTTTTCTCTTGATAAATAGCTGTATGAAAAAAAAAAAATAGACCTCTTGGTCTCCAATGCAGCTGAGCAGAGATAGCCTCTCTGGCATCTAGCAGATAGTGAAGGATTGTGGGAATCCAGAGCTGGGGCACTGGATTCTTTCAGGGCATCATGAACCACAGAAGGTATTCCAGCTGGCCTTGGTGGAAGAATTGGCATTCATCACTCAATTTTTCATTCTTAAAAAGATTTGCAATTTAAAAATCATATTAAAATGGACATTAATTCTAGGAAAGAGAGCTTCCATTTTACATTTTAACTTAAAGAATAAAATGTAATAACTCAAATGAGTACTGCTGTTTTCATATTATATTCTTGAGAAATCTATAATCCATAATGTTAGAAGATACCTGCATTTATTAGCCATAAAATTTTAAACCTTTAATTGCATTGACAAGATACCATTATCTATAGCTACTAATATAAAGTGGAAAATAATTCACCCAAAATATTTCCACCACAAAATATCAGATTGTTTTCATTATTTTGTACTTGTATGCTGCTTTTATGGGCTTCCCAGGTGGTGCTAGTGGTAAAGAACCTGACTGCCAAAGCAGGAGACATAAGAGATACAGGTTCAATCCCTTGTTTGAGCAGATCCCCTTGGAGGAGAGCATTATATATGTATATACAAGCTTTATGTATATATAACCCACTCCAGTATTCTTGCCTGGAGAATCCCATGGACAGAGGAGCCTGGCAGGCTACAGTCCTTGAGGTCTCAAGGAGTTGGACACAAGTAAGCTACTTAGCATGCATGCATGCTGCTTTTATGCTGAATGTAAAATCATATAAACATTTAATATTTGTACAGTGTATTGTTTTTTTAAATGATAATATTATATTAATTACACATAGCATAAGTTGATTAATTATTTCCATGCTGGTGTACTTTGGTTGTTTCCAGTTTTTCACCATTATAGATATTGCTGCAGTAAACCCATTTTTTTCCTTTTGAAATAGTTCCCTCAAACAGTATTTCAGAGTGTTTTGTATTCTTTTATGAGATGATCAGGCATGTGTGGCCACAAGAGGAAAGAGGCTCAAGGTAAAAGAAATTGTATCATACTAACAGGTCATAGAGACAGGAAGAACAGCATGCCTCCCCGAGACACGTAGAAAAGACCAGGAAAGTGTTGGTCAGGAAGCAAATGATGGAATGGAGGAGAATGCTCAGGCTTCAGCCTTCACTGGGGTTTCTAGGGGAAAGGCAAGGCAGGACAGGCTGAGAAATGTGGCTTTCCTTTATGGGATGGCAGGGATCTCTCAGGCAGATTACCTAGCTAGTGCTGATCAGATGATTCCTGATTGACTGCTTTAAGATCCATTTCTGAAAAAGGCTGAAACTACAATTAAGTCTCGATTTTATGAAGTGGGGCTTAGCATAAGCAATGCCATTTTGGGCCTGTTGTCTTGTTTTTTTAACACTTTGATAACTTCATAGCTTTAAGTTAATCCCCCAGAAATCTGATAATCACTCAGTTTTGTTTTCTGCTAGTTTTTCTGTGTGTTGTGAGAACTGTTTAACTCTTTAGCATACATATGGAATTTTTTTTCAGTGTGTGGTATGAAGGGTTAATCTAAATTATTCTTTCTGAATAGCTTATTCTATCCCAATAATATTGAAAGAATTCTTTTTTTTAATCATGATTTTGTGATGGTTCCTGTATAATATATTACTCCTCACAATCAGAGTAAGTCTCCAATTTCTATTCTCTATTTACACATCTATCTTTTTGTCAGTAACCTGTTGTTTTTATTCATTGTTTTAAATCATACTTAAATACGTGATATAACTAGTGTTCTTTGCTTCCCTTTAAAAATATGTTTTGTTTGGTTAAAATTAATTGATAATCATAATATTTAATGAGTACCGACCCTGCTGTTGACATGAACTTTTCCATTTAATCGTTGCCACAACTCCATAAGGTAGAAGTATTACTGTCTGAGGTAAGAGCACAATTGGCACTTGATTCATGATCTAGCAGCCCTCGCAGGCCAAATTCGGGGCTTAGATGAGGCCTCTTCATTTGTCTGTCATGAAATCTTTTTATTGTCTTTATTTAGGTCTCACACAGACTTATTTCTCAGTACATTCTGTATTTTGTTGCCTTTGTGAGTAGTGCCTTTTCTGCTGCGACTACATCACAGGATTCCTCTGGCAACAGCACCCCTCCCACGTTTTAATTTCCACAAATGCAGGCCCACACCAGGGTCAGAACCCCATGACTCTGGCCTTGTCATAGCCAGACACCCTTTCCTTCCATACTGACATAGATAGGAACACAAATTATGTTCCTTTCTAATTTTTAGGTTGGTGCAGACGTAACTGTGGTTTCAGATCGTGAATTTTTTTCTAATTTAAATTTATTTATTTTAATTGGAGGGTAATTACTTTACAATATTGTATTGGTTTTGCCATACATCAACGTGAATCTGCCACGGGTGTACACATGTTCCCCATCCTGAACCCCCCTCCCACCTCCCTCCCCGTACCATCCTTCTGGGTCATCCCAGTGCACCAGCCCCAACCATCCTGTATCCTGCATCGACCCTGGACTGGCGATTCATTTCTTATATGACATTATACGTGTTTCAATGCCATTCTCCCAAATCATCCCACCCTCTCCCTCTCCCACAGAGTCCAGAAGACTTTTCTATACATCTGTGTCTCTTTTGCTGTCTTGCATACAGAGTTATCGTTACCATCTTTCTAAATTCCACATATATGCGTTAGTATACTGTATTGGTGTTTTTCTTTGTGGCTTACTTCACTCTGTATAAGAGGCTCCAGTTTCATCCACCTCATTAGAACTGATTCAAATGTATTCTTTTTAATGGCTGAGTAATACTCCATTGTTTATGTGTACCACAGCTTTCTTTTAAATCATTATAACTAGGCTCAAAGCACGTCTTTATTAATCATTTTTTGCCAATGAGAAATAAGTTTGTTTATTCCTATAGTGTAAATATCCATGCTTTGGGATTCAGTGGACTCTTAGAAAGCATCTTCTGCCTTCTACTGGTTGTGGGGGTGTTTTCCTACAATAAGTAGTTGAGATGCTTGGAGGAGTGGTAGTCAGTTGGGGAGAGGTCAGGTGATGGCACCCCCACTCCAGTACTCTTGCCTGGAAAATCCCATGGACGGAGGAGCCTGGGGGGCTGCAGTCCATGGGGTCCCAAAGAGTCGGACACGACTGAGCAACTTCCCTTTCCCTTTTCACTTTCATGCACTGGAGAAGGAAATGGCAACCCACTCCAGTGTTCTTGCCTGGAGAATCCCAGGGATGGGGGAGCCTGGTGGGCTGCCGTCTATGGGGTTGCACAGAGTCGGACACGACTGAAGTGACTTAGCAGCAGCAGCAGCAGCAGCAGCAGCAGGTGAACATGGCAGATGAGGCAAAACTCTGTGGCCCAATTCATTCAACTTTTGAAGTGTTGGTTGTGTGATGTGTGGTCAAGCATTGTGGAGAAGAACTGGGTCTTTTCTCTTGACGAATGCCAGCTGCAGACGTCACAGTTTTTGGTGGATCTCACTGAGTTGCTGAGCATACTTCATAGATGTAATGGCTTCTCCAGGATTCAGACAGCTGTAGTAGATCAAAGTGGCAGCAGAACACCAAACAGTGGCCATGGCCTTTTTTTGGAGCAAGTTTGGTTTTAGGAAGGGCTTTGGAGCTTCTTCTCAGTTCAGCGACTGAGCTGATAATCGCTGGCTGTCATATAAAATCGTCTTTTCATTGTGCATCACAGTCTAACTGAGAAATGGTTTGTTATTGTTGTATAGAATAAGAGAAGACAACACTTGAAAATGATGATTTTTTTGACTTTCAGTCAGCCCATGAGGCACCCACTTATCAAACTTTTCACCTTTTCAATTTGCTTCAAAAGCTGAGTAGCTGTAGACATTGAGCTCTTGGGCAGCTTCTTGTGTAGTTATAAGAGGATCAGCTTCAATGATGCTCTCAATTGGTCATTGTCAACTTGTGATGGGCAGTCACTCTGCTACTCATCTTCAAGGCTTTCATCTTCTTTGCAAAACTTCTTGAACCACCACTGCACTGTACGGTCATTAGCAGTTCTTGGGCCAAATGCATTATTGATGTTGCGAGTTGTCTCTGCTGCTTTACAGCCTATTTTGAACTCAAATAAGAAAATTGCTTGAATTTGCTTTTGTCTAACATCATTTCCCTCAGATATGTAGATGACACCGCCCTTATGAAAGTGAAGAGGAACTAAAAAGCCTCTTGATGAAAGTGAAAGAGGAGAGAGAAAAAGTTGGCTTAAAGCTCAGCATTCAGAAAACTAGAATCATGGCATCTGGTCCCATCACTTTATGGGAAATAGATGGGGAAACAGTGGAAAGAGTGTCAGACTTTATTTTTGGGGGCTCCAAAATCACTGCAGATGGTGATTGCAGCCATGAAATTGAAAGACGCTTACTCCTTGGAAGGAAAGCATATTGAAAAGCAGAGACATTACTTTGCCAACAAAGGTCCATCTAGTCAAGGCTATGGTTTTTCCGGTAGTCATGTATGGATGTGAGAGTTGGACTGTGAAGAAAGCTGAGCGCCAAAGAATTGATGCTTTTGAACTGTGGTGCTGGAGAAGACTCTTGAGAGTCCCTTGGACTGCAAGGAGATCCAACCAGTCCATTCTGAAGGAGATCAGTCCTGGGTGTTCTTTGGAAGGACTGATGCTAAAGCTGAAACTCCAGTACTTTGGCCATCTCATGCGAAGAGTTGACTCATTGGAAAAGACTGATGCTGAGAGGGATTGGGGGCAGGAGGAGAAGGGGACGACCTAGGATGAGATGTCTGGATGGCATCACCAACTCGATGGACGTGAGTTTGAGTGAACTCTGGGAGTTGGTGATGGACAAGGAGGCCTGGCGTGCTGCGATTCGTGAGGTTGCAAAGAGTCAGACACGACTGAGCGACTGAACTGAACTGAACTGAACATCATTTCCCTAGTCTAAAATAAATATAAAATAAACAGCAAGGAATAAGTCATTAGCACAAAAATATAAAGGGAGAAATGCCATTAAAATGATGTGTAACATAAACTTTATTTAAGAGTGTATTCCCATATCAAACAGCAAAGTTCAATAATGCAAAACCGTGATTACTTTTGCAGCAACCTAATATTTCATTTTATGGGAAAAGCAGGTTTCCAGGCCAGTATGCATAGAGAACTGGGGAAGATGTGGAGTGGAGGAGGTGGAAGAATGGTGTTTTACAGCCAATGCAGAAATGACTCCAGGCACCTCCTGTTGTAACCAAGGAAAACAGAGTGGTCCATGGACCCACCCCACAAAGAAGGGAAGCCTGCTTTTGTATGTGCACTGGGCTTATTCCTTGCTAGCATTCTAGATACAACCACTTATATTTGGCGGAAGAGTCATTCAGTTAGAAACATTATTGAGCCCCTTTTCTGGTACCTTTTTGTTGTTATTTAGTCGCTCAGTCATGTGCAACTCTTTGTGACCCCCATGGACTGCAGCACGCCAGGCTTCCCTGTCCTTCACTATCTACCAGAGTTTGCTCAAACTCATGTCCATTGAGTCAGTGATGCCATCCAGCCATCTCATCCTCTGTCATCTTCTCCTCCTGCCTTCAGTCTTTTCCAGTATAAGGGTCTTTTCCAATGAGCAGCTGTTCGCATCAGATAGCCAAAGTATTGGAGCTTCAGCTTCAGCATCAATCCTTCCAGTGAATATTCAGGGTTGATTTCCTTTGAATTGACTGGTTTGATACCCTTGCAGTCCAAGGGACTCTCTTCAAGAGTCTTCTCCAGCACCACAGTTTGAAAGCATCAATTCTTCGATGCTCAGCCGTCTTTATGGTCCGGTTCTCACATCCGTAAATGACTACTGGAAAAACCATAGGTTTGATTACCTGGTACTTCTTAGATACAACTTAAATGCAACTACTGTCCTCCCAGAGAGAATCGGCCTGCAGTGTAGGAGACCCAAGAGACGCGAGTTCGATCCCTGGGTCAGGAAGATCTCTAGAGGAGGAAATGGCAACCCACTCCAGTATTCTTGCCTGGAAAATTCTGTGGACAGAAGAGCCTCGCAGACTATAGTCCATGCGGTCGCAGAATTGGACATGACTGAGCACATGGCACATACTTTTGTTTTCTCTCTCCAGGGAGAGAATGGATCTTAATGAACAGCCTGGAGCATAAACAGCTCTTCAGACCCTTCCCAGGAAGACTCTTTATGGTAAAATAATGAATATTTTTTAGAGCAGAAATCCTTTTACCATTTCATATTAGAAAGAGCAACAGGAAGCCATGGGTGGACAGGATGTTAATTATATGCCTTTTACCCAGGCCAGGACTACATAGGGTGAAGACCACCCACATCACACCCAAAATTCCAAAAGAATCAAAACATGAATTTGCCACATTCTTGGAAAGCATCACACGTGGACCTTGTGATGACTCTGTTCGACTGTGGTGTCTGTCACTAACACTGTAACTGTGGCAAGTTGGTTAATTTGGATGAATCTCTGTTTTTTTAGGTGTCAAGCAGTAAATTTAAGAAATTATAGGAAAAAAAAGTCAGCTTAAATGCCTGACTGACAGGAATTTTGAAGGCTTCTATCCAGTTTAAGAGGCAGTAACATTTTAAAGCTGCACTGTCCAGTAGAGTAGCCATGAGCCATATGAAGCTATTTAAAAATAAAATTTAAATTTTATTTCTTCAGTCCCACTAGCCACATTTCACACACTCAACAGTTGTGGTGGCTAGGTGCTACCATATTGGACAGACATATAGTTATTTTTTATCATCAAAGAAAGTTCAATTAAACACTGAACAGCATTGCATTAAAGCAGAGGTCAACAGACTTTTTCTACAAAGGGTAAATAATAATATTTTCAGCTTTCTGCGTCATAGGTCTCTGCTGCAAGTATTTAGTACTGTTTTTGACTGAAAATATCCATAGACAATATTTTAAAAAATGGACGTGGCTGTGTCCCAATAAAATGTTATTTATGAAAACTGACAGCAGGTCAACTCCTGCTTTAAACACCTGAAGAACTTTTGATTCAAGCCTCTTTGAAACCTCTAGTTCAGCTTTCTTGCAGTGCAGATGTTTTCACAGAACTCCCATTGATGGAATGCTTGGCCTGAAGTGATAAGCCACATCTCTAAGGAGAGTCACCCCGACTATAATTCAGTTGAACTCATATATAACCATAGGATTATACAGCTACTTGGTGGCCTCATTTCTGGCCAATGTGCTAGGGTTATTGATTGTTGAATAGTCAGTTCTCCCCTTGAGAGACATTGTGGCTGACACTGCTAGGCACACACTCAGTATCTATTCTCACTCCTTTTCTTACTGATATAGAGTCCTTATACAAGGTGAAAAGAAGTCACTTCCTTCTAAATGCAGCATGAACATAAGGTGGTTTTGAAATCACACAACTTGGATTGGGACTCGAAACCGTGGGCTGGGACTTGAACACGCTGTCTTTTAACTGAAATTGACCATTTGGTCCCAGGACTTAATGAAGCTCAGGTTCTTTATGTATTGCTGTTGCAGAGAGAATTCAGTGACAGATAAAGTGATAGGTAAGAAGTAGATTTATTTAGAGAGATGAGCACTCTATAGATAGAATGCAGTCCATCTCAAAAGGCGAGAATGGCCCCCAAATATGAGGTGGTTGGCTTTTACGGGCTGGCTAATTTCACAGAGCTAATGAGTGGGAGGATATTCCAACTATTTGGGGGAAGGGGCAGAGATTTCCAGGAATAGGGCCACTGCCCACTTTTTGGCCTTTTAAGGTCACCCTCAGAACTGTCATGGTGCCTGTGGGTGTGTGGTTTAACATGCTAATATATCACAATGAGTGTGTAATGAGACTCAAGGTCTACTTGGAGTCGCATCTTCTGCCATCTTGGGTCTAATCAGTTTTAACCAGTGTTTGTCGTATCCTTAATGGCTACATCATGCTTTTAAAGGTTGTGCCCTGTCTTTTTCCCTCCTGTTTCAGTTTGAATCCTGGGTTTGAATCACAAATCTAACTCCTGGACAATTTGCTCAATTATTGAGCCTTAGTTTTCTCATCTAAAACTTATTAATACAAGTAATAGAAAAAATGTCAGCTTAAGTGTGTGATTGACAGGGATTTTAAAGGCCTGTATCCACTTTAAGAAGCACTGACATACTGTCTTCACAAGATTTTTGCAAGAATCAAAATAAGATCATGCAGATTTTAAGCATATAGAAAGTATCACAAACAATATCTCTCTCTCTCTTTTTTTAATTTTAAAAGCCAGAACATTTATTGTGCGACTAATCGTTGAAATCCTTAAGCTGAACTGGATGCTGCAACAGCCGCTCGCTTAGGTTTAGGTGTTGTTCCTTCACGGAATCCATGCCTGAATCTGCGGTATACAATTTTTAGGTGCCTCATCCGACCAGTCCCCGTGGTATTTCATCTTTTAGCTTTAGCACTCCAATTATACTTTCTCTTTCGCTTGGCAGTCTAGCCACACTTGCCACAGATCGACTTCTGAAGGTGGTAGGCCTTAGAGCCACAGCGTGTGCGTCTTATTCCGACGCTTTCCAAACGATGACGTTCCCTTCGTCATCTTGCTTCTGCCGCCGAGACAAAAGAGGCCGGAAGAGCACAATATCTCTTTTAAAGATACAAAAATTCTTTCAAAGTATTACCAAATTAAATCCAGCAACATACAAAGAAGGCCATCATAACCAAGTGGAGTTTATCCCAGGAATGCAGGTTTGGTTTAACATACAAAAATCAGTCAATATAATCTATCATATTAAACAGACTAAAAATGAAAAGCAATATGTTCATTTTAACAGATCTAAAGCATTAAAACAATCAGATAATATTCAATACTGATTTGGTAAAGAAAAAAAAAAAGAAGCTCCTCACAGTAAACAAGACATAGAAGAAAATATTCTCACCAAAATAAGGATTGTCAGCAATAGAAAAAAAGAAAAAATAAACCTAAAGCCAACATTATATTAGATGGAGAAAGACTGAGTTGCCCTAAGACTGGGAACAAAGTAAGGATGTCTACTCCTATCACTTCTATGCAACATTGTACTGATCCTAGCCAGTCTAATAATAATAAGATTAGAAAAGAAATAAAAGACATACACATCAAAAAGGAAAAAAAAAAACTGTATGTACAGATGACATTATTATCTATGTAAATAAATCCTAAGAAAATACAAAAAAAATGTGTTAGAATTAATAAATGAATTTAGCAAGTTTGTAGGATAAAAGGCCAATCATCAAATTTTTATCTCTGATCAAGGAATAATTTAGAAACTGAAATTTAATAATACTATTTATAACGGCATCAAAATTATGAAATAGTTAGGAATTTGGCAAAATACATGGAAGACCTGTACAATGAGAGAAAATTAAAGAGGCCTAAGTAAATAGAGATGCATACCATGCTTATGGCGAAAAGACTAAATGTTATTATGATATCAGTTCTCCCCAAATTGATCTATAGATTCAAAGCATTTCCAATCAAAATCCCAGAAGGAGCTTTGTAGAAATTGGCAAGTTAATTTTGGAATCTATAGAGAAATGCAAATGATCTAGAATAACAATAATAATTTTGAATTAAAAGTTGATTTTGATTAATATATTTGGAGTCCTTTATACTGCATGATGTTATAATTTAATATAAAAGTTTTAATCATGATGGTGAAAATATAGAAAAATGTGTAGTTCTGACGACTAGTGCACCAGGCATTCAGGAGAAAGTCAAATTGTGTGGGCTGAGGCAGAGAAGTCTTCATGGAACAGCAAGGGCAGGGGACTGGAGGATACACACCCTATATCTAAATCTGAAGATCCGAAGTACCTAATAGAACCTCAAGGTGTAATTGTCTGGATTATCCAGAGAAACAGAACCCATAGAAGGTGTATGTATAGTTAAGGAGGCTGAGAGTCCCAAGATCTGTGGTCAAAAAGTTGGAGACCTGGGAAAGCTGGTGGTGGTGTTCAGTTCCTCAGTGGTGTCTGACTCTTTGCGACCCCATGGACGGCAGCATGCCAGACTTCTTTGTCCTTCCCTATCTCCCAGAGTTTGCTCAAACTCATGTCCATTGAGTCAGTGATGCTATCCAACCATCTCATCCTCTGTCACCCCCTTCTCCTGCCCTCAATCTTTCCCAGCATCAGGGTCTTTTCCAGTGAGTCAGTTCTTCCATTCAGGTGTCCAAAGGACTGGAGCTTCAGCTTCAGCATCAGTCCTTCCAATGAATATTCAGAACTGATTTCATTTAGGATGGACTGGTTGGATCTCCTTNGGTAGTCATGTATGGATGTGAGAGTTGGACTGTGAAGAAAGCTGAGCGCCAAAGAATTGATGCTTTTGAACTGTGGTGCTGGAGAAGACTCTTGAGAGTCCCTTGGACTGCAAGGAGATCCAACCAGTCCATTCTGAAGGAGATCAGTCCTGGGTGTTCTTTGGAAGGACTGATGCTAAAGCTGAAACTCCAGTACTTTGGCCATCTCATGCGAAGAGTTGACTCATTGGAAAAGACTGATGCTGAGAGGGATTGGGGGCAGGAGGAGAAGGGGACGACCTAGGATGAGATGTCTGGATGGCATCACCAACTCGATGGACGTGAGTTTGAGTGAACTCTGGGAGTTGGTGATGGACAAGGAGGCCTGGCGTGCTGCGATTCGTGAGGTTGCAAAGAGTCAGACACGACTGAGCGACTGAACTGAACTGAACTGAACATCATTTCCCTAGTCTAAAATAAATATAAAATAAACAGCAAGGAATAAGTCATTAGCACAAAAATATAAAGGGAGAAATGCCATTAAAATGATGTGTAACATAAACTTTATTTAAGAGTGTATTCCCATATCAAACAGCAAAGTTCAATAATGCAAAACCGTGATTACTTTTGCAGCAACCTAATATTTCATTTTATGGGAAAAGCAGGTTTCCAGGCCAGTATGCATAGAGAACTGGGGAAGATGTGGAGTGGAGGAGGTGGAAGAATGGTGTTTTACAGCCAATGCAGAAATGACTCCAGGCACCTCCTGTTGTAACCAAGGAAAACAGAGTGGTCCATGGACCCACCCCACAAAGAAGGGAAGCCTGCTTTTGTATGTGCACTGGGCTTATTCCTTGCTAGCATTCTAGATACAACCACTTATATTTGGCGGAAGAGTCATTCAGTTAGAAACATTATTGAGCCCCTTTTCTGGTACCTTTTTGTTGTTATTTAGTCGCTCAGTCATGTGCAACTCTTTGTGACCCCCATGGACTGCAGCACGCCAGGCTTCCCTGTCCTTCACTATCTACCAGAGTTTGCTCAAACTCATGTCCATTGAGTCAGTGATGCCATCCAGCCATCTCATCCTCTGTCATCTTCTCCTCCTGCCTTCAGTCTTTTCCAGTATAAGGGTCTTTTCCAATGAGCAGCTGTTCGCATCAGATAGCCAAAGTATTGGAGCTTCAGCTTCAGCATCAATCCTTCCAGTGAATATTCAGGGTTGATTTCCTTTGAATTGACTGGTTTGATACCCTTGCAGTCCAAGGGACTCTCTTCAAGAGTCTTCTCCAGCACCACAGTTTGAAAGCATCAATTCTTCGATGCTCAGCCGTCTTTATGGTCCGGTTCTCACATCCGTAAATGACTACTGGAAAAACCATAGGTTTGATTACCTGGTACTTCTTAGATACAACTTAAATGCAACTACTGTCCTCCCAGAGAGAATCGGCCTGCAGTGTAGGAGACCCAAGAGACGCGAGTTCGATCCCTGGGTCAGGAAGATCTCTAGAGGAGGAAATGGCAACCCACTCCAGTATTCTTGCCTGGAAAATTCTGTGGACAGAAGAGCCTCGCAGACTATAGTCCATGCGGTCGCAGAATTGGACATGACTGAGCACATGGCACATACTTTTGTTTTCTCTCTCCAGGGAGAGAATGGATCTTAATGAACAGCCTGGAGCATAAACAGCTCTTCAGACCCTTCCCAGGAAGACTCTTTATGGTAAAATAATGAATATTTTTTAGAGCAGAAATCCTTTTACCATTTCATATTAGAAAGAGCAACAGGAAGCCATGGGTGGACAGGATGTTAATTATATGCCTTTTACCCAGGCCAGGACTACATAGGGTGAAGACCACCCACATCACACCCAAAATTCCAAAAGAATCAAAACATGAATTTGCCACATTCTTGGAAAGCATCACACGTGGACCTTGTGATGACTCTGTTCGACTGTGGTGTCTGTCACTAACACTGTAACTGTGGCAAGTTGGTTAATTTGGATGAATCTCTGTTTTTTTAGGTGTCAAGCAGTAAATTTAAGAAATTATAGGAAAAAAAAGTCAGCTTAAATGCCTGACTGACAGGAATTTTGAAGGCTTCTATCCAGTTTAAGAGGCAGTAACATTTTAAAGCTGCACTGTCCAGTAGAGTAGCCATGAGCCATATGAAGCTATTTAAAAATAAAATTTAAATTTTATTTCTTCAGTCCCACTAGCCACATTTCACACACTCAACAGTTGTGGTGGCTAGGTGCTACCATATTGGACAGACATATAGTTATTTTTTATCATCAAAGAAAGTTCAATTAAACACTGAACAGCATTGCATTAAAGCAGAGGTCAACAGACTTTTTCTACAAAGGGTAAATAATAATATTTTCAGCTTTCTGCGTCATAGGTCTCTGCTGCAAGTATTTAGTACTGTTTTTGACTGAAAATATCCATAGACAATATTTTAAAAAATGGACGTGGCTGTGTCCCAATAAAATGTTATTTATGAAAACTGACAGCAGGTCAACTCCTGCTTTAAACACCTGAAGAACTTTTGATTCAAGCCTCTTTGAAACCTCTAGTTCAGCTTTCTTGCAGTGCAGATGTTTTCACAGAACTCCCATTGATGGAATGCTTGGCCTGAAGTGATAAGCCACATCTCTAAGGAGAGTCACCCCGACTATAATTCAGTTGAACTCATATATAACCATAGGATTATACAGCTACTTGGTGGCCTCATTTCTGGCCAATGTGCTAGGGTTATTGATTGTTGAATAGTCAGTTCTCCCCTTGAGAGACATTGTGGCTGACACTGCTAGGCACACACTCAGTATCTATTCTCACTCCTTTTCTTACTGATATAGAGTCCTTATACAAGGTGAAAAGAAGTCACTTCCTTCTAAATGCAGCATGAACATAAGGTGGTTTTGAAATCACACAACTTGGATTGGGACTCGAAACCGTGGGCTGGGACTTGAACACGCTGTCTTTTAACTGAAATTGACCATTTGGTCCCAGGACTTAATGAAGCTCAGGTTCTTTATGTATTGCTGTTGCAGAGAGAATTCAGTGACAGATAAAGTGATAGGTAAGAAGTAGATTTATTTAGAGAGATGAGCACTCTATAGATAGAATGCAGTCCATCTCAAAAGGCGAGAATGGCCCCCAAATATGAGGTGGTTGGCTTTTACGGGCTGGCTAATTTCACAGAGCTAATGAGTGGGAGGATATTCCAACTATTTGGGGGAAGGGGCAGAGATTTCCAGGAATAGGGCCACTGCCCACTTTTTGGCCTTTTAAGGTCACCCTCAGAACTGTCATGGTGCCTGTGGGTGTGTGGTTTAACATGCTAATATATCACAATGAGTGTGTAATGAGACTCAAGGTCTACTTGGAGTCGCATCTTCTGCCATCTTGGGTCTAATCAGTTTTAACCAGTGTTTGTCGTATCCTTAATGGCTACATCATGCTTTTAAAGGTTGTGCCCTGTCTTTTTCCCTCCTGTTTCAGTTTGAATCCTGGGTTTGAATCACAAATCTAACTCCTGGACAATTTGCTCAATTATTGAGCCTTAGTTTTCTCATCTAAAACTTATTAATACAAGTAATAGAAAAAATGTCAGCTTAAGTGTGTGATTGACAGGGATTTTAAAGGCCTGTATCCACTTTAAGAAGCACTGACATACTGTCTTCACAAGATTTTTGCAAGAATCAAAATAAGATCATGCAGATTTTAAGCATATAGAAAGTATCACAAACAATATCTCTCTCTCTCTTTTTTTAATTTTAAAAGCCAGAACATTTATTGTGCGACTAATCGTTGAAATCCTTAAGCTGAACTGGATGCTGCAACAGCCGCTCGCTTAGGTTTAGGTGTTGTTCCTTCACGGAATCCATGCCTGAATCTGCGGTATACAATTTTTAGGTGCCTCATCCGACCAGTCCCCGTGGTATTTCATCTTTTAGCTTTAGCACTCCAATTATACTTTCTCTTTCGCTTGGCAGTCTAGCCACACTTGCCACAGATCGACTTCTGAAGGTGGTAGGCCTTAGAGCCACAGCGTGTGCGTCTTATTCCGACGCTTTCCAAACGATGACGTTCCCTTCGTCATCTTGCTTCTGCCGCCGAGACAAAAGAGGCCGGAAGAGCACAATATCTCTTTTAAAGATACAAAAATTCTTTCAAAGTATTACCAAATTAAATCCAGCAACATACAAAGAAGGCCATCATAACCAAGTGGAGTTTATCCCAGGAATGCAGGTTTGGTTTAACATACAAAAATCAGTCAATATAATCTATCATATTAAACAGACTAAAAATGAAAAGCAATATGTTCATTTTAACAGATCTAAAGCATTAAAACAATCAGATAATATTCAATACTGATTTGGTAAAGAAAAAAAAAAAGAAGCTCCTCACAGTAAACAAGACATAGAAGAAAATATTCTCACCAAAATAAGGATTGTCAGCAATAGAAAAAAAGAAAAAATAAACCTAAAGCCAACATTATATTAGATGGAGAAAGACTGAGTTGCCCTAAGACTGGGAACAAAGTAAGGATGTCTACTCCTATCACTTCTATGCAACATTGTACTGATCCTAGCCAGTCTAATAATAATAAGATTAGAAAAGAAATAAAAGACATACACATCAAAAAGGAAAAAAAAAAACTGTATGTACAGATGACATTATTATCTATGTAAATAAATCCTAAGAAAATACAAAAAAAATGTGTTAGAATTAATAAATGAATTTAGCAAGTTTGTAGGATAAAAGGCCAATCATCAAATTTTTATCTCTGATCAAGGAATAATTTAGAAACTGAAATTTAATAATACTATTTATAACGGCATCAAAATTATGAAATAGTTAGGAATTTGGCAAAATACATGGAAGACCTGTACAATGAGAGAAAATTAAAGAGGCCTAAGTAAATAGAGATGCATACCATGCTTATGGCGAAAAGACTAAATGTTATTATGATATCAGTTCTCCCCAAATTGATCTATAGATTCAAAGCATTTCCAATCAAAATCCCAGAAGGAGCTTTGTAGAAATTGGCAAGTTAATTTTGGAATCTATAGAGAAATGCAAATGATCTAGAATAACAATAATAATTTTGAATTAAAAGTTGATTTTGATTAATATATTTGGAGTCCTTTATACTGCATGATGTTATAATTTAATATAAAAGTTTTAATCATGATGGTGAAAATATAGAAAAATGTGTAGTTCTGACGACTAGTGCACCAGGCATTCAGGAGAAAGTCAAATTGTGTGGGCTGAGGCAGAGAAGTCTTCATGGAACAGCAAGGGCAGGGGACTGGAGGATACACACCCTATATCTAAATCTGAAGATCCGAAGTACCTAATAGAACCTCAAGGTGTAATTGTCTGGATTATCCAGAGAAACAGAACCCATAGAAGGTGTATGTATAGTTAAGGAGGCTGAGAGTCCCAAGATCTGTGGTCAAAAAGTTGGAGACCTGGGAAAGCTGGTGGTGGTGTTCAGTTCCTCAGTGGTGTCTGACTCTTTGCGACCCCATGGACGGCAGCATGCCAGACTTCTTTGTCCTTCCCTATCTCCCAGAGTTTGCTCAAACTCATGTCCATTGAGTCAGTGATGCTATCCAACCATCTCATCCTCTGTCACCCCCTTCTCCTGCCCTCAATCTTTCCCAGCATCAGGGTCTTTTCCAGTGAGTCAGTTCTTCCATTCAGGTGTCCAAAGGACTGGAGCTTCAGCTTCAGCATCAGTCCTTCCAATGAATATTCAGAACTGATTTCATTTAGGATGGACTGGTTGGATCTCCTTGCAGTCCAAGGGACTCTCAAGAGTCTTCTCCAGCACCACAGTTCAAAAGCATCAATTTGGGCTTCCCTGGTGACTCAGTGGTAAATAATCCACCTGCCAATGCAGGAGACACAGGTTCCATCCCTGGCCCAGAAAGATCCCATGTGCCGCAGAGCAGCTATCCCGTGTGCCACAGCTACTGAGCCTGTGCTCTAGAGCCTGGGAACCACAACGACTGAAGCCCATGCGCCCTAGAGCCTGTGCTCCTCAACAAGAATCGCCTGCAATGAGAAGCCTGCCTACCTAGAGAGTAGCCCCCAATTGCCACAGTTAGAGAAAAGCCCTCACAGCAATGAAGACCCAGCATAGCCAAAAATAAAGAAATAGAAGTATTTTTTTTTAAAAGCATTGATTCTTCAGTGCTCAGCCTTCTTCATGGTCCAACTGTCACATCCCTATACGACACATGGGAAGACCATTGGTTTGACTATATGGACCTTTGTTTGCAAAGTAATGTGTCTTCTTTTTAATACACTGTCTAGATGTGTCATAGCTTTTCTTTCAAGGAGCAAGCATCTTTTAATTTCATGGCTGCAGTCACCATCACAGTGATTTTGGGAGAACTGATGCTATAGTTCCATTCTGAGTCTGACAACCCAAGGACCAGGAGAACTGGTCATGTAAACTCTAGTCCTAGACTGAAGGCAGGAGAACACTAGTGTCCCAGCTCAAAGATAGTCTAGCAGAGAGAGTAAATTCTCTCTTTACTGAGCTTTTTGTGTCCTATTCAAGCCAATGAATTGAGCAAACACCACCCTCATGAGAGAGGGCAATCTGCTTTACTCAATCTACTGATCCAAATCTAGTCTGAAGAGATCTCTAGTCCAAAGATTAGAGATCTCTTCAAGAAAATTAGAGACAGCAAGGGAACATTTCATGCAAAGATGGGCACAATAAAGGACAGAAACAGTATGGACCTAACAGAAGCAGAAGATATTAAGAGGTGGCAAGAATACACAGAAGAACTGTACAAAAAAAGATAATGACCTGGGTAGCTATGATGGTGTGATCACTCACCTAGAGCCAGACATCCTGGAATGTGCAGTAAAGTTGGCCTTAGGAAGCATCACTACAAACAAAGTGGAGATAATGGAATTGCAGCTGGACTATTTCAAATCCTAAAATATGGTGCTATTAAAGTGCTGCACTCAATATATCAGCAAATTTGGAAAACTCAGCAGTGGTCACAGGACTGGAAAATGTCAGTTTTCATTCCAATCCCAAAGAAAGGCAATGCCAAAGAATGCTCAAACTACCACACAGTTGCACGCATCTCACACGCTAGCAGGGTCATGCTTAAAATCCTTCAAGCTAGGCTTTAACAGTACATGAACCGAGAACTTCCAGATGTTCAAGCTGGACTTAGAAAAGGCAGAGGAACCAGATAACAAATTGCCAACATCCACTGGACCATAGGAAAGGTGAGAGAATTCCAGAAAAACATCTACTTCTCTTTCATTGATTATACCAAAGCCTTTGACTGTGTGGATCAAAACAAACTGTGGAAAATTCTTCAAGAGCTGGGAATACCAGACCACCTTACCTGTCTCCTGAGAAATCTGTATGCAGATCAAGAAGCAACAGTTAGAACCAGACATGGAACCACAGACTGGTTCAAAATTGGTGAAGGAGTACGTTAAGGCTATCTATTGTCACTCTACTTATTTAACTTACATTCAGAATACACATGCAAAATGTTGGGCTGGATGAAGCATGAGGTGGAATCAAGATTGCCAGGAGAAATATTAATAACCTCAGATATGCAGATGATACCACCCTTATGGCAGAAAGCAAAGAGGAACTAAAAAGCCTCTTGATGAAAATGAAAGAGGAGAGCGGAATAGCTGGCTTAAAACTTAACATTCAAATAACAAAGATCATGGTATCCAGTCCCATCACTTCATGGCAAATAGATGGGGGAACAATGGAAACAGTGACAGATTTTATTTTCTTGCGCTCCAAAATCACTGGGGACCATGACTGCAGCCATGACATTAAAAGCTGCTTGCTCCTTGAAAGAAAGTGAAAGTAAAGTGAAGTTGCTCAGTTGTGTCCAACTCTTTGCCACCCCATGGACTGTAGCCTACCAAGCTCCTCTGTACATGGGATTTTCTAGGCAAGAGTACTGGAGTGGGTTGCCATTTCCTTCTCCAGGGGATCTTCCCAACCAAGGGATCGAACCCAGGTCTCCCACATTGCAGGTAGATGCTTTACCGTCTGAACCACCAGGCTATGACAAAGCTAGACAGTGTACCAGAAAAGAGAGACATTACTTTGCCCTCAAAAGTCTGTATAGTCAGAGTCATGGTTTTTCCAGGAGCCATGTATGGATGGGAAAGTTGGACTCTTAAGAAAGCTGAACGCTGAAGATTTGACGCTTTTGAACTGTGGTGTTGGGAGGAGTCCCTTGGACAGCAAGGAGATGAAACCAGTCAATCCTAGAGGAGATCAACCTTGAATATTCATTGGAAGGATTGATGATGAAGTTAAAGCTCCAATACTTCGGCCACTTGATGTGAAGAGTGGACTCCTTGGAAAAGACCCTGATGCTGGGAAAGATGGAAGGCAGGAGGAGAAGGGGACGACACAGGACGAAATGCTTGGATGGTATCACTGACTCAATGGACATGAGTTTGAGCAAACTCCAGGAGATGGTGAAGGATAGGGAAACCTGCCGTGCTGCAGGACCCCAGTCCATGGGGTCACAAAGAGTCGGATACGACTGAGCAACTGAACAGCAACTGGTGCAAATGTTAATTTCATTCAGAATCACCCTTACAGACATACTCAGAAAGATTTTAACCAGATCTGGGCACTAGGGTCATTCTTACAAAAAATGAACCACCACAGAAGGCCTTGGTCTACCTTGGAAAATTCTGATTCTTTTAGGGTATTGAATGAAACCAAGGAACTATATTTTTTAATAAATTCCCCCCAATGATTCTGAAATGCAGGTATCTTTAACTTTGATTCTCAACCAGAATACATAAGCAAAGTCAGCACTTGGGAAGGGTTCCTGCACAGATAAGAGGATAGTACTCACATCTGGAGGCTAGTGAGCTTATACTGATTAGACTGATCCTTTGTTGGAGAGGAGGAAGGAAGAAATGAGAATTGCAGGAAGGGGGATCAGATAATTTTTTAAATTTTTTTGTATTTTATAATGCTTTGACATTTTTGGGCCTTGCTAGTCCCAGACAGTCTGTGCTTTCCAAGGCTAGCTAATTCCTAGAGAGAGGAAACAATTTTCTTGTGAGCATACCTTTCATATGCAAACCAACCAATCCAAAGTCCATACCTCCAGTTACCTCCTTTATTAACTCACACAGGAAGCCAGTATTCCCTCCACCCTAAGTAACCCAGGGACAGTTAGTGGACAATTTGGCACAAGCCTGTGTAGCCCAGATTTTTCAAACTAGCCAGTTCTAAACTGCTTACTTTGCTCATCCATTCCTTTCTATGAAAACTACAATAAAGTCTTTTGCCTATGCTTTCCCTCACTCGTGCTGCCTCCTGACCCACCCTGGTGCTTCCCTGTGTGGAAAGCTATACTCCTGCTTGTGGGGAATTGTGAGGAAAAGTTCCTTCCTCCATAACTGTCATTTCCATGTCTCTCTGTCTTACTATACCTGTTTAGAATAAATCTTAGGTACATTTTTAAACACTGTGTGTATAGATTAACAGGGAAGAGATTGAGTGTTTCTTTGCTAACACTGTTTTGATTTTTGTCTTCACAAGCTTTATGGATAAGAGGGAACCTTACCAACAAAGAAAGCCAGACTCAGGGCGGGCCAAGAACAGTTATCACCATGGGCCAAGGACATAAGTGTGGAGTCCTATTGGAGCATGCTGCTTGTGTACCCAGCCAGACCTCTTATTATCTTTGTTGATGTTATAATGCAAGTGCTAAATCTGAGAAAGTGTCAGGGGGAAGCTGTGCATAATTCTATCAGCAGTTAAGGGACTTCTGACTCTTCTGAAAGGCAAGAGACAGACTCTTCACAAGAGCTAAAGATAGCAGGAAGACACACTTCTGATTTTTATTTGAAGCCAATTTTATTAGGTGACCAATTTAGGAGAAATAGAATGTATTCTCAGGCTTTTGTGACAATGAGTACATTAGATTTGGTGCTACTGCCCCAGGAGTAATCATTTGCCAAACCCTCAAAGAGGTAGGTTAGGTTTGTTCAATGCAGGAAAAAGAAATCTATGCTAGATAGTTGAATGTTAAGATCATTAAGATTTATGATTTTTCCTCTCTCCTTCATCCAGCTCTATCTTTCAAATCATTTTGAGCTGATACTGAATGAATACAGTTAAAAAAATTTTTTTATTAGAGTACAGTTGCCTTGCAATGTTGTGTTTCTCTTGTACAGTATGTGTCCACTCTTATATTCTTTTCCCACATAGGTCATCACAAAGTATTGAGTAGAGTTGTCTGTGCCATACAGTAGGTCCTATTAATCATCTATTTTACATATAGTGTGTATATGTCAATCCCAATCTCCTAATTTACCCTTCCTCTCTCTTCCCCCTCTGGTAACTATAAGTTTATTTTCTACACCTGTGAAAATAAACTTATTTTCTGTTTTGTAAATAAGTTCATTTGTACCATTTTTTTAGATTTCACATATAAGCAGTATCATATCATATTTGTTTTTCCTGTCTGACTTTATTTAGTATTGAATACAATTTTGATCTACATTTTTGTTTCTATAGTCTTAATTATTTTTAATAACTAATTGCATTGGTTCTTTCTAATATGTTTCACTTGCTCCAGTAGAACTTCGCTATTACAAGAAGAAAATTTTCCTTAGAGATAAAAGGCTCTAAAATCCACAGTGCTTGGAAGTGAGTAATGTGCGGATTGGGGATAGTTTGCAGAGTTTAGATGGCCTCTGTAGATGGTGAGCTGAAAGTCATCTTAAGGTTAAAAATGAGTTGTCTTTGTATGAAGTTCTCAAAGATATCCAAAGTTTTCACTGCAATTATTCTGTAGAAGTTACCTCATGTGTTTTCCTTTCTCTGCTTCCCCAAGGTATACAGAAAAACATTCTATAAAATTTCCTCTTAGAGAAGTTTGACCAGTTCTATCAATTCTTTTCTTTGTAGTTTTGGTACAGATTTGAAATTGGTAACTTGTATTTGCCTCTCTCTTTTCTGCTGTGAAATTTTGCAGTATTTGCAATGTCAACTTGAACCATTTCCAAGTTGTGCTAATTTGATGAGTAATGAGAATAAAATGAGGAATTTTTCAGTTTGAGGATGCCAAGTGAACGCTCTGATTCTCTGCAGGATTTGGTCCTCATAATTCAAACCTTTCCTGTTCTGGTCCTCCCTTCCAACCTTTAAGAAGCCCTGTTATAATATCCCAGGCTTTACAGATGGTGCTAGTGGTAAAGAATCCGCCTGCCAATGCAGGAGACATAAGAGATGTGAATTTGATCCCTGGGTTGGGAAGATCCCTGGAGGAGGGTACGGCAGCCCACCCCAGTATTCTTGCCTGGAGAATCCCATGGACAGAGGAAGCTGGCAGGCTGTAGTCCCTAGGGTCGCCAAGAACTGGACCAAAGCGACTTCACTTTCACTTTTCACTTTCATGCCTTGGAGAAGGAAATGGCAACCCACTCCAGTGTTCTTGCCTGGAGAATCCCAGGGATGGAGGAGCCTGGTGGGCTGCTGCCTATGGGGTCGCAGAGTCAGACACGACTGAAGCGACTTAGCAGCAGCAGCAGCAACAAAGCGACTTCAATTCAGTTCAGTTCAGCTGCTCAGTCACATCAAACTCTTTGCAACCCCATGAACTGCAGCACACCAGGCCTCCCTGTCCATCACCAACTCCCGGAGTTTACCCAAACTCATGTCCATTGAGTTGGTGATGCCATCCAACCATCTCATCCTCTGTTGTCCGTTTTTCCTCCTGCCCTCAATCTTTCCCATCATCAGGATCTTTTCAAATGAGTCAGCTCTTTGCATCAGGTGGCCAAAGTACTGGAGTTTCAGCTTCAAAATCAGTCCTTCCTATGAACACCCAGGATTGATCTCCTTTAGGATGGACTGGTTGGATCTCCTTGCAGTCCAAGGGACTCTCAAGAGTCTTCTCCAGCACCACAGTTCAAAAACATCAATTCTTCAGCATTCAGCTTTCTTTATAGTCCAACTCTCACATCCATACATGATCACTGGAAAAACCATAACCTTGACTAGATGGACCTTTGTTGACAAAGTAATGTCTCTGCTTTTTAATATGATATCTAGGTT
>SJYX01023793.1:33947-47521 GCA_006410675.1 Oreotragus oreotragus
GTATGGATGTGAGAGTTGGACTGTGAAGAAGGCTGAGTGCCGCAGAATTGATGCTTTTGAACTGTGGTGTTGGAGAAGACTCTTGAGAGTCCCTTGGACTGCAAGGAGATCCAACCAGTGCATCCTAAAGGATACCAGTCCTGGGTGCTCATTGGAGGGACTGATGCTGAGGCTGAAACTCCAGTACTTTGGCCACTTCATGTGAAGAGTTGACTCATTGGAAAAGACTCTGATGCTGGGAGGGATCAGGGACAGGAGGAGAAGGGGACGACACAGGATGAGATGGCTGGATGGCATCACTGACTTGATGCATATGAGTTTGGGTGAACTCTGGGAGTTGGTGATGGACAGGGAGGCCTAGCGTGCTGTGATTCATGGGGTCACAAAGAGTCAGACATGACTGAGTGACTAAACTGAACTGAACTGTTGTTGGTCATAACTTTCCTTCCAGGGGATAAGCATCTTTTAATTTCATGGGTGCAGTCACCATCTGCAGTGATTTTGGAGCCAAAAAAAAGTCAGCCACTGTTTCTACTGTTCCCCATGTATTTGCCATGAAGTGATGAGACTAGATGCCATGATCTTAGTTTTCTGAATGTTGAGCTTTTAAGCCAATTTTTTCACTCTCCTCTTTCACTTTTATCAAGAGGCTCTTCAGTTCTTCACTTTCTGCCGTAAGGGTGGTGTCATCTGCATATCTGAGGTTGATATTTCTCCTGGCAGTCTTGATTCCAGCTTGTGCTTCTCCAGCCCAGTGTTTCTCATGATGTACTTTGCATATAAGTTAAATAAGCAGGGTGACAGTATACAGCCTTGATGTACTCCTTTTCCTATTTGGAACCAGTGTGTTGTTCCATATCCAGTTCTAACTGTTGCTTCCTGACCTGCATAAAGGTTTCTCAAGAGGCAGGTCAGGTGGTCTGGTATTCCCATCTCACCACTAAACTGACTTAGCACACTCTGTTCAGTCTTCCCTCCAGCTCTGGCCCTGACCTCCCACTCAAGCCCAGGTCTGCATTTTAGTCATTTCTTACAAGTCTCCATTTTAACGTCCCTGGAGCTGGGTGTGTTTCTCTGATTGTACATCTCTAACAAGTCGGAAACTCTATCTGACCTAGCCTTCACAAAAGAAGCCCAGAGGGAAGAGGTAGGTCTGGAGTTCTGCCCCAAGAAAGGTTTGACCATTCACCAAGCTCAGAACATCACAGTTTTTTCTGTCCATGAATCAAGGAAACAACACCAGAAGCACCCTTCAGACAGGAAGCCAGGAACTCATTTGGGAGCCTGAGTGGGCTATGGACTCAAAACAGGAAGTGTCCTTCTTCACGATTAGGAGAGGCTAATGGGAAGCAGCCAGATTCAGAGATAGGGTGGTACCAGACCTAGGAGGCTGGGCTAGAGGGGAACCCAAGAATCAGACCTGTGGTCCTTTGGAGGCTAGAGGAGGTGAGCACATGTCAGAAAAATCCAGCAGAGGTAAGTATGGGATAGGGGAGAACGTAAGGTCTTGTCACCCTAACTGCATTTTATGGAACGCTCATGTCCTGGGAGAGGTGGATACGTCTGCCATGAAAAATAGTTCTTTAATCAAATACATTTGTAGGGAAGTGGGCAAATGAAGGTCAGTAGGTTTCTTGATTGCAGAAATTCTCATGGCCTTTAACAAGCTAATGTGCGTGGTAACTGTACACAGTGTTTCCCAAAGGTGCCTTGGTCCTGTAAGAACTTCTCCCTCTCCTTCCTTCCCTGTCTCTCTCTCCATAATAAGAGGCTGTGGAGTGCTACAATTGTGTGATACAATTCCTCCAATAATTAGCTATTAAGTGAAACACTACCTCCTCCATTACTATCAAATAAAACCATGGTGCGGGACTTTCTGGTCCATAGGACTAGAACTGTGGAACATGTGGGGACAGGTGAAGAAGATAAGATAAATTCTCCATGCGGACCAGTCAAATGGCCTGAGGCTGGGAGCAAGATCTGTGAAAGCCAGCCTTGAAACAAGGCTGCATACCCAGTGGGTGCTCCCAAATATGTGCACACAGACTCAACCGGACCCCTCCCCACCATCCTGGCTGATGAGCAGAAGTGCCTCATGGCCCAGGCTGATTATAGACCCTGGAAGGGGTTAAGACCTCCTCAGAGAAAGTGTGATGACCTTGCACATCTGTTTCCACGTTGCAGGCCACCACGTCTCTATAATCTGAGTCAGGTGTATAACCTTTGAGGTACTCCTTTTCTAGGAAGGCATGTGGTTCAGGGGAGAGAGATCACTCTGCCTGAGAAATATAGGGGTAGAGCCCTGGCACCCCTCTCTTCTATTTCCTCATCTCTTGGAGGGAGGGCCCTCCTTCGTAAGGTTCTTATGGGGACTAAATCAAGCACACCCATTCATGAGTGGACTTCCTAGTGGAAAAGCACTATTTGAGTCTGAGATTGTTCCCGGGAATCATTACCCTATGGAAGGTTTGCAGAGGGCAGAGCAAGGTGGAGAGAGGTAAGGTTGGAAGATTGTTTGCCTGAGACCTTGTCTCACACTTGGAGCAACACTTACAAGAATAATTCACTGGAAGGCTGCTAGTGAGTAGGGCTCAGGTGAAGCTTGGAGGATTTCTGTCCTTGGTGCGTGTCACTTGTAGATTTCTCTTCCTGAGACATAGTCCCTGCTGACCCTCCAACTCACCATCCCAGAGAGATTATAGGATAAGATTTGCAGGTGCTCAATATTAGGGTCACTGCAACAGAGAGTGACTTAGCTAATGGTTCTGTGACTTCAGGGTGTCCCTTTTAAAATAGATTGCTGGGCCCCATCCCCAAATTTCTGATTCAGCAGAAATTTGTATTTCCAAAAACTTCCCAGGCTATACTGATTCTATTGGTTCTGGTTTATGGCTTGAGAACCACTGGCTTGGGCTGACCAGATTGGAGTCTAGGGGGCTCTCACTTGAGAGTTTAAAGATTCAAGCTGTCTGCTGGCCTTGGTGTGCCTCCTGTAGTCCCTTTCTCTGGAAATTGCTCACTAGTGCTGATGAGTCACTGAGGTCTGGCTGTCGACTGTGCATTATGTGAGGATGGGCAAAGAGCTTGCTTGTTGGGCTACATAACCACCCAGCCCGCTAACCCACTCGGATCATGGAGTAGATATAGGACCGCATTGTATATGTTTTCTCAAAGAAGAAAACAGATGCAGGCATTCGTTTTCCGATTTGGAATGTTGGCCGAAGTCTAACTCAGCACTGCTTTGGGGTTTGTTCAGTTTATGGGGTGCCAGTTCTGTGACCCGAAAATGCCCTTCAACCGGTAGGTGGGCCCCTGTGCCACCACGGTGGTCACAGCTGGGTGATTTAGTCACTGCTTGCTGGCCCCCATCCCCAGTCTGGCCTTGGCCCCTCCCCTTGTGTGTTGCCGAGTTACCTGCCAGTTAGCTTTCTCACCCTTCTATCCTCGCCACTGCTGGCCTGACCGCTCCACCTGCTCTGGAGTCACTGAGCAGTCCTTATCCACACTCAGGCATTATTTTCACGTCACTGTCCCTCCAGATGCAGAGTGGGCTCCCGGTGTTGACTCTAATGTAACTTTTCCTCACCTCGTTTCTCTCCTTTTCCATTTATTTGGTTTGTGTCAATCCCTTTTTATTCTTTTGATGCCCAAAGGCCTGAAGTTCAATTTTCCTCCAGATTTTATCTTAAGGGAGTGGTATTAAGCCCTGTGAAACTTGCTTTATGTGAAATAATAATTCTCACTGATGTCACTAAGGTGTTTTTGGTCTAACTACATGATTTTGTTTCCTATAAAAAATGTAGCAACTTATGAAAATATATTTTTAATAAACTTTTAAAAGATAATCTTATTGAAATATTATTCATATACCATGCAATCCACCCAATTAACGCATACAATTCAATGATGTTTAGTATATTCACAGATCTGTATGGCCATCACCACAGTCAATTTTAAAACTTTCATCACCTCAAAAAGGAAACCTTCTAGAGGACTTGCCTGCTGGCCCAGTGGTTAAGAATCTGCTTTCCAGTTCAGAGGACTCAGGTTCTATCCTTGGTCGGGGAACTGAGATCCCATATGCTGTGGGGCACCTAAACCCATGCCCCACAGCTAGAGAGAAGCCCGTGCCTCACATTGAAAGATTCTGCATGCCTCAGCAGCTAACAACTGATGTAGCCTTGAATAAATATATATTTATTCAAGGCTACATATTTTTTAAAAGCCATCTATACCCTTAGTTGGGCTTCCCTGGTGGCTCAGATATTAAAGAATCCACCTGCAATGCGGAAGGTGTGGGTTTGGTGCCTGGGTTGGGAAGATCCCCTGGAAGAGGGCATGGCAACCCATTCCAATATTTTTGCCTGGAGAGTCCCCATGGACAGAGGAGCCTGGCGGGCTACAGCCCATGGGGTTTCAAAGAGTTAGACATGATTGTGTGACTGAACAACACACACCCTTAGTTATCTCCTTATCTCTCCATCTACCCACCTCCCAGTCCTAAACAACCACAAATCTGTTTTCTCCATAGACTTCCATTCCCTGGGAATGGAATCATGTCATATGTGGTCTTTCGTAATGGGCTCTTCTCACTTAGCATAATGTTTTTAAGGTTCAACCATGTTATAACATAAATCAGTACTTCATCCCTTTTATGGCTGAACAATGTTTCATCATATGAACAGACCATATTTTGTTCATTCATCAGTTGATGGGCATTTGGATTGTTTTCACCTATTGGCTATTAAATTTTTTTAGACACTTAGGGAGTCTAAGCTGGAACTGAAATGGGTCTTTGAGATTGGGAATCCCAACCCTTTACTTTATAAACGAGATGCCAAGGGCTCTGGGGGTCCCAAGTTCAAACCAGATTTTTGTCCAAGTTCACTCTGTGACTCCCTGACAGCCCCCCACCCCCGCCATCTGACTTCCAGGTTGCTGTATATCTTCTTTCTGTGGAAATAAATCTGTTAGAGAAATTTGAAAAATTTTAGTGTTTCCCAAAGCAGTTCTTGGCTTTGCAAATCTTTTGACTTCTACCTCCTTCCAACAGTCGTTAGGAATGGTTGAAAGAAGTTATCGTTTTTTATATGTATTCTTTCTTAACATTGTCACCTTCCATATTGAAATCCAAACTTGTGTCCAGTAACTGCTTGTTCTGTGATGAAATGGAATAAGGATAAAAGTACTACTGGAGAGAGAACGTCTGCTTTCATGCAATGAATTGAATTTACTTTTTACTTTTACTTCTTCATTGAATTTACTTTGAAAAGGCCCCCAAAATGATTTTATGAAGACAAAGTACATTTGAATAGAATCAGATAGGCCTCCTTTTACTGTGGCTTCCAGATCTTTCTCTCAAGGGTATCTTTCATGGTCCCCCTGCCCCCGCACCCCAACACACACACCAACAAGCTCATCCCGTACCCTCCACGACATCTCACAGGATCTAGGGTGGGAAGAGAGCTCCTCTTCTCCCATGGAGGGTCAGGTAATCTTGATTTAATTCTAACAAAGTGTCTGCAAGGAAGTGACAATTGATTAAAGAGAAACAAGCTGCTTCCTGATATTCCTTTTTCTTCTACCGGCTATGAGAAAACCAGATCAGTGAGCCATAGAAGTGACACAGTTCACACTGGGCAGCTCAATGACTCACAAGAAAGCAAGACTGGGTTATTCTATACTAATGTGAAATCATACAGCTTAGAAAGAAGAGGACGGGGCCCATTCACACAAGTACCCCAAATGATAACTTGAAATAAATCCAACGGTGTTAGTAGTTATTTTTACATGAGAGAGTAAAAATAGGATCAGACGATTTAAACCCTGGGGACATTAAAAAATACATAGATGGAAATACTGAGGTTGGACGAGGAATATGCATTTCTCAAACTTCCTAGGCGAGGCTGAGGTTGCCAGTCGGGCCACACTTTGAGAACTACTGGTCTAGAGAATTTTCCAGCCCCTGGTTTTCCCCTTGTTGTTCCTGATCTTTCCCCCTTTCTTTCCCAATAACAGTATACTAGGGAAAGCAAAGAGCATGCCCTCTTCTTTGAGTTGGCTTTATAAAATCATCCACAAATATTTCCCCCAATTCTTACATTTCAAAAGGGCCTTGTTGCATGCAAAAACAATCCAAAATTGTTTGTATTACCAAAGTGTTTGTAGTAGAATCAGCACCAGTGGAACAATGTAGCCTCTACTAAAATTTGCACCTTTGGATATAAAGGTTGTTTAGATAATGCTAGTAAAAAATTAGTAAAGTAAAATCCCAGGGCCCATTGTCTTACAGTTCCTTCTTATATTTAGTAAGCACCTTCCCTATTCATATGGGTGTCTCCAGAGAGTAGGGGCTGCATAGGCTGATTAATCTCTGCTCTCACTTCTTCTGGCATCTTCCTTTGAACTCAAAAGCAGTGGGAACTGAATGAGGAACTGGGTGTGTGGTTAAGAGGAGTAAAAGAGGGGACTGTTTCTTTTTACTTTCCAGTTCACTGGATGTTTCCTTTTCCCAACCTAAATACTCATTGGGAAAGAATGAGTTTGTAGCCAATACTGAAAGAATTTTTCTCTTAAGACTCAAAACCTTCACTTTCAGTCATTTGTTTACTCATTCACAGAGGATAAAGAGACACGAAAACCTGGAGAAAAGATTTGTCCCCTTTTGCCTTAGTAATGGGGTGAGGTCACAGCTGAGTTCTCAATTCAGGACAGTCATGAAGAGCATGCCTGTCATGCTCCCCAGCCTCTGGACGAGAATACACTGCATATGACCTTGACCAAAAAAATAATAGTTTTAAATTATTAAAAAGTTTTTTTAAAACATCATGAAAAAATTCTTAAACCTGAAACAGGAATGCATTTTGTTCTGAAAAGATGGAAATTTGATGAATTCCCTCTTCATTCACTGGTGTCTTGGGACAGTCCTTAAGTGGTCACACTATTTCAAATTTGGGACTTCACTGGGTTCACGTTTCTTAAAGGGCCTGTCATGCCTCCTAAGCAGGAAGCATTCACCTCTGAACAAAAGTGAGGGTGGGGGCGGCTTTGTTGGTGATGTAGCTGTCATATCTTATTAGTGCATGGGTGGGTCTCACCGGGTACAGGAGGTATGTCATTTATAGACAGAAATTGCATAATTAGGCTTGATAGAATTTTGACGCTTTCTTGGCAGTGCAATTTGTTCATCAAGTAAAAAACCTCTGAGAAGTTGGTCACATGGAATTTAGAACTCCTGAGTTCTACTTGGTGGAAATGGGAACTCAGGCGTTGATTTGATGTAGAGCAATCATAAAGGCTTCCAGAAAGACCCACTTTTGCCTTTGGCTTCTGACCCCATATATTCAGGTTTCAGAGGGGAAAAGGACGTAAAAGAAGCCAGATTTCTTTCCAAAATTGTTTGAGAATGTGGACCATATGTGTTGACTTTAGCGCCTTCCTATTAATATATTTACTGAAGTGATTTCGGGGAAGGCAGTGGCACCCCACCCCAGTACTCTTGCCTGGAAAATCCCATGGACGGAGTAGCCTGGTGGGCTGCAGTCCATGGGGTCGCTAACAGTCGGACAGACTGAGCGACTTCACTTTCACTTTTCTCTTTCATGCATTGGAGAAGGAAATGGCAACCCACTCCAGTATTCTTGCCTGGAGAATCCCAGGGATGGGGGAGCCTGGTGGGCTGCCGTCTATGGGGTCACACAGAGTCGGACACGACTGAAGTGACTTAGCAGCAGCAGCAAGGTTGATTTACAGTATTGTGTAAGTTTCAAGTGTACAGCAATTCAGTTATTTATATATAAATTTATATATGTATTCTTTTTCAGATTCTTTTCCCTTATAGGTTGTTACAAAATATTGAGTATAGTTCCCTGAACTATACAGTAGGTCCATGTTGGTCATCTACTTTATATATAGTTCATTAATTTAAAAAAAAATCATTTTTATTGTGAAGTATAACTCACATATGGCAAAGTATATCAAGCCCAAAATATATAGCCCGGGTAATGACTGCAAAGTGACTGCAGTGTTTCTACCATTGGCAGAGACTTTTGAGCTTCATCATATAAGCAGACACAAACAACACGCAGTCATTTTGATCCAGCTTCTTTCCTGAAGCGCTGTGTCTACGAGATTCATCCATGTTGTTGCCTGTTGAAATAATCTTTCATTTTAACTTTTTGAAATAGAATTCTATTCTGTGACTAGGTCTCAATTTTTTTCCCATTCTACTGTTGATAGACTCTATAGTTGTTTTCACTTTTTGACTATTACAAATAGTGCTGCTATGGACATTTTTGCATCTGTCTGCATATCTGAAGCATCTGATAGCATTGCAAAGCCTAAGCTCTGCTTCAGAAAATTCCATTTCTGTGGCAGTGAACATGGCTGAGGTGTGGGGTATGCATTGTCCCAACTTTAGTAGATGATGCAAAAATGCTTTGTAAAGAAAGTATAACAATCAATCACCCAGTGAAGTAGCTGCATTCAAGATCTGACATCTTTTATTACTCGTCAGGTCGTTTTAGGATCACCACCACCAGGTGAGCATTGACAACATAGCTCAGGGCATATGTGAAAAGACCCAGTTCTGCCTGCTTCTAATTATAGACTTTTAGTAATGTCTCCAGAAGAACTTGTTGGAATGGCTTTGTTACAATAAGCAAGCAGGGGGAAAAGGTAAAATCTGATATTTCACCCAGGATTGAAAATACCTTTCAGTGATTTTCTAGAATTTGGCCATACACAAATTTTTACTTTTCTGTAGACTGATAAGGAGGAAAAAAGTCCCGTTTTTGAATTTCAACAGACTTAGAGGAGAAAAAACACATTTCTAGCAAAATGTTATTAATGTTGTGACATTATATTCAGCCCTTTTTAAACCTTTTTATATAATTTATCCAAACAAAGAGTTTTGAGATAAGAAAGCAATAGAGCTCTGGGAGTGCCTGGTTCCTATGAGAGTTGTCACTCATATGGGGAAGAGACCACAGAGGCCTCCATACTCTCTCCTAGCAGATCCAGATGTTGATATTGGCATAGATGGGTTTACATAGCAGTTCTATGCAGAAAGCCAAAAAGACTCATTCTCCTGTACACACAGTCTCAACAGTATGCACAGACATTTCTAAAACAGTATCTGATAACTGTATGCCAGCATCAAACAAAAAAGCCAACACCACTTTTGAATTTCCAGGGAGGTTGTGCTTTTTTGCCACTGCATCTTTTAGGATGAGAAAGAGCGAGGGTTTGTGCTTCGGCATCCTTGCGTGCTACCAGCGATTCCTTAGCAATAGGAGCACTCGCCACTTCCACGTGAGCTTTGGGCACGTGACTGTGTATACCAGTCTTCCAGCTGGCATTTTAATTTAAGATTATATGCCAGCCAAGGTGGAAGAAATCCAAAAGGCAGCTTGTGAAGAAAGAGGAGGAGGATTCATCAAGTGGTAGCAACACACCTCTGAAGACTTTCAACAAAGCAGCACATTGACCCTGTAGCCCCCAAGCTGGGTAAGACCATGATGGGATCTTTCCTAGTGCCAGGAAGTTGCTGAATAATTGGGTTGTTAAAAACATCCTAGTGTTTGTAAAAACCGCACCACTGTCATGGATAAATTAATTGAGCTTCTACATTCTCAAAAGAGAAAGTTAATAGAGTTTCCTGAAATAGATTGCTGAACTAAAGAACTGCTTTTAAATATTTAGCAAACTCCATTTGAGTTAGAGTGGTTGAGAGTACAATCAACCGATAGTGTGTATGAGCAGCTCTGGAGGTAGGATGGTGCAGGGTTTCAGAGAAAAGGCTCTGGAGGCAGATGCCTGGGATAGGGCCCCAGTGTTACCACTTCTAGCTTGGGTGACTTTGGTAAATCCCTTAGCTACTTTTTGCCTCAATTTCCTAAGTTATATCTTCTTTATAGGGTTGCTGTGGGTGTTCAACGGTAAAGCTAGTGCCTAACACATAAGTATGTGCTCAATAAATGTGAGAGTACTATTAATCTATTATTAATACTCTCACATTTATTGACAGCATATATATATTTTATTATACATGCTACTGCTGAATCATTTCAGTCATGTCTGACTCTCTGTGACCCCATTGATGGCAGCCCATATTTATTAATAAAATATTAATGTTTAACGTGAGAGTAAGGATGCTGTAGGCACTAAGGACGTCATGGTCATGATCCAAGGAATGGCTTTTCAGGGTTAGTTATAGCCTGGACCCCTCAGAGTCAAGTTCATGTTGATTAAGTAGGACCCAGGTGACCTTGGGCTTTCCAGGTGGCAGTAGTGGTTAAGAACCTGCCTGTCAATGCAGGAGACACAAGAGAAGCAGGGTTGATCCCTGGGTCAGGAAGATCACTTGGAAGAGGGCACAGCAACCCACTCCAGTATTCTTGCCTGGAGAATTCCATGGACACAGGAGCCTGGCAGGCTACAGTTCACAGGGTCACATAGTCGGACACGACTAAAGCAACTTAGCACAGTACAGGTGACTGTAAATAATGTACTGTTTTCTGGCATCTTGTTGAGACATCCCCAAACACCCAGTGACTTCTTGGATGATTACTCCTGGGGACTCACAAGTCTAGTGAGACTTGGCCTGTAGTCACTTAGAAAAGGGACCCCAACCACCTTCCCTCTGCACCAGGGGCCTCTCTCTTCCTCCTCTGAGCTCTTATCCCTTTAATTTCAATAATTTTGAATCTCCCTTCTTTCTTTGCTATGACTTGATAATCATTCATTTCAGTATGTACTGGGCACTAACAATGTTAAAGACAGTGAGAAGTACTGAGGATACTATAGTGGGCTATGCATTCTTGTGAGGGAGACAAAACTACCCAGTTAACAGACAAATAAATAAAATAACAATAAAAGATGGGAGGTGCCATACTATGAAGGAAGCCAGAAAGTGATTGAGATGAATTTAACAGGAGAGCAGAGGTAAGTGAAAGTGTTAGTCCCTCAATCATGTCCGAATCTTTGCGACCCCATGGACTGTAGCCTGCCAAACTCCTCTGTTCATGGGATTTCCCAGGCAAGGATACTGGAATGGGTTGCCATTCCCTTCTCCAGGGGATCTTCCCGACCCAGGGTTTGAACGTGGATCTCCTGCACTGCAGGCAGATTGTTTACCCTCTGAGCCTCCTTGATGGGAGGTGTCATACTATGAAGGAAGCCAGAAAAGGATTGAGAGAGGTTTAACAGGAGAGCTGAGGAAAGGGAAGGCTGATTTAGATGGTCAGGAAAGAGCCTTTCAGAAGAGGTGACAGTGATGGGCTCCTCCAATCAAGAGAGGTGATGTTTGCAGAAAGTGAGTGGGGTTGGAGGTGCGGTCCAGATGGAGGGGACTCCTGCAGTGAAGACAGGAAAGAGAAAGGAGCCAGTGAGGTGGGGCAGTGGGAGCACGGGACGGGGGTGCTGGCAGTAAGAGGAGTGTGCAGGCACAGGGTGTGGGCCTTGTAGCCACAGAAGAGGGACACTCTGGTTCTTAGTGTAGTGTGGCTGCCTGTCTCTTCTGGCAGGGCATCTGCAGTGTCTTTTCAGGTACCCCAGACCTCTACTTCCACCCAAAACTGGCCGCATCACCTAGCACGATGCCATGGACATGGCAGGTGCAATAATACTTGCTGAATGTGATGGTAACTTCTGGTAGTTTGGGTCTGCATTAGCCCAGAAACAAGGAAGATGAGAGCTGGTAGAGCTCCTAGCTGATCATTTATCTTTGCACTTCGTTTTACATTTGGAAATGTCTCTTTCATAACTATGTGGCCTTGTCTAATGCAGGATTTAATTTCCTGAGTAAATTTTGTGTAGATTTCAATTCTGTTTTACATACAGTAGAGGCACTAGCAGATTGAAAAAAATTCAACTTTGGATCATTTCTATAATTCAGATCTATGAAACATGAATAACAAATTTTCCATCATTCGGATACAAGTTTGCATTCTTGTACATGTCCAATGCATGACCTGGGCCCAGAGTCCTTGGGCTGCCCTCGCTGCCCAATTGATTATTAATATCTTTCACCTGAGCACAGCTCTTCTTGACCAAGGATGGGAGGAAGTTACTGCCTTTCATAGCAAAAAGCTAGCAGAGATGAGAATTTTTACTTATCACCATTTAGGGAAAGCACTGGGGATCTACAGGCATTGTATTAAATGCATTATATACATTCTTTATTTCATTTTCTGTTTAACAGACAAAGAAACTGGTGCTCTGGGAGATGAAGCATTACTTCATATTTAATATTTTGGCACAAGCATGGACGTACAACTCGTACACAATAGACTTGGCTGGAATGTTTAAGTAAGTCTATGCTATGAGTTGAGGGAAAACAGAAGGGAAATAAACACAGATAGGAAGATTAGTTTTTTTAGACTTACAAAATACACATCACTCATTTTTAGTTCATAGTCCCCTAAGTGATTTCCACCTAGGAGACCTTTATAAAAAGACACATTTCCATTCCACCCTTAGAGGTTGGACTCTAAGACTGGGCTGCAGCCTGCAAATTTGCATATTTAAAAAGCTCTACAAGGAATAGGATATGTGATGTGAAGGGAAAATATTGCCTGCTCTATCAGTAAGCAATGATGTTGTAGCCATCAAGCCATCACATTACAGCTGCTGGCCCCGTCAGTGAGCCCTGAGGGAGCTCAGGATGAAGACAGATGGGCTGCCCACTGCCAAGCCCTTATCAGTGCAGCCGCCCCCCAACTGTGTACCCTGAGGGGATTCAGGATGGAGAAAAGCAGGTGCTACTGGCCCCAGATAGCTGAGGTGCATATCAAAGGAATGATTTTAGTGAGCCCAGACTTGCATTTTTCCATACACAGAAAAGTGCTAAGTTCCTTAACTGAGGTATCTGGTTTTCTATAATTAACAGTAATCTGCTGAGGTTCTTGGGCTTCCCTGGTGGTAAAGTGTCTGCCTGCAATTCAAGAGACCCAGGTTCCCTGGGTTGGGAAGATCCCCTGGAGAAGGAAATGCCAACCCACTCCAGTACTCTTGTGTGAAAAATCCCATGGGGTCGTAAAAAGTCAGACATGACTGAGTGACTTCACTCACTCTGATGTTCTGGATCATCTTTGTTGCAAAAACTCCTATATATTCTGGCTCCAAACCTTGCCTTTTTGGAGCAGTCTCTCATCTGAAATGCTGTAGCCCAGGCTTGAGGTCCTTAGAATATCCACTGAATACAGCATAATTCTCAACGTTTCCGTTCAGTTCAGTCGCTCAGTCGTGTCCGACTCTTTGAGACCCCATGAATCGCAGCACGCCAGGTCTCCCTGTCCATCACCATCTCCCGCAGTTCACTCAGACTCACGTCCAACGAGTCCGTGATGCCATCCAGCCATCTCATCCTCTGTCGTCCCCTTCTCCTCCTGCCCCCAATCCCTCCCAGCATCAGAGTCTTTTCCAATGAGTCAACTCTTCGCATGAGGTGGCCAAAGTACTGGAGTTTCAGCTTTAGCATCATTCCTTCCAAAGAAATCCCAGGGTTGATCTCCTTCAGAATGGACTGGTTGGATCTCCTTGCAGTCCAAGGGACTCTCAAGAGTCTTCTCCAA
>SJYX01023793.1:50791-84735 GCA_006410675.1 Oreotragus oreotragus
GAATGAAAATTGACCTTTTCTAGTCCTGTGGCCACTACTGGAGTTTTCCAAATTTGCTGGCATATTGAGTGCAGCACTTTCACAGCATCATCTTTCAGGATTTGAAATAGCAAATCCCTTATGATTATACAGTGGAAGTGAGAAATAGATTTAAGGGACTAGATCTGGTAGACAGAGTCCCTGATGAACTATGGATGGAGGTTCATGACATTGTATAGGAGACAGGGATCAAGACCATCCCCATGGAAAAGAAATGCAAAAAAGCAAAATGGCTGTCTGAGGAGGCCTTACAAATAGCTGTGAAAAGAAGAGAAGCGAAACGCAAAGGAGAAAAGGAAATATATAAGTATCTGAATGCGGAGTTCCAAAGAATAGCAAAGAGAGATAAGAAAGCCTTCCTTAGTGATCAGTGTAGAGAAATAGAGGAAAAGAACAGAATGGGAAAGACTAGAGATCTCTTCAAAAAAATTAGAGATACCAAGGGAACATTTCATGCAAAGATGGGCTCGATAAAGGACAGAAATGGTATGGACCTAACAGAAGCAGAAGATATTAGGAAGAGGTGGCAAGAATACACAGAAGAACTGTACAAAAAAGATCTTCATGATCCAGATAATCACGATGGTGTGATCACTCACCTAGAGCCAGACATCCTGGAAGGTGAAGTCAAGTGGGCCTTAGAAAGCATCACTACAAACAAAGCTAGTGGAGTTGATGGAATTCCAGTTGAGTTTGGTCCCAACCTGCCTCATTAGGGCATATGCAAGTTTTCTGTACAATCCATACCATTCTCAGAGAGCTTTGGACTCCTAGGGCACCTAATTCAAGAGAAAAAAGAATTTCTCCTCCCACTGGGATCCTAGTTGTTGCTAAAATCAACTTCTTCCTCAAGGAAAATAGCATCCATCTATTAGGCCCTAACCAGATTTAAGTACAACACAATCAAACCATCATTCAAGCAAGAGGCCTATTCCAGGGCTTGGAACTAGGCATTGTAGTGCCATCACGGACCAAAATCGGGAACATCCCAACCTCCTCCCCTTAACCAAAATTTTCCTTCCTGGGCTCCATTCACTAGGAATGCTGCTTTCTTGCTTCTGAGGTTAGCAAACTAGCCCCTGAATTCTGTTACATCATGGTCAGCATTCGAATAGCTGTTTTCCTTAGATGGGGTTTCCCTGGTGCCTCAGTGGTAAAGAATCTGCCTGCAGTGCAGGAGACATGGGTTCAATCCATGGGTCAGGAGGACCCACACAAATAATTTGGAGAATTATCTCTCGTCTGCATGATCAAACTCACTTTCTAGGCTATTTGGGGGCTTCCCTTATAGCTCAGCTGGTAAAGAATCCGCCTGTGATGCGGGAGACCTGGGTTCGATTCCTGGGCTGGGAAGATCCCTCTCCAGTATGCTTGCCTGGAGAATCCCCTAGGACAGAGGAGTCTAGTGGGTTACAGTCCATGAGTCACAAAGAGTCGGACACGGTTGAGTCAGTAAGCACAGCACCGCACAGGCTATTTTAAGTGGCTCTTGAGGGAACTTTGTTTATCAGTGACCACATTTACTAACTTCTCATTGCTCCCATTGGTTAATCTACTTAATGTTCCCAAGCTTCTGTAATGAGAATTACTCTAGTGATAGGACAAATTGCAAGTCTCAGGAGCACAGTGAGGGCGGGGGCCAAGACTTAGGCATCCTTGACTTTTCAACAATCAGTGCCTAGCACTGATAGCTCTTCGTTAATGTTGGATGGAAAATATAATGTGGTTATAATTCCTCATCCAGGTTAATTTGGTTTGCAGTGACTTCCCATGGTTGCCCTGGTCCCTGAAGCCCTCTGGCTGGAGTTACTGTGCCTGAAGCATATCCTGCCCTGATGTTACCCAGGCAGACTAACAGAAGAATTTCAGCCAAGTAGGATTCAATTTATGCAATTATTATAGTGGATGTGATAGGGTAATACCCCTGCTTGTAGTGCTCAGACAAAACATTTTTTTCCTCCAGCTTTTAAACTTTTGGATGGTCAAAGTCATCTTTGGAGATTTTGCTCCTTTTGCTTTAGCAAGGAAATTGCTTCCTTCTGCTTTCTGATTCTGAGGCTTTTATTGATGATAGGTGAGGAGATGACCAAGAGGGGTTGTAGACTCACCTCCAGCAGAGAGTGTATGTGAACAACTGGACTTGTATGTGTAAATTTAAAAGCTATGGGACCCTGTTTTCATGACTGAAAACAATTTGAGAAGTCATGAATTGAGAATTTGAAGTGGATGTCACTGAGGAAAAGGAAAATACTTAACAAGACAACTTTTCTGATCTTAACCACATTTCAATCAAAAGCAAATCTAACATCTGTGTATAAATAGGACAGTTTCTCATCATGAACTTGAACAAAAGGGTCTCATGACAAGGTGCTTGCCTTTTTTATGCAAATATAAATATTCATGAAGCTTTATTTTAGGGAAAGAAATTTCAAGTGGCAAAACTAAGTTTTATTTCACATGTGCACAAATATCTTAAATCCTTCTGGGAACAAGGTAGGGGTATAATTATACATTCTTAAATGTGCAAGTGTAGGTGTGCTTGTACGTATATGCCCACTTTCAGCAAGAATCAGGTATTGAATCACGTTTACTGGGTTAATTCTTATTCAGTGAGGGGCCTGAGGACTTGGAAGAATCACAGAATTATTGTTATATGGAAATCTCATAGTGTTCAACCATGAATTCCTTGGCCCTACTAATATCTGGGTGACAGGTGGGCTGAGGGATCACCCAAAAGCTCTGGAAAGGGGACCTCAAACTCCTAGCATTCTGAGGACCGACTCACCCATGCTTGTGTGGTGAGTACAGCAGGCCTGAAGACTCAGTTCTAGACCAAGCTATACAAAACATCTGTCGATATTTGCAGTGTAGCCACTAAAGATGTTAAAAACTAAACAAGGCTAATTAGCCACAATTCAGTTTGATTTTTCCTTTTCTAATGCTAGCTTAGTAATCAGTTTTGTTTTCTTTCTACTGTGTTTGATAATAAGTTCGTCTTTTTTATTATGGAAAGTGTCAAGCACACCAAAAGTGGACAGAAGGGTATAACAAATCTTTATGTACTCATCACCCAGCTTCAGCAGCTATCAACTCACGGCACATCTTTTTCATCCATAATAATCCACCTCCATTCTCAGATTAATTCAAAGCAAATCACAGACATGTGTAGTATTATTTAGTCAAGGTTTTTGGTTTTAAAATCAATATTTCAATAACCAATCATTTAGAAATCAGAAATACTAACCAGTTATTATCTAGTTATAATCTATTGGGCTGACCAAATCCGGTTGCTAGAGAAAACAAGAAATAATTGTTTGACTGAATTTAGTTTCATTTTCCTAAATAGTTTGTGTAGTCAGACACAACCTCTGTTTATAAACTTTTCTGAACATAAAGTAGCAAGATGCTAAATCAGCTTTAAATTAGAAAATACTAAACAGTAGCCCTAATCTTCCAGATACATCCCCAGGGAGACGTGTTCTACATGTTTTATCCATGTGAGCCACTCTGGGACTTCGTTTACCTTATGAGACATGTGCAAACTTCCACGTCTGTAATTTCAGTCTTCCATCTGTTATTTGTGATTTACAGTGTATGAAAATTGTTTTTCCAGTGTTTATAAATTAGACTATAGGAGAAAAATTAGGATAATGACAAACATTTATGAAACTTTTGTCAAGTTTTTCTGGGTGTTGAATATATTAGAGCCTGTTTCTCAATTTAAAATGGGTGTTTGATCTTATCAATTTAATGAAGAAGGTTTTAATTATAATTTGTCAAAAGTGGTGATTGTGCCTTTTTAAAACACCTTTTTCATTTTATTCAAATACCTTGAAAACTATTTAATTATCACTGATTTGATTATAATATAATCCACGAGGGAAAAGAAAATTTTATTAATTTGGACACAGCTAGGTGATCAGTCTAAATTTTAAGTATGTTAAAGGAAATACAATTTTTAAAAACTATTTTTATGTACATAAACCAAAGCTGAGATTGAGATGTTTCTACATTATAAACAGAAGAAAATAAATATTTGAGTAGCTTCTAATTGCATAGAGCATTTCAAAGGACTTTATATTTTTTTGATAAGCAAACTAAATCTCTCTCTCTCTATGTTTAATTTGCTTGGCAAACACTTTCTTTGTAAATTAGACAAAAGCAAAATTTTAGTAAATCCAGCTGGGATTCAAAAATTCTAAATGAGTAGAATGCAAGTTAATGAAAATTTAATATACAAAAATTTATAAATATCTGAATACTAGAAAATCAGTTAGAGGAGCCAAGTTTCCTTGGCTCTTGGGTGGTTGAGGTTTCATCCCTTCAAGCAATTTAGAGGGAAGTGGGCAACTTGTCTTAGTCTTTATAAAACCTACTAAAAAAATTAACCTATACACTTCCCTGTTTTCTTAAAGAGAATTAATCAACATCATTTGTCCTTTTCTGTGTGATTCAAAGCTAATGTTTTTTCTTTAACTTTTTATTTTATATTGGAGTGTAGCTGATTAACAATGTTGTCATAGTTTCAGGTGAAAAACAAAGGGATTCAAAGCTAATGTTTTGAATAACAGTTATTTCAAAGTTGTTCAGAGGACTCTTAAGAGCCAGGGGTATTCTTTATCCATTCAAATCAAGTCTCAGAAAGATATGCATATGAGTGTGCCTGCTCTCTGAGACACCTTCATACCCCTTCCGCTCCAGGCCCTCACTATTGCTGCAGTCATCGTACCCACCTACAGAAAATTATTCTGCACCAGATGCCCCAACTTCTAACTTGATACTTCCGCTGTCACCTTCTCCTATCTCCTTGGGAAATCAGATGATCACGTTTATTAGAAGGATGTCTAAAATAAAACACTGTGGCTCTGTGTGAGGGCATATGGGCTCTCCTGTGAATGGAGTGCAGGATACTAAATGGGAGTCTTTATAATCTCCTGTTTTGGTTGCTCAGAGGTAGGTCCAATTCACTTCCTTGTTCTTACCTGGGTCCCAGAAAGGTGAGGGCTGAGGCAGCAGTATTTTAAGCTGGAGTGTTTTTTTTTTTTTCGTTTGTGTTTTACTGAAGTATAATTGACTTACAATGTTGTGTTAATTTCTTCTTCTACACAGCAAACTGACTCAGTTGTACATATACAGTCCTTTTCATATTCTTTTCCTTTATGGTTTGTCATGAATATTAAATATAGTTCCTGATGCTATGCAGTGTGACCTTGTTGTTTATCCATCCTGTATGTTTGTTAAACTCCCATTCCATCCCTCTCCTACCCTCAAACCCCCTTGGCAACCACAATTCTGTTCTCTATAACTGTGAGTCTGTTTTTGTTTCATAGCTATGTTAATTTGTATCATATTTTTAGATTTCACATGCAAGTGATACCATATGGTATTTGTCTTTCTCTGACTTATTTCACTTAGTGTGATAATCTCTAGGTCCATCCATGTTGCTGCAAATGGCATGATTTCATTCTTTTGATGACTGAGTAATATTCCTTTGTATATTTATACCACATCTTCTTTCTCTGTGCATCTGTTGATGGACATTTAGATTGTTTCCATGTCTTGGCTGTTGTAAATAGCACTGCTATGAACATAGGAGTGCATGTATCTTTTCGAATTAGAGTTTTCTGTGGATGTATAGCCAGGAATGGGATTGCTGGATCATATGGCATCTCTATTTTTAGTTTTTTGAGGGACCTCTGTATTGTTCTCCTTAGTGGCTGCACCAATTTATGTTTCTACCAACAATCTAAGAGGATTGCCTTTTCTTCACATCTTCTCCAGTATTTGTTGTTAGTAGACTTTTTAATGATGACCAGTCTAACTGTTATGAGGTGGTACCTCACTGTAGATTTGATTTGCATTTCAGAATAGTATTCTTGTATTTACCACCTTGTTGTTCCTCTTTAACAGAAAGGATGTTGATTAGAATCTGTCATTTATCACACACGTTGGAGAATGTAGTAATGGTAAAGAAATTCTGAGTCCTTGGAATAAAATAGATTCATTACTAATCAAGTCAAGAAGATCCAATTCAATAATCACTTTAATTTAGAAACATATATTTTAACACTTAAAAAGTTCTTGGCCTTCATAGCTATGAGACAAATGGTGATTTTATTGAAAATTTTTATCTCAGAAAAATTAATGAAGCTATTAATAGCTATTAAGTAGCTATTAAAATAGATGAAACTCATTTCAGCACTTTGGGGGGCACATTATAGTATAACTATCACACATCACAGATAGTAAAATATTTTTATTAACTTAAAAAGTTTGCTGTCTATGTTTTCAAAAGTTTTGAGTTGATAGCTGGTAAACCTGGGTGATGAGTACATAGAGATTTATTGTACTCTTCTGTCCACTTTTGGTGTGTTTGATATTTTCCATTAGAAAAAAAACTTTATATAGAAGATAGTTGAAAGAGAATTTTGGTATAGTGTCATAGGTTAAATAATTCCTACTCTTTCTCAAACTTGTTTATGTCCTTGTCCCTGGGGCCCATGTTTGTTACGCTACATGGCAAAAGGGACTTTGCAGATATGATTAAGTTGAAGATCCTGAGATGGGAAGATGGTTGTGGATTATCTGTGTGGACCCAGCGTAATCCCAAGGGTCCTTCTAAGAGGGAGGCAGAAGGGTCAGAGTCAGACGGAGAGGGTCATGTCATGAAGGAAGCAGAGGAAAAGGAGGTGATGAAATACAGAGCAGTGAGCCAAGGAATGAGGAAATCTAGAAGCTGGACAAAGCAACAAATGGATTTTCCCCTAGAGCCTCTGGGAGAAAACAGCTCAGTGATTGTGAACTTTCGGGCTCTAGAACTGTTAAGAGAATACATTTATGTTGCTTTAAGCCACTAAGTTTGTGATGATTTGTTACAGCTCCAATAGGAAACAAATACACATAGGAAGTAAACATACTAAGTCCCTCCTGCTTAAAAATAAGCAGATATTAATGTGCAAATAATGTAGTTAGTTCAGATTTTAGCTCCTCATTCTGTTTATTCTTAAACATAATGGTAAACACAAGCTTTCTTATCTTTTTCAATTTCCAGATTCTTAATTTAGAATTAACATAACGGAAGGAAACATTCTCCTTAAGCCTTTTAAACCTGAATAGATAAAAGCTGGCCTTGCCCTTCAGCAGGCTCCTAGGTACCTCAACTTCCACTATTTACTGGTATGACTTTGTATAAAACTCCACCAGCAAGCGTATTTTTGAGTGAGTCATTCCTAGTCCTAAAATGTGTTGCGGGGTGGCTGTACTTACAGAGAGATGATTGCTGCAGGCCCACGCCATCCCAGCTCTCGCTACGATGATTAAGAGTTGATTAAGAGTTGACCTTGCTGCTGTGTATTAAGAATCCTGGCAGGAAATTGAACTAGAAATTTGGAACAAGAGGCCAAGTGCTACATTTTTAACTTTTGTAAGAAGGTCAAAATGCTATGTTGTCTTTAATACTAGACAATATAGCCTTCGTTTTATAATTTCTTTACTATAAACCAATATTTCCATTATTAAATTTATGTGATTCATCAAAAATAATTTAAAATACAGAGAAAATAAAATCAAAAATGCCCCTGGCTTAACGGAAGCACTCAGTGTTTGGTGTAGTTTTCTTTAGCTGCCTTTGAAAATCTAAAGAGCTTGGTTGCAGTGTGAAAGTGAAAGTGCTAGTCGCTCAGTCATGTCCAGCTCTTTGCAACCTATGGACTGTAGCCGTCTGGGCTCTTCTGTCCAAGGAATTCTCTAGGCAAGACTATTTGAGTGGGTTGCCATTACCTTCTCTAGGGCATCTTCCGGACCCAGGGATCGAACCCAGGTCTCCCTCATTGCAGGCAGGTTCTTTACCGGCTGAGGCACCTGGGAAGCCCTGGTTGCAGTGTGTCTTTATGTAAATACTGTTTAATGGACACCTTGTTTCTGTGAACATCTGCCATTCATAAAGATTCCAAATAAAGACGCTTCAGAAACAGGTGTGTTTCTCAGGCTTCCCAGCTGGCCTCTTGGCTTCCCTCTGCCTCTGGGACTCCAGAATTTTCCCAGGGGTGTGTGATTTAGCCATGATGTTTGCAGCTGCTTGAGGGTACTCTAGGATCCTGGCAAGGGAGGGGGAAACCTGCTATCCTAGGGCCTTAGACAGTTGGAAATTAACTTGATTAACGTGTCAAGAGATCAAAGTGAAAAGAATTTAATACCCCTTTCATTTAAAAGTTGGAAATAGTCTCTTTTCCCTTTTTAACTAGTTATTTGATCAGCTGAGCCATTGCCCTCTGCTGTGACGTGCTGACAGCATCTAATAACATCACTATCCCAGCCACCAGAATGGTTTGGAGCCCCATCCGCAGCCCTCCCATTGCCACCAGACATCTCTCCATCATTTAGCTTTCAGCTAATTAAGCCACTTAACTAGATCAATTTCAAGGCTTCTGGGCCAGTCGCCATGGCAGTGCCTAAGAAAGAAGGTATTTCTCATCATGAAGAGGAAGCAAATGCGTTCCTTATCCCTCTTTAACATGTATGTTTTAAATACCTTTTAAACACAGGGCTTGTCTCAGACCTTGAGATATGGTGGTGACAAGATGGACAGGGTCGCTTGGAGCTAAGACTCTAAAAAAGAGAGGCAATTTAGAGAAATAATTGCCAGAAAGGGTGAAGAATACCAGGGTGGGGGGTGCTCGGGGCAACTGGAGAACATCCTGTGGAAGGGGAGGAATGTGTAAGCTAGGACCTGAGGTGTTACTCATGAGTTGGGAAGAAGGTGGGGAGGGCAGGGGAGGAAGATTGGGGTTGAAGGTAACAGAACATACAAAGCCTTGGAGATGGATAAAAACAGCATATTCAAGCACTGTAAGGCGTTTGGCTTGGCTGAGGAGAGGTCTGAGGCGAGAAGACACCAGGGATTAGATGATGAAGGTTTTGGCTAGTCCTGTGAAGTAGTCTGACTTTAGTGGTGGTGAGAGGGCTACTGAGGGTTTAAGCAGAGGAGCTGACAAGAATAGCTCACTTCTTTGTTCTTTATACGCCTTCCTCTAATGCCATTGGAACCCTGTGGTCAACTTTTAGAACATGAAATTCCACTGGTTTTCAAAGCAATTCTGCCTGAGTCAAAACCAGAAAGCACAGGGCAGCCTCTGGACACAGTGAACCCTGCTCAAGTTATTTAAGCAAGGGATTCCCTGAGGAATAAACTAGACAAGCTAGTTCTCAGCCAACACAACATTTCTCTAAGCCCCATCACAGATGGGATCTTGGCTGACCAGCTGCACAGAACAGAGTAGCAAGGCTAAAAGAAAACTCAGAACTAATCTCAGTCCAAACCCCTCATTTTGTAGATGAACAAGCTGAGACCCAGAGGGGTAAAAGGCTTCATCTGAGGTCTCATGGCCATACAAAGAAAGATTCAGGGCTGAGGCCCAAGTCTGACTCCCAGAGTACCAGCCCCTAGTGAACAGAAATTATACCCTCTTGTAGTATAAAAGCCTTCAATATATATTAGAACTACCATTTGAAGACTTTAGATGGGTCTCTGTATCTAGGGTTTCTGTCCTATCTTATATCCTTGACACCAAAGATGGCTAGAATGATGATTCCAAAGGATAGAATATAGTTTAGGGTGGGGTTGCTGTGTGGCAAGGCCATCTGCAAAGAGGGCTATCTGAAACTCTGGCCCAGCCCTATGTGGAAGTGGGGAAAATGGGTCAGAGTCGGGAGGTGGTCAAGTGAAGTCTGGGTGATGATGCCGAGGAGGGTTGCCATCTCCACCCTTGTTCTAATGACTAGTGTCTAATGTGTCTAGCAGAACTGTTGAAATCCTCTTTGTACTTTTCCATGGCTCTGTTTCTAACACTTTGCACAATGTGGAGGTGTTGGACCTGAACATTAAACTATGATTAAAATAATAAGAACCTCAAATAAGAAGACTGCAAGAGAGACATTGAGTTTAGATAGGTCCTCAGCAGAGCGCAGGGTGATGGACACTGACTCGAAAGGTCCATGTTCAAAGACAAAAGTGCAAAGTGGGAAGCTGTGGGGGAAAGGAGAGAGAGGAAGGAAGGAACAAAGAGGGGGGTCTAACAGACATCTTAAGAGCTGACAGACCCAGGAATAGCTAACCATGGTGCTTCCATCCTGCCCTAAGAGCAGAGAGCAGGAACTATGCAGAGCAGAATGGCCCTTAAGGGGAGAGAGAGAGAAAACTAGTTGCTAGAGCATCATAGCTCTCTGGGGCATTTTGTTATTGTCCAGTTGCACAGTCATGTCTGACTCTTTGCAACCCCATAGACTCCAGCATGCCAGGCCTCCCTGTCCCTCACTGTCTCCTGCAGTTTGCTCAAGTTCATGCCCATTGCTTCGGTGATGCCATTTTAGTGTGTGGCAAACAGCCCTCTACACGCCTGAGTGCAACACCAGATCAAGGCAGATTGCAAGAGATGATATCTGTAATGATGCCATTAGGTTAACGCCAGATTAGGCTAGGGTCAGCAAACTTCTGTGAAGTGCCCACTGTGTGGGCTATACACTAGCAACTCTATCTTCATGGTGCAAAAGCAACCACAGACAATATATAAATGATTAAGTTGCCTGTGTTCCAATAAACATGTACAGAAATTAACGTGTTCTATTTACTAAAGCAAGAAGATAAACTACATATTTTTCTAGGAGCTATATTACTAGGAAGGCAGCCTACTTAAGTTAGGTAGTCAGTTTTTTAAAAAATAACTCAATAGGTCTCTAACCTTGTAGACATCCAAAATGGAGAACAAAATTCAGCCAGACTAACAAGGACCAGATGCAAGGAGTCAGGAGATAAACTGCTTCTTCTATTTCTAGTGCAGCTATGTGTCAGCTCCATTCACTGCTTCTCTCTCTCTCAGCTGATGGTCCCTGCTTAATATCAGTGCAAGCATTTTGTTAAATGTGGTTGAAACACAGAAGTTCTGACTTTAAACTTTCAGTTCAAGGGTCCACCATCTTCTGAATCTTTCAGTGTCCCTATCCCAGATTTTTGGTAGAAAGTATCTAGTTGGCTCAGCATGGTTAAGGTTTCCATCCTTGTCTGATTAGCTGTGGCCTGTGGGGACAAGTTCATGTGGTAAAAGTAAGGAGGCCAGAACAGGAAGCAGGCATGTGCATTTAGGGCAGATGGAGGTGGGGTGAGGACATAATGATTAGCGTCACTACTGCATCCATTTTGCTTTATGGAAAATTTCAAATGCTCACCCTTCTGTGACACTGGGCAATTAATATAGAGGCGAAACCATTATGGAGAGCAATAGATACTGCTTAGTCAAATGTAGCAATTGTTTGACTCAGAAATCCTGGGTCAAGTGATCTAGTAATTCTACTACTGAGTATATATAGTTCAAAGAAAGTCTCACACTGGTCAATAAGGTGTGCCATTCCTGGGAGACTGGAATGTGGTGGAAGAGTACTGTGAGATTCAGCAGTGAGTAGCATAATCTGTAGAGTCTATACAAGGGTAGCTCAAAGGCATGGCACTCAGAGAATAAGGTAAGAAGTACAAGGAGATCTCACACCACAGAACACCACTAATGTAAGTTTAAAATACATGTACAGGAAACAGAGAAAACATACATTCTGCAGGAAAAATTTCCAAACAAAATGATGCTCATTAAACATACATTAGGAACTTCTGACTATGATGGACTAGCTTGTAAGAAACCAATCCTACCACCAAGAACAACTGCAAATGTTGAATAAGAAACATATTTGAAAGTGACTTTGTTGAGAAAAAGGATCTTGGAAGACATAAAATTAAGGATTTCAATAGATGAGATCATCCCAGATTATCTGGATGAGCCCTAAATCCAACAAAAAAGTCCTTGTAAGAGACAAAAGTGGAGAGGACACAGAAAAGAAGACCTGGTACAGATGGAGGTTGAGACTGGAGTTATGCAGCTAGCTGTAGGCTAAGGAATGCCTGGAGACACCAGAGCTGCAAGAGGCAAGAAAGGATTCTCCCTAGAGCCTTCAAAGGGAGTGGCCCTGCCAAAACCTTGGTTTCACACTTTTGGCCTCCAGAGCTGTGAGAAAATAAGTTTCTGTTGTTTTTAAAACCACCCAGTTTGTAGTAGTTTGTTATGGCAGCCACAGGAAACTAATACAGTACTGTTACCATTTCCCAAACAATGCAAAGAACTTTAATTTTCTCCATCAAACAGTTTTTTCCTAATTCATAAATTTCTACTCATACAATGAAATGTTATATCCTACATTTTACTTCTACATATATTTCAAGGTCAGCAAGACATTGTGGTTATTATTTTGTTGATATCTGATATTTTAATTTAAAAAGTACCTGACTTGCTAGATGTAACATGGCATCTTGCTATTTTATTCACACTTCTTGGGTAATATATTTAAACAGTTCATCTTCCTTTTTGTAATGTATTTCATTTTTTTGTCGAATTTCCTATTAGCTTTGCTTGATTGTAAAAATTCTTCAAATGTAAGGGAGTAACCCTCCTTTATTATGTATATATATATTTTAATAATTTCTCTACTATGTTCTTTCTCTTTTAGTTTTTTTTGTGGCCAATATGGCACATACTTTTAATTTCTTATGTACTTTTGTGACTTAGTTCATTACTTTCAGCTCAAAAGTTCTCCCTACTCCAGAGATGTCCAAGATAGGTACTCGTATTTTCTTCTAATTTTTTAATAGAATACAATTTAAACTTTAACTGACTAATCTATATTAAACTAAATTGTAGAAGATAGAAAACTCTTTTGATTCATTAGGCTAAAACTTCACCTAAAGTCTTTAGTGGGCTTTGCTGATAGCTCAGTTGGTAAACAATCTGCCTGTAATGCAGGCAACCCCGGTACGATTCCTGGGTTGGGAAGATCCCCTGGAGAAGGCCTAGGCTATCCACTCCAGTATTCTTGGGCTTCCCTTGTGGCTCAGCTGGTAAAGAATCCGCCTGCAATGCANGTGGGCTTTGCTGATAGCTCAGTTGGTAAACAATCTGCCTGTAATGCAGGCAACCCCGGTACGATTCCTGGGTTGGGAAGATCCCCTGGAGAAGGCCTAGGCTATCCACTCCAGTATTCTTGGGCTTCCCTTGTGGCTCAGCTGGTAAAGAATCCGCCTGCAATGCAGGAGACCTAGGTTTGATCCCTGTGTTGTGGCATGATTTAGTGGCTAAAGGTGGTATTTCACACGTAAACAAAACACAGAACAAATCCTGGACTGAATTATAGGGCCCAGAGAGTTTGGCTCTGGTGTTTACAGCTGATGACAGCTTGTCTACCAATCCACTAAATGCTTAGCCAAAGATTGTCCTCCACAACAATGGAGCTGGAAGATGCCACCAGACTGCTTCCTGGGTAGTATTATTCTGTCTTGTGAGCTCTAGTAAAAAGAAGAAAGGCAGTCCAACTCTGAGCTTTGGGAGAATAAACAGCGTCCAGGGTCAAAACTGCCTTCTTCCACCACACTGTGGGGCCAGGGTCCTGGAGTGGTGGGACCATCCACTCTGAGACCGGGCTTTGCAATCCAGAATAGAGAGCATCAGGCTTTGCAAAGACCTCCATCAGTACCCTCCTTGCTGAAAGTCCAGCCTGAATCCCCAATCCTAACCACACTCAGAGCCCTAGTCTAACTAGAGTTGGCCTGGAGTTCTGGTCCAGCTGCTTTCCTAGGATGTAAGAAAGGGACATCTCTGAAGACAGAGGGAGGGACAGAGAGGCTGACGGAATGCCGAACACGTCCCGTGACAAGGAAGGAAAACAGGAAACCTGGGTAAACTGAGTTCAGATGTCGTCTCCATTTACAAGCTGTGCAATCTTGGGTAAACGACCCCTTTTCTCTGAACTGAATCCAAAGACAATATCACTGTCTGAAACCCGAAGGACTTGGGCAACATGGTCTCTAAGGTCCCCCCAGGCCTGATCGGCACAGATGCTACAGCCAAACCCCCCAGCAGGGCCAGTTGGCTCCCTTGACAACAGGAGAGGAAGGAAATCACAGATAGCCACAGGCCCCAGGAGTTAAGTGCAATCTGCAAAGCCCAGGCAGATTAGTTTTCATGTGCACACTGCTTGATATAGAAAGTTCTGTTAGTATGGTACCAGCCTGTCCAATGACACCTGTCCCACACCGATTAAATTTCTCAGCAACAAAAGATAATGTTATCAGCTGTCAGCTGTTTTAGTAATAAAGTGGATGTGCATTCATAATGGTGGAAATGTAACTTATCAGTAAGTTATGAAACATGACTATATAACTGTCTTTGCCTTCTGCTGTCATTTTTACAAGCATCTTTGTGTTTTTACAAAACACAAATTGGCAAAACACAAATTTAACACACTTTCAGTGCAGGAAAGAATACTGTTTCATGTTTATTTACTGTGTGCTCCCATTAATAATAATAATAAAAATATCTGGGAGCAACTATTCTTTTAATACGAGGTTCACTGGATTATTACAGTAATACCCCACTACCAGGCACTGTAGTCATTCTTGAATTTGGTTTCACTAAGACTTAACCCAGCACACACAGAAAGGCTTCCAGGACATGGCACTCATTTGCATACTCAAACGGCCATAAACCCTTTTCCCCCAACACAACATGCCCAGACTGATACGTAACTGTTCTCAGAGGGTTCTCTCAGTGACTGTAGGTCCTTCTCCCCACTTCCTTCCACCTATATGTATGTATGTATTCAAATGTGTTCAGCCAGTCAATATTCTGGGAATGCTGGCTCTCCTTTACACCTCTGGAGTTGATCCAAACAATGCATTTCTTATAGCTGCATTTCTCTAGAAAATAAGCCAGTTCTGCAGAGCATCCTGGATCACAAACCACTGCTGGGTGTGTAGTATATCCTTCTAGTGAGTGAACCCTGCTAAATCACAGAAAATGGAGACTCCCAAGTATGTGTGTGTCTGTGTGTGTGCAGTTTGATTTTTTTGTTTGGTTTTATGTACAAAAAAATTTGGTTTCAGGAAAGCAGAGATGAGATAACCAGCATCAATGTTGCTCTATTCAGGTATTCCTGAATATAATGATTCTATTTGAAAATTAAAGATCAATATTTGGGGGCAAATACATAGATTTAAATGTTCATTGAAAAAAAGAGCATAATACTGATTTGAATTGCTGTTTTGGAGAAAAATCTCAACTATGTATCAAAATGTTATATAAATAACATATGTTGTATTCAAATGACTTTCAAAGCAGTGACTAAAGATATTGAAATGGCACCTTTTGAGATTTGTAGGTTACTGAAAACAGATAACATATGAAACTATTTTGTGGGTGCAGTAGAAGGAAACTTGAAAAGCAGAATGCACTTAAAGCTGTAAAATCTAGATTAGGTGAATTCAGTATTCATGAAGTCTGCTTTCATCAACAGTAATAACAATAACAGTTAAGGCATATATGGTGCTACCATGTGCCAGGTACTATGTGAACCCATTTAACCCTTACAACAACCCTGGAAGGTAATTACTATTGAGATTCCCCACTGAATAAATACGAACTTTCCCAAGGTCTGACAGCTGGTTAAAAAGACAACTACATCATGGAAAATGCTGTTTTCCTCACTCTCTCTTTCCATCTTCTTTTCTCTCTACCCTTACTTTGCAGGAGCACTGATCCAATTGGTTCATCTAGTTGAGTGGCCAAGTGCAGACTCCCTTCTTTCTGGCTGGGGTAGAAGGGACAGTACTGCCCCTTGTCTGGAGGACTGGCCAGTTTCTTCTGGATATCCTCTGAGGCAACCAGATTCAGGCTAATTGGCCACTGGGTTGGCCTCCGCACCCCCAGCCTTCTCTCTCTCTTTTTGATTCTCTTCTCATATCTGAAAGTTTGGTTTGGGTTTCATTTTGTTTTGTAACCAGGAATGGTAAGGTTTGAGACCTGGATTTGTGTATTGAGGGCTTAAATTGGGCAAAGAAATCAAGCTTTGAACTGAGGCAGTTTACACTTGGTTTAAGAGAAAAAGACAATTTATGTGAGCCAGCCCAGTTTCTAAGGATGCTCTGCATTTAGGTTATGTGCCAGAATCACAGCTCAGTCACAGCTAACTTCTTTCATCCTTCCTTCTCTTCAACAGCTGATAATTTTGATTGGCTGCTGTTCCTCACTATTTCTCTAGGGCTTCCCTGGTGGTTCAGATGGTAAAGAATCCACCTGCAATTCAGGAGACCCGGCTAACAGTAAGTTTGTGGTAGAATTCAGATACTTCTGGATTCTCTGATCACCATCAATTAGCACTCTGTTCCTCAGTTTTTCCCACAAAAATCTCAACAACACAACCAAAACAGGGGCTTGGGATTGTTAGCCTGTTTATGGAGAAGGGTTTGTGCTAAACCTTCACAGTTCACCGCTCCTGTGTGACCAGGGGCAGAGTCTGACTGAGGTTAGAAAATCAGGCTCCAGTCTGGAACTGCGTTTCCTTCATGCTCACTTCAAGTCTTGACTTTTTTACACTGTGTTCTACCAAATGAACTCAACAACCCCATAACGTAAAGTTTTATTAAAGGAAAATAAACTTTAGTCTTAAATAATTGAAAACTTGGGTCTGAATCTTGTAAAGCTCTTCTGTCTGCAGCTTGATGTTCAGTTTGGAATGGCACGGACCATGTAGTTGCTCTTGAAATCTTGAATTTTTTGAATTCATCCATTTCTGATTTACCTTTCTTTCTGAGTATTTAGGATTATTATCTTTCCCCATGCCGTTATAGTTAGGTTGGCTAGGTGATTAGCTAAGCACACTGGGCTATGAATGGAAGTGTCATTTATGGGCCAAAGCATTTCATTGCTGGTTTGAGTCCCTCCAGTCCTCCCTTGCCCTGCTGATTATAGAGATGGTCTCATGTTGTGGAGATAGAGCCAGAAGATGGATGGCTACTTTGGTGCTTATACAGCAGTTGTCTTGGGAAGTTGCCCAGGCAGTGCAGTTAACCTTATGTAAGTGAGAAATCTTTGCTGTGTTTAAGTCACTGTGATTTGGGGGCACTGTTGTTACTGTAGCCTAACTTATCCTGATTCATGAATCATGCCATGTTGGAACTTTACAGTTTATTTTCATATGGTATTATTTTTAATTAGATTCTATTTTACTATGGTCTTTCTCTGACACATATTTATTACAGCTTTATTGAGGTATAATTGATGTATGGGGTTGCAAAGAGTTGGACACGACTGGGCGACTAATTCTGATTTGTAATAAAATATACATATTTAAAGTATACATCTTCATGAGTTTTGACATATATATATGTCAAACCCATGAAATCATCATCACAATTAAGATGATGAACCTATCACCCCAAATGTTTCCTTGTACCCCTTTGAGATCTCTGCCTCTCTCGCTTTCCCACCCTACTCCCCTGATCCAACCATTGGCCTGGTTTCTGTCACTATACATTAATAAAAATGGAATCTTACAATATGTGTTCTTTTATTGCCTGGTGTGTTTCACCCAACATAATTATTTGGCAATTTATCCATGTTGTGCGTATTAATGGTTCATTCTTTTTCATTTCTAAGTAGCATTCTATTGTATAGATGTACCACAATTTATTTTTATTCACTTACCTGTAATGGACATTTGAGTTGTTTTCAGTTTTTGGCTATTGCAAGTAAAATTGCTATAAACGTTTATGTGCAAGTCTTTATATAGACATATGCTTTAATTTCTCTTGGATTAATACTCAGGAGTGGAATGACTGGGTCATATAGGAGGAGTATGTTTACCTTTTTAAGAAACCACCAAACTTTTCCCCAAAGTGTTTGTACTATTTTACACTCCCGCCATCAGTACAAGAACATTCCAGTGGTTCTGCATCCTTGCAATACTTGATATGCTCTGACCTTTAATTTGGATTAAATGATGACACTATTCCAAGTTCACAGCTCTGTTCCCAGTGCCATCAACTTAGGTTCTGGATACTTCTTGCATACTCACTTACCTGGCACTCTTCCTTCAGATAAATTGAGGGTGTCAGATAGGAACTTTGTGAACTTCCTCCCACCATCTATAAACTTAGCTCTATCAGTTCCACTCATTCCCACCTTGACTCCTGTCAGAGCAGAGGAGTCATGTCTCCACCTCCTCCTGTCTAAATCCCTCTCTCCCCCTCACACTACATTTTGGACTCCATTCTCCTGTGAAGACTTATTCTGGGAGCTTTCTCTCTCTGCTAGCTTCCGTCTTTCCAGTTACAGGGTATCAGTCTTATATTCAGTTCTTGCCCATCTTTAAAAAACAAAACAAAGATTATCTTGTGACCTTATCTTCCCTCAAGCTACCACCCTATTTTTCACCTTCGATTTAAAGTTAAATATACTGAAAAAAATTAGAAAATTCCCATTGCCTCCACAACTTACTGCAGTCTAGCTTTTAACCCACTTTCCATTTAAGTTGCTCTCATTTAGGTCACCAATGACCACCATGTTCCTAAATCTAGCACGTTCCAAACTTTATCTTATTTGAACTCTGGGCAGCCTTTACATAGCTGATCACTCCCCCCACCCCCCGCTTTTTTTTTTGGTCATGCCCCTCCTCTGACTTGTGGGATCTTAGCTCCCCAGCCAGGGACTGAACCCAGGCAATGCATAGGGCAAGCACAGAGTCCTAGCCTCTGGACTGCCAGGGAGTTCCCAGTCACTTCCTTAAAACATTTTTCCTCTTGATTTTCCCAGGGTATCCCCTCAATTCTCCTCCTTAGTCTTCTTTTCTCCTTTTCTTTCCTTCACTGTACTCACATATGTTATTGTGTCCAGACCATAACTTTGGTCTTTTCTTAATCCCTCCCATGGCTTTGTTCTGATGTCTGAGTAGCTCAGTTGGTAAAGAATCCTCCTGCAATGCAGGAGACTCGGTTTGATTCCTGAGTCAGCAAGATCTGCTGAAGAAGGGAATGGCTACCCACTCCAGTATTCTTGGGCTTCCCCGGTGACTTAGTTCGTAAAGAATTTGCCTGCAATGCAGGAGACCTGGTTTGATCCCTGGGTTAGCCCCTGAAGAAAGGAATGGCTACCCACTCTAGTATTCTGGCATGGAGAAATCCATGGACTGTGTAGTCCATGGGGTCATGAAGTCGGACATGACTGAGTGGCTTTCACTTTCATTTTCCTGTGGCTTCACTTACACCTTAAGATCAAAAATTATCGAAATTCTGTCTCCATTTATGCCATTCTTGCCAGCTCCAAAGCCACAGGGCTACCTGCCTCCACTTGGATATTTCTACAAATCCCAACATTTAATATGTAGAAAACTTGATTCAGTGCCCTCTTTCTCAAATCTGCCTTTCCTGCTATGTTCCCATCATAGTGTGTCCACCCTTTGAGCATCCTTGACTTGAAACTGTTGCTTAATTCCTACAATCACTCACTTAGTCAGAGACACTCTTCTTTGAGACCTCTTGGATTCATCCCCTTCTATGTACCTCCTTTGCCTTCTTAGCTGATGTTGACATCACCTCTCACCTGGATTGCTATAACTGGTCTCCAGAATAGTCTCTTGGCCGCCAGTCTTTCCCACCTGCAGTCCATTCCCAACACTGCTCTTTGTAATCTGGCTCCTGCCTACTTCTCCAGACTTATCTCCTATTACTTCCTCTCTAGATTCTAGATCTTAAACACTCCAGCTGTGCTGAATGGCCTGCATTGCTCTGAATGGGCCATACTTCTGTGCTTCCTGTTGTCCTCTTGGTCTGGAACATTCCCCTTCAATGTCCTTTGCCTTGAAAATGCTTTTTGTTCTTCTTGACTCTGCTCAGTATTGCCTTTCTAGTGGATTTCCATAGCATTTCCCTGACCTTCCTGTGGGATCCTTACTCTCCATGTATGCCTTTATTATTGTACTTTTCATTAATACTGTTCTCAGAGCTGTGGCTGTTACCTTACATGGCAAAAGAGACTTTGCAGATGTGATTAAATCAAGAATCGAAATGGGGAGGTTATTCTGGACTATCTGGGTGAGTCCTAAATATAATCAGAAATGTCCTTATATATGGGAGGTAGAAGGAGATTTGACTATAAAAGAAGGCAGTGTAACCACTTAAGCAAGATAATACACTGATGGCTTTGAGGATGAAAGAAGGGGCCACAGGCCAAAAAAGCAACTCTAAAAGCTGAAAACATTAAGGAAACAGACTCTTCCCCTAGAAGCTCTAAAGAAAGTGTAATCCTACTTAAATCTTGGTTTTAGACCAATAAAACACAGTGCAGACTTCTGGTCTTCATAACTGTAAGAGAATAAATATATATTGTTTTAAGCTACCAAGGTTGTGGTCATTTGCTACAACATCAATAAGAAATTAATATCTTGGGCCAAGTGAGGCCCTGCCCTGGGCCTCATGCTGCAGAGACCTCTGCTCTATGCCCATTCCATTTGTGGGGGTGAAGAGTCTGTGTCCTCACTTCTAGACTAGGCACCATGTACCCCAAGACTCCCAAATTCCTTACTAAAGAAATTCCTCCTCAAGACCTATTTATTGAGCCTAAATGCCTCTTCCCAAAGTTGGTTCTTTTGAGACAGACTGTACTGCCAGTGGGCTCATGCTCTGATTTGAAGGATAGTCAAAGGAGCAGTTATTTGTGGGATGAACCACTGTATAGACAATAGACTGAAGGGCACAAGGACTGAGGCTAGGAGACCAAAGAGAAGGCTGCCACAGTAATTCGGGTAAGAGATGATGATAGAGATGGTAGAGATGGTGAGAAGTGGCTAGAGTCTAGATATATTTTAAACATAAAGGCAACAAGCATCCATGTTGGATGGGAGGTATGAAAAAAAGGGAAGGCTGTGGTTCCAAGGTTTCTGCTCTGAACAACTAGAAGGATGACGTTGTCATTAATTTAGATGGTAAAGAAGGGAGAAACAGTGCTTACTGAGGTAAAGATTAGTGGCTTGATTTAAATGTATTAAATTTAGATGCCTATTACTTACCAAAGTGGGTAAGGTGTTGGATGTTGAATCTTGCTTTTTGCAAAGACTATATGCTTCCAGCAGTTAGCTTAGAGTCTTAAAATAGAGATTTTTAATAGATGGGTCAAATGAACATGTGACATTCCTTCATAGAAATGTTTCAAGACATACTCACAGTTTTATACATCATCAGATAGGTGAAGATCCAGCCCATTGACAGTACACAGCCTGACAAGCTGTGTAAGCCAGGGATATTAACAGCCTGGTTGTTTAGTATCTTCTTGTTCTTAGCTCTTTCAAACATTTAGGGCAGATATTGAATATTAATACCAACTGGATTGAAGTCAGATCCATGGTCTGTCTTACTATCTTAGTCTTGAACTTTCTTAATCTGCTGATTGTAAAAATTTTTCTCTGAAATTTTAACATGTATAATAATTTGACTTTGTTCCACCTTGAAATTATGTTGTTTTCCCTACCACATATTTGGAAAGTTTATAGCCAGGGCTTTTGTTATTTCAGTCTGCTTGAATGCATCCTGGATACTAATAGGGCCTGAGAGAGTGTCTGATGTTGCTGAATAGTCTATAAAGGTTGTTCATTAGAAAATGTTAATTTGATGAATGAGCAATAATGCTGATCTTCCTGGATCTCAATTCATAGACACTATAAAACAATAAACCTATAAATCTTAGTGTGTTTTGTAGTGTTAAAAAGGTCACACCTCTCTTGCAAGATATTGGAGACTAGATTGTTTATACATTTTCTCTTGTGCATTCTATAATCAACACCCACTTCCCTCATTCTCCTGAAGTTTCTCTTGTCAAGTTCACCAATGATGGTCACATTACAAAATCAATAGTCATTGTTTTTAATCCTCATTTTACTTACTTTCTCAGCAGGGTTTGACCCAATTGACTACTCCCTCCTGAAACACCTTTTCTCCTTTACTTTGGGTCACTGTGTTCTGCCGGTGTGATGGTTAATTTTATGTGTCAATTTGACAGGACCACAAGGTGCCCAGACATTTGATTAAACCATATGCTGGCTGTGTCTGTGAGGGTGTTTCTGGATAGGATTAACATTTGGCTCAGTAGAGAGTAAAGCAGATTGCCCTCCTAACTGCAGGGGGCGCCTCATCGAATCAATTGAAGACCAGAAACAAACAAAAGAACTAAGTCCTGCTGCCTGGTTGGCCTGAGATGGAACATTGGTCTCTTTCTGCCTTTATGTTTCTGAATGAAACAACAGTTCTTCTTGAGTCTTGAACCTGTGGGCTCTCCTGGTTCTCAGGCCTCTATACTCAAATTGGGACTACACCATCAGCACTCCTCGGTTTCCAGCTTGTTCCTATTGACTATAGACCTTGAGACTTCTCAGCCACCACAGTAGCACGAGACAATTCTTCATAATAAATTTCTTCATATGGATTTATTTGCTTGTAAACTATCTCCCCAACTAGAGGATAATGCTGAGTAGAGACCTTTTGTCTGTTTAGTTTGCTTCTGTATTCCCAGCATTGGGACTGTGTCTAGCAGATAGNGCCACCACAGTAGCACGAGACAATTCTTCATAATAAATTTCTTCATATGGATTTATTTGCTTGTAAACTATCTCCCCAACTAGAGGATAATGCTGAGTAGAGACCTTTTGTCTGTTTAGTTTGCTTCTGTATTCCCAGCATTGGGACTGTGTCTAGCAGATAGTAGGCGTTAAATAAATATTTGTGAACTATATAAAAATTTTTGCTTGTGTATATTTTCCCAAGGCCTAAGGCCAATGACTACTTGTGCTTGTGTGCATATATCTTCATAGGTGCTCAGAATTTGTCCACATATATTATTTATCCTCACACGACCTATAGGAAGGGAAGGAGGGAACAGTTTAACTATGATTCACATGCGTTGGTGGAATGGGAAAGTTTAGTTCTTAAGGTTATTAATTTAATGTCCTGTGCTTTGCAGATAAGAGTGCCTCAAAGTGGGCTGCTGGGCTTACCTTCATTTACCTCATGAACACAGTATATCTTGAGGTCTTGTCTTTGAAGAATTTATTTATTTTATAAGGCTGTGCATTTTGCTACAAGACCTGGCCAGTAACAATATACTCAGTCAATATGAATTTTCAACATTTAAAATTCTTTCCAGACTGGAAAAAAATACACCTAAAATTTGTGGCTTCAGGGTTTGTAAGCACACATGTAGTAAGATGAAGGAATGGTTTCAGATATCCTCTGGAGCTTGCCTTCCAAACCCAGTAACCAATTTGCACTGATATACAAATAACCCTTTAGTGGCCTGTGAATGCTATTATGTGAGTAATTATTCCTTTCCTGACTTCCCCAATAATCTGGATTAAGTGTTTCAATGATAATTTATGAGCAAGTATGTATGATTTTTTACATAAGATTTTCACAGGATGGAGATGATACATAATAAACTTTTAAAGTAAATGCACTAATAATTCATGTCTTAAATAGTAATTCTATCACCAGTCACATGCCCAAATTACATTTTTATAATGTGTTTATTTGTGTACAAAATATGTTGTAATTTACTGATGTATATGCAGCAAAATATTCTATCACATTCAACAAAAATACACTTTTTACCCCTTTCCCCTGCCTTTGAAAATGGCAACACTGTTTTGGCAGTTCAGCAGCTAAAAAAAAAAGTGCTATAATTAAGCAGTATTGGAATGTCTTCACTCAACAAATGTGATGTACAATTTGAGTATACAACCACATTTTTGTTAGTTTTTTTTCACAGAACAGGAAATTCCACATCCTGAACACCTCCAGAAGATACAAATATTTGTATATATATGTACACATGTATACACTGTATATGTAAAGTCCCAGCAAGCCTCTTTGTCTCTGTGAGTTTGTTGTGTTTATGTTTATTCTGGCTTTCCAAAATCAGTCCCACTATTGGGATCTCAGAGTTCATCAGCAGGCACCGAGAAGCTCACCAAAGGCTGGCTTGTTAGGGGTATGGTGTTGATTAGAGGGAGCCATCAGACCTCACTGGGGGACCTGGAGCGGAAGGGCACTTTGGACTGGAAACAGCCGCAAAACAGGAGCCACAAGGCCCGTTGGATCTCCTGGTTGCGGAAGGCATAGATGATAGGATTGATCATAGAGTTGTAGGTTGCGGGCAGCAGGGTGGCGTAGGTGTAGACATCTGGGTCCTCGTGGCTACCTACTACGCAGTAGATGGCAAAGGGCAGCCAGCTGGCACCGAAAGTGCCCAGCACCACTGCCAGCGTTCCCACACCTTTTCTGGTGGCAGCAAGGTGGGGTGGCGCCAGGCAGTGCTGCTGCAGCGCGATCTGGTGTGCGTGCCGCCAGACCACCTGGCAGATGCGCACGTACAGGTGCAGCATGATGCCGAAGACCGCGAAGAAGGTGGCAGAGAGCAGCGCCACATGGCCGCGCGCCAGCGGGCGCACCACGCTGCAGGCGGCGCGCTCCGCCAGGCAATTCCAGCCAAGCACCGGCAGCAGCCCGAGGCCTAAGGACACGGTCCAGGTCGCAGCAAGAAGGAGGTGCACGCCCAACAGGGTCTGTCGCGAGTAGTAGGTGAGCGCGTTATACAGGGCCAGGTAGCGGTCCACCGTGATGGCCAGCAGGCTGCTGACTGAGGCAGCGAACGAGGTCACAAGGAAGGCCACAGTGAGCAGGCTCACGGTCTCTGAGGGCGCCACGTATTGGAACACGAAGTGCAGGATGAGACCGCAGCCCGCCAGCAGGTCGGCGGTGGCCAGGCTGCCCACCAGCACGAACATGGGCGTGCGCAGAGCAGGGGTAGACGCGATGAGCGCCACTACCAGGGCATTTTCGCCTGCGATCACCGTTCCAGACACGCAGAGCAGTACGTCCCATGGATTCACTGCCGAGAGCAGCATCCCTGGCGGCCCCGCTGGCAGCTGCGAAGACAACTCCAGCGACGCATTAGCTGCGCCGCCGCCCCCCAGCGCCGCCACCGCTGCGGCTACCGGGTGCCCCCATTCACCGGTGTCCCGCGCTCCTGCTGCGGTGGCCGCTGCCGCCGCACCCTCGGCCGCCACTGCCACCACCTGGGAGTCGTTGAGCGAAGATACGCTCGCGTTCATCGCGGCGGGACGTTACACCCTGCGTGGAGAGGGAGAACAAGTGTCAGGTGTCGCCAGGGTACTTCCCCGGGCGCTGCTGCCCCGCTCGTACTGCCCACCCCGCCTCAGAGCAGAGCGAGGAAGCAGGGATTGAGAGCCAAAACCAAATACATACCTGTTGAGTGAGCCAGTGAGCGTGAAACGCACAAGGGATGCCGCACAGATAAACACACGAAGAACATGCACTCACATTCACACAGATCACGTAAGTGTGCCCGTATTTGCAACCACATCTCGTGCACCAGGCTATTATTGTCGGCCCCAGCGAGTCCTTCCCGGGCTCTGACCCACTTGGTCAGGCGCTCTCCTGAACTAAGCGGCGGAATCGCTGTCCGCGGTGCTGAAAGAGAAGTTTCTGCGCTCTGGGAGCGCAGAGGACCCCGCTGGCTTCAGAGACCCCTAGGAAAGGGGTTTGGGGGGAGAGAAGCTGAAATGTCTTTTTAGGTGGAGAGTGTGGAATCAGCTTGGCTCTATTTCTCCGGGTGAAAAGGATTCATCCCCTGGCCATCCTTCACCCCTTCCCCTCTGCACACCCTCAAAGTTCCTTTAGAGAGCCCGGTTGCTCACCTGGGGAGTCAGGGCTGCAGGAAATCGCTGATCATGAGCGCTGCGGTGGGGCGCCAGGCTGGGCTCCCTGCGCGAACGGAGCCGACTCCTGAAGGAGGTGGCCCGCCGGGCGCGCAGAGGAGTGCCGGGAGCTTGTTGCTGTGCGGGTGCTGGCGGAGAGTGAGATACAGTCAGTAGAAGAAAAGGCGGTTAAGAGCAGCGCGCCCGCTGGAGATTGACAGGCAGGGAGCGGTGACGTCAGGTTCTTGGCTCCAGGGTGCAAGCCAGGCACTCGCTCTCCTTGCCCGCCCATCAGCTACCTCCCGCACCACATAACCTCCCCAAACGATGTTTCAGAAGATTCATAGAAGGAGAGGTCGGAAGGCCGCCGCCAGCTCGGAACCTCCAGGAATAGACGGGAGAAAGAGGCAAAGGAGAAAAGAGTAAGGGATAGCAAGGAGGGTGAAGTGGGAGGGGAGGGGTGGGGATGAGCTGCACTGGCCAGGCAGCAAGACCCAGGGCCGGAGGTCACTGAGGGGGCCAGGTTGAAGAAAAAGCACTGGAGAAGAGGGAGCTTGGTGCAGAGAGGTCCAATTAGAGAGGTGCTACCTTAAAAAAAAAAACAAAAAACTTAGGGGACAGGAATGAACTGGTATGGAGGAGACAGTGAGGGTTTCTTAAAAGGAAGTTTGTGGTACCCTTGTCACTTGAGTAGAGGAAAAGATGGGACATTTGAGGAAAGCAATATCTTCTTTTGAAGGTTACCTGTGCACTCAATTCTTCTCCCTCCATTTCTTCCTCTCTCTCACTATCTTTCTTGAACTCTGCACAGAGGGTTTCACCATGATCTCCCCAGCCAAATGTTCCCCGATTGCACTAGCTGATAGTGCTCTTGGAACTTGCTCTTTAATTAAAGACCAGGTCTGTGTCTTGTTAGAAAAGAAGAAAACAGCAAAATGTGATTTGCTTTCCTGGCAACAGACTTTGCCCTGTTAATTAGTACCCTATAAAACAAATTACAGGATGAAAATAGTGATAACTCAGCCGCACCAGACTTCAGTAGGCAGGAGTTTTATTTCCAACTTAGATAACTCATCCTTTTGGTTTAAAGGTTTGGTTTTGTCAGTAAAATACAAGTATTAGACTTCTTTTTCTTTTCTTAATTAGCTAAAATCTCCAATACCTGTACTTGGGGAAAAAAGCTAGAATAGTTGACTCCACCTAAGGCTCTGGAATAAATGATTTCTTATTGGCATGATGGCATTATATCAGAGCCACAGACATGATTTTCAGGGGCCATGTCTCTAGGCAAGGTGAAAATAGACATTTGTTGCTGGTGCTTCTTCTACTTTTCCCTGTGTAACTTCTTCCCTCTCCTGGCTTCATTTTGCCTCCAGGCTGGAGTGGAAGGTAGATTTTTATCCTGGCTTTCTCCATTTAAATATGCCCCCTAAGTCTAGACTCATCTTGCCCTCCTATCTGAGTTCAGCTGTACTTAACTAGAAAAAAAAGAAAAACTAATAGGACCATTCAAATCTTTAGCTGCAGTAGCTAGTGTGGGTCCATAAAATGAATTTACACACAATTTCTCCATTGGGAGAATTTATAAAATTCTTGTGAACTTGCAATTTGGCTGAAGTTCTTAAGTTTCTGGAAGTGTCATTTTGAGTTTCTGTAAAAGATTATCAAGAATGTTATTTCAGAGCTGTCAAGCAAACTGTCAAACCGCTGTAATCACATGTTAATCACAAATTTTCCAAACAATCAGATGAAAACCCAAGGGGAGGAGGATCTTTCTTAGTATCTGAATGTGTTACAGTTTTACATGTCACAATGCAGCGGTAAGTGTGAGGTTAAGATTAAGCAGAGATCCTGTGTTTCAGACATTTTCAGGCTGTCACCGTTGCCAAGAATGGATTGGCTTTTCAGTAGTTTCAGGAGGAAGATAACGCATGTATATTCACATACATTAATGCTGGTTGTGAGGGTTTGTAGACTGTCTTTCAGTCATGCCAGTCTGTGGTTACCTCACTCAGATACTAAACTGGGTCCTGACAGCAGAAGGCATTCTTTCAAGCTCCACCGTGTTTCTCCCATATTCACCTGTCTCCTGGGAGGCAGAAGATGGGAAAGAAAAAAAGGTGTGTAGTTCATTGTTTATGGTCAGGAATTCGATGTACTTCACTGCCTACTTTGCCCACAGTTCCTGGCAAGGGCCTGCTCTTCCAGTAGTCTCCTAGAATGTTCCACTTGTGAACTTTGCGATAATTTCCACTCCTGGCCCAGCTTATGGAAAGAGGTTGATGCTTGACCCAAGGTTAGACAAGATCAGCCATCATTCGCTGGACCAGACTGGACATCATTCAGGACCATTCCTGAAAATTTAACTAAGAAACGTTGTGACAGTCGTCAGTCAGTGTTGGGCTCTGGACCTGGAAGAGCATGATAAGTTAGGGCTGGATCACTCATGCTGAACCTTGTGTGAAATGAGAATCAGAGGAAGACAGCTGCAATAGAAGAGTGAAGCAGATGTGCAGGGAGGAAAAGAAAGGGAGATCAAATAACTGAGATGTGGAGGGAATGACCTCAGTCCCTGCATGTCTGGTTGCCAGCTTTGGGAGTCTAAATCCCTGGATCCCTTGAAATTGCTATTTGTAGTCTCTGCTACAAACCTTTCAAACCTTGAGGTTCCTTGAGTGGGTTTCTAGTCTGTGAATTGTTGATACTTGACTGAAGCACACGACTAAATGTATTATTCATCCACCAGGTTGTCTGATCCAAGTTATGTTTTGTGGTGTGCAGATTTTGGTTTTCAGTTTATAGGCACAGGTTAAACTCATCATTACCACCCCTGTGACAAACCCAGCATATCCTCTGGTGCCTTTGTATTACAGCAGTGTCCAAGCATGAACACAAGGAAATTTTCCTTCTCTGAGACTATGCTCAGAAATTACAGTCTGTCAAGCACAACTCTTTCTCTAACACCCTTGGCTATTTTTTTGCCTGTCTTAGTTCTGACCAGTGGTTCCCAACCTTGGCTGCATGTCTAAATTACCTAGAAAGCTTTTTTAAATGACTGACTTCTGGATCTTTCACCCAGAAATTAATTTGATCTGAAGTGAGAACTAAGCATCAAGTTTCCTAAAGACTCTGATGGGAAACCAGGGTTGAGAACACTCATCTAAGTAATCATATAATCTCCTTGTGAGTTTAGCACGCAGTTTAGATTTCGAGTTTGGAATAGTTCCAATAAAGGAATTGTAGCAACTTCCGACTTCAAATCATTTGGTGTAATTTCAGACTAAAGACACTAACCAATCCTCAGTAGACCTTTAATTTTCCACACTCACAAGAACCACCTTTACAGCCCAAGACAAAGGCTGACATGTGGTCCCCTTTTGGCCCTGACGAACTCAATGGCTCCATCAAGGAGCTCTAAATTCTGGTTGCCCCAGAACCTCTATTTTTCTGTAGCTTTCAGGTATTTTTCCTGTTCCTTCTTGTGGGTTCATAGCCACTTCCCAGGTGTGCCTTCATGAGAAGATCTTTGCAAATCAATTATGTTTTAGAAAACCAGAGTTGAAGTCAGCCAAGCTGTCTAGACTTTATAAAACTAGGTTGGAAAGACCCATACCAGAAATTCTGGCCTCTGAGCATCTACACAAATACACACACATTCTTTCCACTTGGCTCTTAGAGACAAAAAATAACAGTTTTCTACTGGGAAGTATAAGTCTATTTGCTGGTATACCGATACTTGTGCTGACAGCTCAGGAAGAGAACAGGTGCTTAGTGAGATATATGAAGCTGTTACTAAGAAAGATTATTGCTGAAAGAGGCAAGAATCACAAAGGGCCACTGAATACACTGTTTGGCCAAAATGAGGGTGTTGGGTGGGAGTAATCTTTTGGGGACATATGCTGAGGCAAATGAATGGTATTTAAAAAGACGTGTACACCCATGGGGGATTCATGTTGATGTGTGGCAAAATCAATACAATATTGTAAAGTAAAAAAAAATTAATAAAAATTTAAAAATAAATAAATAAAATATCTCCTTTTCTCTCCTTTCACTAGTCCACACGCTTTCCTTTCCTCATAAGACATTAATGATGGCTCATAATGTCCAAGGTATCTACTTTCTCAGCCTGTCCAAACACATCAGAGATACTCCTGCTTCACACCAGTGAGCAGTCTTCACTTCAAAAGGCCATTATCCTGGAAGCTCGGCATCACCTGATATTCCCACCAAATTTAGAAAAGGAGCAGACTACATTACTATCATTACCTGTCCATATGATACAGAACATTATGCAAGACAGTTGAAATGTTTTATTTAATTCAGTTGGTGAGCAGCACCTCTGTTTTTTGCATGAAAGAAAATCAGGAAAAATAATAAAATTTAAAGACATATGTTTTGGTTGTCCAATGACCAAGATTCCATGCTTCCAATACAGAAACCCCCGGTTGGATCCCTGGTAGGGAAACTAGATCCCATGTGCTGCAACCAAGAGTTTACATGCGTGCTGCAAGGAAGGTCAAAGGTCCCTCATGCAGCAATTAACACATGGTACAGCCAAATAAATATTTTTAAAAATAAATAAAATGCATGTTTTTAAAAAAAACAATATATATTTTTTCATATATGACGAAAATAACTGTTAAGTTTTGTGGAGATATGTGTAATCTTGCAACTTAGATTACCAGCTGGATATTAGAATGATAACGTTGGGTCTGTTGGTATATTTGCAAAGTAACGAGATATTCTTTTAATCTGCTGTGCCCTACATTTTCAAAGTGCTTGGAAGCACTTTGGGTGCTTCACATGGTGGGTTCAAGCTCATTTTCTCACTTTATTCTTTGAAACAATTGCATGGAGTTTGGGGTTATTTTCTTTGAAGATTGGACAACTGAAGTTCAGAGAGGTGAAATAAGTTATCCAAGGGCACACAGAACAAGTGTATTATGCCCAAGACATAAACAACATCACAGGAAAGCAAACAAACATGGACTCAAGGTGTGCAAAGGCATGTAGACTCCCAAACTCAAAGATGCTTTGCCTTGGATAGATGTAGCCAAAATGAGGTAGTTTATAACTTCAAAATTACTATGAACAACATTTATAGATGACTTTTCCTATTTTATAAGCTGCTTTTTAAAGTGTATTGTTAAAAAAACTAAAGGAAATTTTGAAAGAAAAATTTTCACCCATATTCCCATCAGCTAAAAAGGATTGCTTCCTCCATCCCAACAAGATTATAAATTTCTTGAGGGGATGGACAAATTCTAATTAATCTTCCCATCAGTATGATCTGTCACAGAGGAGGTGTTCAATACATGTCTCATGAGTGATTCTTTCCCAAGCTTTTCCACATGCATGTATATTTGATGTAGATGCGTATTATTTGATGTGGATGTATTGCCTAGTATGCATGTACTATATGTACAGTGCACAACTTCAGCTTTTACTTCGTAATTAAGGATGTGTTGTCAATTTTCCTTTATGTTGTATTATAATTATTTTTCATACTTTTGCCTAGCCATTCATTCATTCAGTATACCCTTATTGAGTACCAATTATTAGCTAAGCATTGTACTAGAAAATCAAGATGCCATAATAGGCCCCTGTTCTCAGGAACAAGTAAATGGATTCTGTGGAAAAAGCATGGTACATATTATAAAAAGAAGTGATCACAGGGGTAATGAGGGCACTTGGGAGAAGACTATCAGCCAGCCTAGAGAAATCAGGAAATGCCTCTCAGAGGTGATGATGGAGATGATGCCCAAGCTGAATCTTGAAGGATGACTCACAGACATGGAAGGTAAGGAAGACATGGAGGTGTTCTAGGCAGAGGGAGCTGCCTGTACCAAATCATGAGGTCAGGTGAGGCCGCTGCAGGTCACTGGGACCATGGGAAGTTATCTGTGGCTGGCATGTCAGAAAAAGAGGGCAGGAGCAGAGACACATCAGACAGGTGGGCCAACTCATAAAGGCCTCCTGTATCATGGCACAACTTGGATTTTTATCCTGAAGGTAATGGGGCGGGGCAGTGACAGATTTTCTTAATCAAGGTGGTTGATATAATCAGATTTGGTCCTTCTTAAACTTACAGAGGCTCTACCAACAACTATACAGTGAATGGAGTAGAGAAGAGCAAGAATGGGTTTGGGTGAACCTGTAAAGAGTCTATTGTCATCTGTACAGGAGATTATGAAGACTTAACAGTGGGTGGCGATTGGAGAAGTTGATGAGTCCTTCACATGTTTCATACAGTATATTAAGGCATGTCTAGCTGCTAAGATTGATAGTTCTACAAATCTTGGAGGCATAAGACACTAGAAGATTTTCCCTTACATAAAATTCAACACAGGTTTTCTGATCAACAGACAGGCCTTTCACATTTTCAGTCAGAGACCCAGCTCCTTCTGTCTTAGCTCTGCCCTCCTCTAGGACTTCAGAGTTTTTAAGCATTCACCATTCTGGGGACTGGGAAATGAACCTGGAGTATTTTGTGGTACATACCGGGAAGTGGGGAGGTAGATAGACATAGATAAAAGGAGAAAAGGTATGAAGGATGACTTCCAGTTTTCAGGTGTCAACTGGATTGGACTGGAGAGGGGGCAGAATGGCTGCTGTGATTATGGACATACCAAGGTTAGGGTAGGCCATCCAGTGCAGGTCCCTAGTATAGCATCAGAGAGATTGTGCTGAAACTTAGCAGAGAGTCTAGATTGGAAAAGCTGATTAAGGTGCCATATAATACTACTAATGAGGTTACCATTCACCAAATGTGTACCATTTGCTAAGGTACCCTATGGAGTGGACCCTATTACTATCCTCATTTTACAGGGTAGAAACAGGATTAAAGGGCAAAGTGAGTTTCCCACATGATTGGAAAGTGAAGGAATCAGGACTTGAATGTCATTTCTCTTGACTCCAGTTGAAGGGAACTAGTAAACCTAAGTGAAGAGAACCAAGGGCAGTCCCTTGGGGAGAGCAGTCTTGATAGTATGCATGGAGGACAGGGTCACCACAGAGAGGCTGAGAACAGTCAGAGAGGCAGGACATGGAAACCTAGCCTCAGTCAGAGAAAAGAGTGGGTATGGAGATCAAAGCGAGAGTGAGTTTCAGAAAGAGAGTCAAACTACACCCAGGGAGGTCAAATGAGGTAAGATCAGGGAAGGAAAATATTACCTGAATTTAGCCAGAAAGTTTTCAGTGACTTCAGTAAAAAGGGCAGGAATAGCAGACAGTCAGGTGAAGTGAACAGGTTGTAAAGAAAGGGGAGAAAGAGGAGTGCAGATGTCTCTAAGAAGTTTGGCTGGGTGGCGGGGAGGGGTTGGCTAGAGATGTGAGTTCAAGCTTTTCCTTTAAAAATGGAAGAGATTTGAAGGGGAAGGAGATGGCCGAGAGGCCAAGGTTGATTTCACAGAGAGTCGCTATTTGAGCTTCTCCATCTTTGACTGCAAAGAATATAATCAGTCTGATTTCAGTGTTGACCATCTGGTGATGTCCATGTGTACAGTCTTCTCTTGCGTTGTTGGAAGAGGGTATTTGCTATGACCAGTGCGTTCTCCTGGCAAAACTCTAATAGCCTTTGCCCTGCTTCATTCTGTATTCCAAGGCCAAATTTGCCTGTTACTCCAGGTGTTTCTTGATTTCCTACTTTTGCATTCTGGTCCCCTATAATGAAAAGGACATCTTTTGGGGTTGTTCTAAAAGGTCTTGTAGGTCTTCATAGAATCATTCAACTCCAGCTTCTTCAGCGTTACTGATTGGGGCATAGGCTTGGATCACCGTGATAACTGAATGGTTTGCCTTGAAAATGAACAGAGATCATTCTGTCATTTTTGAGACTGCATCCAAGTACTGCATTTTGGACTCTTTTGTTGACCATGATGGCTACTCCATTTCTTCTAAGGGATTCCTGCCCACAGTAGTAGATATAATGGTCATCTGAGTTAAATTCACCCATTCCAGTCCATTTTAGTTCGCTGATTCCTAGAATGTGAACGTTCACTCTTGCCATCTTTTGTTTGACCACTTCCAATTTGCCTTGATTCATGGACCTGACATTCCAGGTTCCTATGCAATATTGCTCTTTACAGCATCGGACCTTGCTTCTATCACTAGTCACATCCATAACTGGGATTGTGGAGTTATTTCTCCATTGATCTCCTGTAGCCTATTGGGCACCTACCAACCTGAAATTAGAAAACTCACCAGTGGCCACAGGACTGGAAAAGGTCAGTTTCCATTCCAGTATCTAAGAAAGGCAATGCCAAAGAATGCTCAAACTA
>SJYX01023793.1:89472-105415 GCA_006410675.1 Oreotragus oreotragus
AGAAAAACATCTATTTCTGCTTTATTGACTATGCCAAAGCCTTTGACTGTGTGGATCACAATAAACTGTGGAAAATTCTGAAAGAGATGAAATGCCAGACCACCTGAGCAACTGTATACAGGTCAAGAAGCAACAGTTAGAACTGGACATGAAACAACAGACTGGTTCCAAATTGGGAAAGGAGTACGTCAAGGCTGTATATTGTCACCCTGCTTATTTAACTTATATGCAGAGTACATCATGAGAAATGCTGGGCTGGAAGAAGCACAAACTATAATCAAGATTGCCGGGAGAAATATCAATAACCTCAGATATGCAGATGACACCACCCTTCTTCACAGAAAGTTGAAGAAGAACTAAAGAGCCTCTTGATAAAAGTGAAGGAGGAGAATGAAAAAGTTGGCTTAATGCTCAACATTCAGAAAACGAAGATCATGGCATCTGGTCCCATCACTTCATGGCAAATAGATGGGGAAACAATGGAAACAGTGTCAGACTTTGTTTTTTGGGGCTCCAAAATCACTGCAGATGGTGACTGCAGCCATGAAATTAAAAGACATTCCTTGGAAGAAAAGTTATGACAGCATATTAAAAAGCAGAGACATTGCTTTTCCAACAAAGTTTCGTCCAGTCAAAGCTATGGTTTTTCCAGTAATCATGTCTAGATGTGAGAGTTGGACTATAAAGAAAGCTGAGTGCTGAAGAATTGATGTTTTTGAACTGTGGTGTTGGAGAAGACTCTTGAGAGTCCCTTGGACTGCAAATAGATGCAACCAGTTCATCCTAAAGGAGATCAGTCCTGAATGTTGATTGGAAGGACTGATGTTGAAGCTGAAACTCCAATGCTTTGGCCACCTGATGCAAAGAGATGACTCATTGGAAAAGACCCTGATGCTGGGAAAGATTGAAGGCAGGAGGAGAAGGGAACGACAGAGGATGAGATGGTTGGTTGGCATCACTGACTCAATGGACATAAGTTTTGAGTAAACTCTGGGAGTTGGTGATAGACAGAGAGGCCTGGCGTGCTGCAGTCCATGGGGTGGCAAAGAGTCGGACATGACTGAGACACAGAACTGAACTGAACCTCTATCTGTTAGGACTTAATGCTGTTTTTATATAGCTGACAAAGTCTCCAGTAGATATTAATCATTTTCATATTCAAGTTGAGGGAAATTTTCTCCATTTTTCGTTTTTAGATTTAGTTTTGATTGTTTAGAGATATTGCATTTTTATAAAGTTTTTTTTTTACAATAATGTAGACTTCGGCTTGTAGCCTGAGAAAGACACATACATGGCTTTGCAGTAGAGTTTTCCTGTCATTTATTAGGAAAGAGAAGAGAGATTTTTCTGGGGAGACAGAAGGTTCTGGGAGGGGAATGGGCCCTGAGGCAGGCTACAGTCTGTCAGAAGCCTCTGTCAGGTAAAAGCCTGTATGATTTACCACAGGAGGGTGTTAGCACATGAGGAGAGCAGAGTCTTGGGCAGAGATTGGAAGTCATGGCTCTCAAATTTTGGCACAGATCTCTGCAGGTGTGGTCACAGGTTAGGGCTTCATCTGCAAGGGAGGCCAATAGGCTCTGGGCAATGGAATAGCCCAGCCCAGAGACAGCAATATAGACCAGCCCCAGTAATGACCCAGTTGGAACACAGCCTGCTGCAAACTCTGAGAGAAAAGAAGCCCAAAACAGGTTATGGGGAAAGGAACATCACAATCACTTAGACCCTTGCCAGGGGCCAGGCCCATAAACTAGTTTTACCCGCTGTGCAACTGTGGGACCATTTTTATTATTCCCATTTAGCATACCAGGAAGCAGAGGATCAAAGGGGTTAACTAACATTCACTGTTACATAGCTTATGAGAGATTCTATCTGGTTCTCAGGTCTCACATTCCTAAACAAGGCCTCAGCTCTGAGAAGGGGGCCTTAAGTGGCACTGGCATCAGTACAGTGTGTGCCCTGGGGAGAAGAGATCAGTCCAGTCAGTGAGCATTTTCTGGAGGACGCAGCCAGTCAAGTGGAGGAGTTTGGTTTTGGTGAAAGAAGAAATGGAGACCCAGAGGAGGATTCTCAGCAGAGAGTTGGTTTAAATTGATATTTCAGGAAGACAGTAGGGAGTGAAGAGCAGAAGCATGCTGTTTTTCTGTGCCACACTTGAGGACACCAAGTAAATATAGCATCCTGTTCAAGGAGAGCAAGTGGGAACTTCTGAGTTGCTGCTAGGTCACCACTCTGGATGCTTATCTGAACTGTAATCCTTTCATCTTTCAAGAAGGATTCTGAAACCAAGGAGAGGTTGCTAGGGAAAATAAAGCTTAAGTATTATAAACAACAGAATCTATAAAATAGTTTTCCCAAATGAGCTCAATTCTCAAGCCAGGAGCAGTTGAGTGTTTGACAGGAGATAAGGAGGAAGCCAGCAGGGATCTGCCTTGCCCCCCTCCCTCAGACTTTCTTCCCAAGTATCACAGAAGTGAGTCCTCACCAAGAGTTTTCTTCCACCCTGTATTCTCAGGATATCTACAGCCCCAGTGTTTCTTCAGCCAGGGACCCAACCCCTCATAGATTTGTAAACTCTCCTGGCTCTGCCTGATGTAGACTTACATCCCTACCCTGAACCCCAAACTGAATGAGTCTTCAAGCAAGAATAATTGATTTACATAATATGCTTATTTTATAAGTGGATTAGATTTTTATTTTGAGCGTTTTAAAAAGTAGATATCTACATTGGGACTTCCCTTGGTGGCTCAATGGTAAAGAATCCACCTGCCAATGCAGGAGATGCAGGTTTGATTCCTGGGCTGGGAAGCTCCCATAGAGAAGGAAACGGTAACTGACTTCAGTATTTTTGCCTGGGAAATCCCCCGGACAGAGGAGCCTGGAGGGCTATAGTCCATGGGGTCACAAAAAAGTTGGACGCACTTAGTGACTAAACAACAACAACAAAGAAAACTACACAACTACACAACCCAAACACAAACACAAAAAGAGTGTATACAATGTGAACTCAGTTTTATAAAATAAATTATATATATTTACATATGTATGCTGTGTATCAAAGTGTTAATTAACAGTGATTACCTCAGAATGGAGACTATATTCTTTTTTTTAAATGTGTGGCAGAAACCACTAACTATTTTCCAATATCCCTTCTTCTTTTATTCTATAGTAATGGAGCCTCCAATTTTAGTTGAGCACCTAGAATAAATAGCATATATTTAGCTACCGTATGAATAGCCACCTAGAATAGATAGTATATATGTTTTTAAGCCTCCCATGCAGCTCAGTGTGGTCATAGTAACTGTTCTGACCAGTGAGACATATTAAGCGGATGTGTTATATATTACTTTTTAGAAGGTGTCCTTGAAAGGAACAGACATGCCTTCTTCTCGTTCCTCCTTCTTGCTGACTGGAATGTGAGCATGATGGCTGGTGCTAGAACAGCCATCTTGGACTCTGAAGTGGAAGCCATAATGCTGAAGGTGTTGGAGCAATTAAGAGAATAGAAACTGGGTCCTTCATGGCTGTGGGCCATTGCGCCAGACCTGGATACCCTGTATCTACATGAGAATTATTTTTTCTCTTCATCTTATATAATTCACTACTATTTTGAGTTTTCTGTTACTTGACAGCTGAACCAACTCCTAGATATTTTTGAAAGCTAAGACATACATAGGGGTATATTGAAAACTCTGGTCCAAAATCGTATACATGGAGTGATTTTCCTAGCCGTGAAATCTTTCGCTGAAACCACTTGTCCGAAGTTTCACTCAGATCTACTCTCACACTCCATTCAAACTTATTGCATCTTGTCAACACTTAATACTGTATCTAGTTTTCTTTTTTCTTTTTTTTGGTGGAAAGGACACATGGTCTTATCCCTAGTCCATGAAAGTGAAAGTGAATTCGCTCAGTCGTGTCCCGACTCTTCGCGACCCCATGGACTATATCCTACCAGGCTCCTCTGTCCATGAAATTTTCCAGGCAAGAGTGCTGGAGTGGGTTGCCATTTCCTTCTCCAGGGGATCTTCCCGATGCAGGGATTGAACCCGGGTCTCCCGCACTGCAGGCAGACGCTTTATCCTGTGAGCCACCAGGGAAGCCACCTCCCTAGTCCATAGACTGTCTTAATTTTAATTCAAAAGTTTTCACAACTCTCCTGAGAATAAGGTATTGATGTAGCTCCATTGCAACAACTTGGGGATATTTGTAGTAGCCTTTTGGGCTTCTCTGCTGGCTCAGTGGTAAAGAACCCCCCTGCCAATNTGGTGGCTCAATGGTAAAGAATCCACCTGCCAATGCAGGAGATGCAGGTTTGATTCCTGGGCTGGGAAGCTCCCATAGAGAAGGAAACGGTAACTGACTTCAGTATTTTTGCCTGGGAAATCCCCCGGACAGAGGAGCCTGGAGGGCTATAGTCCATGGGGTCACAAAAAAGTTGGACGCACTTAGTGACTAAACAACAACAACAAAGAAAACTACACAACTACACAACCCAAACACAAACACAAAAAGAGTGTATACAATGTGAACTCAGTTTTATAAAATAAATTATATATATTTACATATATATGCTGTGTATCAAAGTGTTAATTAACAGTGATTACCTCAGAATGGAGACTATATTCTTTTTTTTAAATGTGTGGCAGAAACCACTAACTATTTTCCAATATCCCTTCTTCTTTTATTCTATAGTAATGGAGCCTCCAATTTTAGTTGAGCACCTAGAATAAATAGCATATATTTAGCTACCGTATGAATAGCCACCTAGAATAGATAGTATATATGTTTTTAAGCCTCCCATGCAGCTCAGTGTGGTCATAGTAACTGTTCTGACCAGTGAGACATATTAAGCGGATGTTATATATTACTTTTTAGAAGGTGTCCTTGAAAGGAACAGACATGCCTTCTTCTCGTTCCTCCTTCTTGCTGACTGGAATGTGAGCATGATGGCTGGTGCTAGAACAGCCATCTTGGACTCTGAAGTGGAAGCCATAATGCTGAAGGTGTTGGAGCAATTAAGAGAATAGAAACTGGGTCCTTCATGGCTGTGGGCCATTGCGCCAGACCTGGATACCCTGTATCTACATGAGAATTATTTTTTCTCTTCATCTTATATAATTCACTACTATTTTGAGTTTTCTGTTACTTGACAGCTGAACCAACTCCTAGATATTTTTGAAAGCTAAGACATACATAGGGGTATATTGAAAACTCTGGTCCAAAATCGTATACATGGAGTGATTTTCCTAGCCGTGAAATCTTTCGCTGAAACCACTTGTCCGAAGTTTCACTCAGATCTACTCTCACACTCCATTCAAACTTATTGCATCTTGTCAACACTTAATACTGTATCTAGTTTTCTTTTTTCTTTTTTTTGGTGGAAAGGACACATGGTCTTATCCCTAGTCCATGAAAGTGAAAGTGAATTCGCTCAGTCGTGTCCCGACTCTTCGCGACCCCATGGACTATATCCTACCAGGCTCCTCTGTCCATGAAATTTTCCAGGCAAGAGTACTGGAGTGGGTTGCCATTTCCTTCTCCAGGGGATCTTCCCGATGCAGGGATTGAACCCGGGTCTCCCGCACTGCAGGCAGACGCTTTATCCTGTGAGCCACCAGGGAAGCCACCTCCCTAGTCCATAGACTGTCTTAATTTTAATTCAAAAGTTTTCACAACTCTCCTGAGAATAAGGTATTGATGTAGCTCCATTGCAACAACTTGGGGATATTTGTAGTAGCCTTTTGGGCTTCTCTGCTGGCTCAGTGGTAAAGAACCCCCCTGCCAATGCAGGAGATGCAGGAGACACGGGTTTGATCCCTGGGTCACGAAGATCACCTAGAGCAGGAAATGGCAAGCCTCTCCAGTATTCTTGCCTGGGAGATTCCATGGACAGAGGAGCCTGATGGGCTGTAGTCCATGGGGTTTCAAAGAGCTGGACGCGACTGAGTGACTGAGCATGCGTGCGTGTAGTAGCCTTTTAGGTTATTAGAGACCTGTGAATTGAGATAAAACCAAAGTTGAGATGGTTTAGGCAGCCCTTTCCGCGCCCAAGTGAGCTGCTTCTATCAACATATTGAGACTGTGGCCTGTGAAGACCGACAGGAAAGCCTTAGTGTGTGTGTGTGTTGCACATGCTTTACGTGGGTGTGTGGTGCTCCTATGTTGTGTGGTTTAACATTTGGGTGATGCACATGTGTTTGTGAGGTGTTTGTGTGTTCATGCATGTTTTGTGAGCTATGTATTTGTGGAGCCTATGTGCTATATAGGGGTATGTATTTGTGAGGACATGTATTATGCTTCTCTGCCACGTAAGGGTGAGTGTGTGTGTGTGTGTGTGCATGCATGCACATGTATCATGTTAACATGTGTTTGCAGTGTCCAGATGCATGAGCTTGTGCTTGCACACACACATGTGTAGTCCTGTTACATAACAGTGACAGAAAAGCCTTTCATCAGTGGGTCCTAAAGAAGGTTGCAATTGATTTAGGAGACATGCCAGAACCAGTCATATGGAAGAACCCCCACCTCCATCATTCTACCTCCTCATACAGTTCTAGATCCTAGGTGTCCCCATTCATTCCTATTAATAATGGAGTGTTTACATTACATTTGGTTACATAAACTGCAGGCAGGCACCAGCAATTTAATTTTAAGTTGGCTTCGATTCAGCTGCTACTTTTGCTTTTGCTGCTTGAAATGACTAAAAGCCATTTTAAGTTAATTTTTCCCCAGGCATTTGCTTACACTGTGAAGGGAAAATTATTCTGAAACATAAGGAATACTTAAAATAACAAAATAAAAGGGAGATATCAGATGAAGAAAAACAGATGTTAACGAAATATAATGTTGACATTTTAGCTATTCTCATACTGTTGGTGTGAACAATATTCTTCAGCATCTTACTCATCACCACTTTATCTCCACAAAGAATCCACCATTTCCTGCTCTCTGGTTCACTCACTACCATGACTGCCGTTCCTGAGCAGGTCTGGATTCACAGGATCCCCCTAAAAGGGGAAAAACCATTCCGGTGGGAATATTTACAGATTACATCTCTACACACCTAGAGATCCCTGATTCTATGGGATCATCTGACCTCTTGAAGTTTTTCTCACACAGATCACAAAGATGCCCATGGCCTTGGAGGTTTCTAAGGAGAAGATGCCCAGACTCTGCATTTCCACGTTGCGCCAGAAAGGGTCAGGTGCCCCCTAGGTGGCGCTGTTGAGCACTGTCTGGGAGGGGCACTTGTCACACTTGGATGTGAGGAGGAAATGGGGCCCACAGGCAGGCATTGGAGGGCTTTTAGAGCCTGGTCTTCCTCCTGGCTGCTTTTGGCCACATCTGAGAATGTGCCTGAACTGCAAACATGGGATCATTAGCACGTGGCCGTTACACATACAACCCTGTGAGGGATAGACTGTTACCCTTACTTTAAACAGAGGTTGCAATTCCCTTGTCTAAGGTTATTCAGGTAGTAAGCGTCCATAATGGGATATGAATCCAGACAGTCTAGTTTCAGACCTCTGCTCTAATTCTAGCTCCCTCCTGAACACTTGGAACATGACCCATGCAGAAACCAGGTGGAGATGGAGGCACAGATTTGACACCTGTTCTGAGAGGTTTTGAACCAAGAACTTCCAGATGTCCAAGCTGGGTTTAGAAAAGGAAGAAGAGCTAGAGATCAAATTGCCAACATGTGCTGGATTTTAGAGAAAGCAAGGGAATTTCAGAAAAACATCTATCTCTGTTTCATTGACTGCGCTAAAGCTTTTGACTATGTGGATCATGACAAACTGTGGAAAGCTCTTAGAGAGATGAGAATACCAGACCATCTTACCTGTCTCCTGAGAAACCTGTTTGTGGGTCAAGAGGCAACAGTTAGAACCCTGTATGGAACATTCTGTTTCATTGACTGAGCTAAAGCTTTTGACTATGTGGATCATGATAAACTGTGGAAAGCTCTTAGAGAGATGAGAATACCAGACCATCTTACCTGTCTCCTGAGAAACCTGTTTGTGGGTCAAGAGGCAACAGTTAGAACCCTGTATGGAACAACTGATTGGTTCAAAATCAAGAAAGGAGTATGACAGGGCTGTTTGCTGTCACTCTGCTTGTTTAACCCATATGCTGAACACATCATGAGAAATGCCTTCCTGGATGAGTTACAAGCTGGAATCAAGATAGGCGGGAGAAACATCAACAACCTCAGATATGCAGATGACACCACTCATATGGCAGAAAGTGAAGAGAAACTAAAGAGCCTTTTGATGAGGATGAAGGATGAGAGTGAAAAAGCTGGCTTAAGACTATTAAAAAAACCAAGATCATTACTGCATGGCAAATAGAAGGGGAAAAGGTGGAAGTAGTGACAGATTTCCTCTTCTTGGGCTCCAAAATCACTGTGGACAGTAACTGTAGCCATGAAATCAGAAGACAGTTGCTTTGGCAGGAAAGCGATGACTAACCTAGACAAGTGTATTGACAAGCAGAGACATTGCTCTGCCGACAGAGGTCCATATTGTCAAAGCTATGGTCTTCCCGGTGGTCATGTATGGTTGTGAGGGCTGGACTGTAAAGAAGGCAGAGCACTGAAGAATTGATGCCTTTGAACTGTGTTGCTGGAGAAGACTCCTGAAAGTCCCTTGGACAGCAAAGAGATCAAACCAGTCAATCTTAAGGGAGATGAATATTCACTGAAAGGACTGTTGCTGAAGCTGAAACTCCAGTATTTTGATCATCTGATGAGAAAAGACGACTCATTGGAAAAGTCCCTGATGCTGGGAAAGATCGAGGGCCAAAGGAGAAGAGGATGTCAGAGGATGAGACGGCTGGACTGTATCACCGATGCAATGAACAGGAACTCGGGCAAACTCTGGGAGATGGTGAGGGACAGGAAGCCCTGGCGTGCTGTAGTTCATGGGGTCACAAGAAGTCGGACACAACTGGTGACTGAACAACAACAAGCGAGAGGTTTAGCTCATGAATGAGCTTGATCAACAGCCCAGCAGCCTGGTATGATGTTGTTAATTTATTAGGAATAATCTTGTGAAATTAAGAAAATTCTCTCTTTCTGGAAAGTGTTTAAAATGTTGCCAGGTAGTATAGGGAGAAACGTAGTTCTCTAGAGAGAATTTCTCTCAGCTCTCACAGATAATGAGGGAAATCATCGGGACATCCTTTGGACTCTACTTGCAAAAGAGAACCAGAAACTGAACACTTCTCACCTCCTCTATGGCTAATCCTTGAGCACCTTCATTCTATTCTCAACACTGAGGACAGAAAGAAGCTCTTTTAAGGTGCAAGTTTGATTCTGTCCCTCCTCCACTGTGACTACTCTATAATTGCAACTAGGACCCCCACCCTCTGCTTTCCCTTTTTCTACTTTTTCCTGCTCTGTATTTCCCCCAGTCCTAATCAACTTTTAACATACTGTATAATTTCATTACTGGATTGGCCTATAAATTTGTTTGGGATTTTCCATATGATATGAAAAACCCAAACAAACTTTCTGGCTAACCTAGTATTGATTATGTTATTGTTTATTGTCCCCTCCCACTAGAATGTAAGATCTTTGAGGGCAAAGATCATTGTATTGCTTACTAATGTATTCCAAGTCCCATCTGCTGCTGCTGCTAAGTCGCTTCCGTCGAGTCTGACTCTGTGCGACCCCATAGACGGCAGCCCATTAAGCTCCTCTGTCCCTGGGATTCTCCAGGCAAGAATACTGGAGTGGGTTGCCATTTCCTTCTCCAGTGCATGAAAGTAAAGATGCTCAGTCTAGGCTGAAAACAGTGGACCAGGGGACCCTTGATGTTTCTTTTGAAGAAAGGGAGTGCCAACAAAAATGGACATGGGCTATGAGAGATTTATAAATCTAGAGTTCAGGGAAGGGATCTGGGCTGGAGACATGCATATGGGACTCACCGGCTTATAGACAGTGTTTGAGGCTACAGGTCTAGATGGGCTCACCAGGGCAGCAGGAGTTTATGGATAGAGAACAGAACTGGTACAGACCTGAGCCCTAGGACCTCCTTTGTTAAAAGGCAAAGAGATGAGAAAGAAAGAACAAGGGAGGCTGAGAAGAAGGAGCCAGAGAGGTGGAAAGAAAAGTGGAAGAACGTGCTGTGCTTGAAGTCAATTGATGGAAATGTTTCAAGGAGGACATGATCAGCTCCATCACATGGGTTATTTTTTGCATTTTTAAATGCTGCTGCTAGAAAATTTAAAGTTACATATGTGACTTGCATTTGTGGTTCTTGTTATTTCTAATGGATAGTGCTGGAATAAATCATTTTCCACACTGCACCCATGGTAATCTTCTAAAAGGGCAAATGAATCATGTCACTGCCATGCTTCTCCCCTTCAGTAACTTCCCAAGGAAGTGTTTTTAAGATAAAACACCACATCTTTAACATATAAGGCTCTGAGAAGGGGCCCTGCTCTGTTGCCCCATCTCCAGACACTCTCTCTCTCTGGGCACACTGGCCTTCCTTCCCACCTCGGGTCTGCTCAGAGGCAGCTCTCCTGACTGAAGTCCTCTTTGCACTGCTAACACATCCCCCTAGACTCAGTTTAAATGTTTCCTTCTCAAGAATCTATCCCTAGTCCTCAATCTAGGTTAGGTACTCCACTTCTAATCTCATGCCTCCAGAGTTTGTCTCATACAGCACTGGTTTAACTTGCCCACCACTATTTGCATAATCAATTTTAATCTTTCTCCACCGGACTGAACATTCATTATTTTGTTTGCACTTAACACAATAAACAGAAGTTGAGTTCCGATGTTTTGCATTATATTGATCCACCTTGAGATTACTTCTGTTCTTTCTTTTTTCTCTCATTAAAAAAAAGCAAACAAAACACAGAACTTTGTTTTAGAGCAGTTTTAGGTTCACAGCAAAATTAAGAGGAAGGTACAGAGATTCCCATATACCCGTTGCCCTTACATGTGGGTAGCCTCCATCATCATCAGCATCCCCCACCAGAGTGGTACACTGTTGTAACTGGTGAGCCTACCTTGACACATCATTATCACCCAAAGCCCACAGTTTATATTAGGATTCACTCTCTGTGTTGTACATTCTATGGGTTTAATGACATATATCCACAACAGATTCCCCAACCTGGGGGTCTGGCAAAGGGACTGAGAGCCCCCAGGGGATTTGACTGTGGAGGCCAGTGGGGTTTGACTACAGAACTTACACAGGACTGGGGATAGAGACTCTTGGAGGGGGTACAAAGAAAACCTTCCACCAGAACCCAGGAGAAAGGAGCAATGACCCCACAAGAGACTGACCCAGACTTGCCTGTGAGTGTCCAGGAGACTCCAGCAGAGACATGAGTCAACAGTGGCCTGCTGCAGGGTCAGAGGCACTGAATATAAGACATTTTCAAGGAGGTTGCCATTATCTTCATTATCCCTACCATAGTTTGGTCTTAGGTCAAAAAACAGGGAGGAAACACAGCCCCGCCCATCAGCAGAAAATTGGATTAAAGATTTACTGAGCATGGCCCCACCCATCAGAATAAGACCCAGTTTCCCCCACAGTCAGCCTCTCCCATCAGGAAGCTTCCAGAAGTGTCTTATCCTTATCCATCAAAGGGCAGACAGAATGAAAACCACTATCACAGAAAACTAACCAAACTGATCACATGGACCACAGCCTTGTCTAACTCAACTAAACCAGGAGCCATGCCGTGAAGGGCCACCCAAGACGGATGGGTCATGGTGGAGATTTCTGACAAAACGTGGTCCACTGGAGAAGGGAATGGCAAACCTCTTCAGTATTCTTGCCTTGAGAACCCCATGAACAGTATAAAAAGGCAAAAAGATATGACACTGAGAGATGAACTCCCCAGGTTGGTAGGTACCCAATATGCCACTGGAGAAGAGTGAAGAAATAACTCCAGAAAGAATGAAGAGACAGAGCCAAAGCAAAAACAGGACACCAAGCTGTGGATGTGACTGGTGATGGAAGTGAAGTCTGATGCTGTAAGAACAGTAGTGCACAGGAACCTGGAGTGTCAGGTCCATGAATCAAGGTAAATTGGAAGTGGTCAAACAGGAGATGGCAAGAGTGAACATCGACATTTTAGGAGTCAACTAAAATGGACTGGAAGGGCTTCCCTGGTGGCTCAGAGGCTAAAGCATCTGCCTGCAATGCAGGAGACCATGGTTCAGTCCCTGGATTGGGAAGATTCCCTGGAGAAGGAAATGGCAACCCACTCCAGTACTCTTGCCTGGAGAATCCCACGGACAAAGGAGCCTAATAGGCTACAGTCCACGGGGTTGCAAAGAGTTGGACATGACTGAGCGACTTCACTTTCAAAATGGACTGGAATGGGCAAATTTAATTCAGATGACCATTATATCTACTATTGTGGGCAAGAATCCCTTAGAAGAAATGGAGTAGCCCTCATAGTCAACAAAAGAGTCTGAAATGCAGTACTTGGGTGCAATCTCAAAAACAACAGAATGATCTCTTTTCATATACAAGGCAAATCATTCAACATCATAGTAATCCAAGTCTATGCCTCAACCACTAATGCTGAAGAAGCTGAAGTTGAATGGTTCTATGAAGATGTACAAGACCTTCTAGAACTAACACCAAAAAAAAAGATGTCCTTTTCATCAAGGGGACTGGAATACAAAAGTAGAAAGGCAAGAGATACCTGGAGTAACAGGCAAGTTTGCCCTTAGAGTACAAAATGAAGCAGGGCAAAGTCTCACTGAGTTTTGCCAAGGCAATGCACTGGTCATAGCAAACATCATCTTCCAACAACACAAGAGAAGACTTTGCACATGGACATCACCAGATGGTCAATACGAAAATCAGATCGATTATATTCTTTGCAGCTGAAGATAGAGAAGCTCTATACAGTCAGCAAAAACAAGATCTGTGTTTCAGATCACAAACTCGTTATTGCAAAGAAAGAAAGGTTAGTTGCACGCTCGTGTCCAACTCTGTGATTCTATGGACTGCAGCCTGTCCCACTCCTCTGTCCGTAGAGGATGTCCTGCTCCTCTTTGTCCACTCCAGCCAAGAGTACTGTAGTGGGTTGCCATTTCCTTCTTCAAGGGATCTTCCCAACCCAGGGATCAAACGCAGGTCTCTAGCATTGCAGGCAGATTCTTTTCCCAGCTGAGGTACAAGGGAAGCATAGACATAACCTTAGGAGTTGCTTACTGGAGATCAAAACCAGGACCTTCTGCATGTAAAGCAGATATACTAACCACTACATTATGGAACCATGAGCTATTCAGACTTAAATTGAAGAAAGTAGGGAAAACCACTAGACCATTCAGGTATGACCTAAATCAAATCCCTTATGATTACACAGTGGAAATGACAAATAGATTCAAGGGATTAGATCTGATAGACAGAGTGCCTCAAAAACTATGGATGGAGGTTTGTGACATTGTCCAGGAGGCAATGATCAATACCATCCCCAAGGAAAAAAAATGCAGAAAGGCAAAATGGTTGTCTGAGGAGGCCTTACAAATAGCTGAGAAAAGAAGAGAAGCTAAAGGCAAAGGAGAAAAGGAAAGATATAAGCATCTGAATGCAGAGTTCCAAAAAAATAGCAAGGAGAGATAAGAAAGCCTTCCTCAGTGATCAATGCAAAGAAATAGAGGAAAACAGCAGAATGGGAAAGACTAGAGATCTCTTCAAGAAAATTAGAGATACTAAGGGAACATTTCATGTAAAGATGGGTGTGATAAAGGACAGAAATGGTATGGACCTAACAGAAGCAGAAGATACTAAGAAGAGGTGGCAAGAATACACAGAAGAACTCTACAAAAAAGATCTTCAAGACCCAGATAAGCACAATAGTATGACCACTCACCTAGAGCCAGACATCCCATTGACTGGAATGGGAAGTCAAATAGGCCTTAGGAAGCATCACTATGAACAAAGCTAGTAGAGGTGTTAGAATTCCAGTTGAACTATTTCAAATTGTAAAAGATGATGCTGTGAAAGTGCTGCACTCAATATGCCAGCAAATTTAGAAAACTCAGCAGTGGCCACAAGAATGGAAAAGGTCAGTTTTCTTTACAATCCTAAAGAAAGACATTGCAAAAGAATGTTCAAACTGCCACACAAGTGCACTCATCTCACACACTAGCAAAGTAATGCCAGGCTGGATGAAGCACGAGCTGGAATCAAGATTGCCAGGAGAAATATCAATAACCTCAGATAGGCAGATGAGACCCTTATGACAGAAAGCAAAGAAGAACTAAAGAGCCTCTTGATAAAAGTGAAAGAGGAGAGTGAAAATTTTGGCTTAAAACTCAACATTCAAAAAACTAAGATCATGGCATCCGGTCCCATCACTTCAAGTTAAATAGATGGGGAAACAATGCAAACAGTGAGAGACTTTATTTTCTTGAGCTCCAAAATCACTGCAGTTGGTGACTCAGCCATGAAATTAAAAGATGCTTTCTCCTTGGAAGAAAAGCTATGACCAACCTAGACACCATATTAAAAATCAGAGACATTACTTTGCCAACAAAAGTCCATTTAGTCAAAGCTATGTTTTTTCCAGTAGTCATGTATGAATGTGAGAGTTCCACTATAAAGAAAGCTGCTGCTACTGCTAAGTCACTTCAGTCGTGTCCGACTCTGTGTGACCCCATAGACGGCAGCCCACCAGGCTCCCCTATCCCTGGGATTCTCCAGGCAAGAATACTGGAGTGGGTTGCCGTTTCCTTCTCCAATGCATGACAGAGAAAAGTGAAAGTGAAGTCGCTCAGTCTGTCTGACTGTTAGCGACCCCATGGACTGCAGCCCACCAGGCTACTCTGTCCATTGGATTTTCCAGGCAAGAGTACTGGGGTGGGGTGCCATTGCCTTCCCCGAAAGAAAGCTGAGCACCAAAGAATGGATGCTTTTGAACTGTGGTGTTGGAGAAGAATCTTGAGAGTCCCTTGAACAGCAAGGAGATCAAACCAGTCAATCCTAAAGGAAATCAGTCCTGAATATTCATTGGAAGGACTGATGCTGAAGCCGAAAGTCCAGTACTTTGGCCGGCCACCTGATGTGAAAAACTGACTCATTGGAAAAGACCCTAATGCTGGGAAAGAATGAAGGCAGGAGGAGAATGGGATGACAGAGGATGGATGAGATGGTTGGACTGCATCACCAATTTGATGGACATGAGTTTGAGCAAGCTCTGGAAGTTGGTAATGGACAGGGAATCCTGGCATGCTGCAGTCTACAGGGTCACAAAGAGTCAGACATGACTGAGTGACTGAGCTGAACTGATCCACCCTTTTAGTATCATAGAGAATAGTCTCAATATCCTACAAATTCCTTATACTACATTTAGTGACCCCTCCCTCTCTTTAAACCCTTGGAAACCTTTTTTTTTTTTTTTTAAATTAGTAACTGTTTCCACAGTTTTGCCTTTTGCAGAATGCCAAATATTCAGAGTCATATAAAATGTAGCCTTTTCAGACAGGCTTTTTTCTCTTAACAGTATACCTTTAAGAGCTCTCTGTGTCTTTTTGTGGATTGATAGCTCATTTCTTTTTCAGTTCAGTTCAGTTCAGTCGCTCAGTCGTGTCTGACTGTTTGCGAACCCATGAACTGCAGCACGCCAGGCCTCCCTGTCTATCACATACAATCTTCCCCAGCATCAGGGTCTTTTCCATTGAGTCAGTTCTTCACATCAAGTGGCCAAAATATTGGAGTTTCAGCTTCAACATCGGTCCTTCCAATGAATATTCAGGACTGATTTCCTTTAGGATGGACTGGTTGGATCTCCTTGCAGTCCAAGTGACTCTCAAGAGTCTTCTCCAACACCACAGTTCAAAAGCATCAATTCTTCAGTGCTCAGCTTTCTTCATAGTCCAACTCTCACATCCATACATGACTACTGGAAAAACCATAGCCTTGACTAGACAGACCTTTGTTGGCAAAATAATGTCTCTGCTTTT
>SJYX01023793.1:137808-162267 GCA_006410675.1 Oreotragus oreotragus
CAGCTTTCTTTTGCTTCCCATTTGCATGGAATATATTTTTCCATCCTCTCACTTTCAGTCAATATGTGTCTTGAGGTCTGAAGTGGGTTTCTTGTAGACAGCATATATATGGGTCTTGTTTTTTTATCCATTCAACCAGTCTGAGTCTTTTGGTAGGAGAATTTAATCCTTTTACACTTAAAGTAATTATTGATATATATGTTCCTATTGCCATTCTCTTAATTGTTTGGGGTTGACTATGTAGATCTTTTTTCTTCTCTTGTATTTCTTGGCTATATAAGTCCCTTTAACACTTGTTGTAAAGCTGGTTTTGTGGTACTAAATTCTCTTAACTTTTGCTTGTCTAAAACACTTTTGATTTCTCCATCAATTCTGAATGAGATCTTTGCCGGGTACAGTAATCTTGGTTGTAGATTTTTCTTTTTCATTACTTTACATATCCTGCCATTCCCTTCTGGCCAGCGGAGTTCCTCCTGTAAGCTGTTAAGTGTATGGGGTTTCCCTTGTATGTTACTTGTTGCTTCTCCCTTGCTGCTTTTAATATTCTTTCTTTGTGTTTAGTCTTTGTTAGTTTGATTAGTATGTATCTTGGCAGGTTTCTCCTTGGGTTTATCCTGTATGAGACTCTTTGTACCTCTTGGACTTGATTGATTATTTCCTTTTCCATGTTGGGGAAATTTTCAACTATAATCTCTTCAAAAATTTTCTCATGCCCTTTCTTTTTCTCTTCTTCTGGGACCCCTCTAATTCGAATGTTGGTGCATTTGATATTGTCCCAGAGATCTCTGAGACTATCCTCAGTTCTTTTCATTCATTTTACTTTATTCTACTTTTCAAAAGTTATTTCCAACATTTTATCTTCCAGCTCACTGATTCGTTCTGCTTCAGATATTCTGCTCTTGATTCCTTCTAGAGGATTTTTAATTTCAGTAATTGTGTTGTTTGTGTGTGTGTGTTTATTCTTTAATTCTTCTAAGTCTTTATTAATTGATTCTTGCATTTTCTCCACTTTGTTTTCAAGGTTTTTGATCATCTTTACCATCATTATTCTGAATTCTTTTTCAGGTAGTTTGCCTATTTCCTCTTCATTTATTTGGACTTCTGTGTTTCTAGTTTGTTCCTTCATTTGTGTAGTATTTCTCTACCTTTTCATTATTATTTTTTTAACTTATTGTGTTTGAGGTCTCTTTTTCCCAGGCTTCAAGGTTGAATTCGTTCTTCCCTTTCGTTTCTGCCCTCCTAAGATTGGTCCAGTGGTTTGTGAGAGCTTCGTATAGGGTGAGATTTGTGCTAAGTTTTTGTTTGTTTGTTTTTCCTGTGGTGGGCAAGGCTGAGTGAGGTGGAAATCCTGTCTGCTGATGACTGGGTTTGTATTTTTGTTTTGTTTTTTGTTTAGATGTGGTGTTCTGCACAGGGTGCTGCTGGTGGTTGGATGATGCCAGGTGTTGTATTCAAGTGATTTCCTTCGTGTGAGTTCTCACTATTTGATACTCCCTAGGGTTAGTTCTCTGGTTCTTTGAGTCAGTGCTCCCACTCCAAAGGCCTGATCTCTTCTGAATCCACCACACACAGGAACCAGGAAGATAGTCCTAAAATTCCGAACCCAGCTGTGGTATTTCTTCAAAACAGGCTATAGTTCCTTCTGGTTCCTCTTTCCAAACAGAGGTCTGCAGACTCCATGTAGACAGGTGTCTTTCTTGGCTTCCTGAGCTTGGTGAGAGCTGAGTCTAGAAGCACTTTCTCAACTTGAAGAGACCAGGAGCAAGGTAGCAGGTAGGTGAGAGTCTGTTGATTCTTGACCTGGATACTTATTTCTTAAGAGGCAGGTAAGGTGGTCTGATTTTCCCATCTCTTGAAGAATTTTCCACAGTTCATCATGAGTCACACATTCAAAGGCTTTAACATAGTCAATGAAGCAGATGTTTTTTTCTGGAATTCCCTTGCTTTCTCTATGATCCATAAAATATTGGCAATTTGATCTCTGGTTCCTCTGCCTTTTCTAAACCCAGCTTGTACATCTGGAAGTTCTCAGTTCACATACTGTTGAAGCTTAGCTTGAAGGATTTTGAGCCTTACCTTGCTAGCATGTAAAATGAGTGCAATTATGTGGTAGTTTGAAAATTTTTTGGCATTGGCCTTCTTTGTGGGATTGGAATGAAAACTGACCTTTTCCAGTCCTGTGGCCACTGCTGAGTTTTTCAAATTTGCTGGCATATTAAGTGTAGCACTTTCACAGCATCATCTTTTAGTATTTGAAATAGTTTAACTGGAATTCTGTCACCTCCACTAGCTTTGTTTTTTCAATGTAAAATTTCCCAAGTAGTGGCAGTGTCAACAGAAAGAAAACTGGAGTAAGACTTGAAAGTTTTGTCTGGCCACTGATCTAGCTATGGGACCTTGAGCAAGTCACATGGCCCACATGAATGACATTTTTCTCATCTGTAAAAAAGAGTGATCAAGCCTCCTTCACAGCCAGATTGATACAGTTAAACTAAATTGGTCCATCCATTGAACAGTTATCTAGGGTTGGAAATATCTCAAATGCACATGAGATAAAATCTCTCCTCTCATTCTAAGGTACATACATAAATGAAAAATAATAAATAGGGTGTAAATAATATGCTTTTGAACTATTTCAAATCCTTCACATGGCCCACATGGATGACATTTTTCTCATCTGTAAAAAAGAGTGATCAAGCCTCCTTCACAGCCAGATTGATACAGTTAAACTAAATTGGTCCATCCATTGAACAGTTATCTAGGGTTGGAAATATCTCAAATGCACATGAGATAAAATCTCTCCTCTCATTCTAAGGTACATACATAAATGAAAAATAATAAATAGGGTGTAAATAATATGCTTTTGAACTATTTCAAATCCTAAAAGACACTGCTGCTAAAGTGCTGCACTCAGTATGTCCACAAATTTGGAAAGCTTAGCAGTGGCCACAGGACTGGAAAAGGTTAGTTTTCATTCTAATCCCAAAGAAAGGCAATACCAAAGAATGTTCAAACTACCACACAATTGCACTCATCTCACATGCTAGCAAAGTAATGCTCAAAATTATAGAAAGCAAAGAACTAAAGAGCCTCTTGATGAGAGTGAAAATGTTGGCTTAAAACTCAACATTCAGAAAACTAAGATCATGGCATCTGGTCCCATTACTTCATGGCAAATAGAAGAGGAAACAATGGAAACGGTGACAGACTGTATTTTTTCAGCTCCAAAATCACTGCAGATGGTGACTGCAGCTGTGAAATTAGAAGATGCCTGCTTCTTGGAAAAAAAGTTATGACCAACCTAGACAGCATATTAAAAAAAGAGACACTACTTTGCTGACAAAGGCCCATCTAGTCAAAACTATGGTTTTTCCAGTAGTCATGTATGGATGTGAGAGTTGGAGTATAAAGAAAGCTGAGCGCTGAAGAATTGATGCTTTTGAACTGTGGTGTTGGAGAAGACTCTTGAGAGTCCCTTGGACTGCAAGGAGATCAAACCAGTCAATCCTAAAGGAAATCAGTCCTGAATATTCATTGGAAAGACTGATGCTGAAGCTGAAGCTCCAATACTTTGGCCACCTGATGTGAAGAACTGACTCATTGGAAAAGACCCTGATGCTGGGCAAAACTGAAGGCAGGAGGAGAAGGCAACGACAGAGGATGAGAATGTTGGATGGCATCACCAACTCGATGGACATGAGTTTGAGTAAGCTCCAGTAGTTGGTAATGGACAGGGAAGCCTGGTATGCTGCAGTCCATGGGGTTGCAGAGAGTCGAACACAACTGAGTGACTGAACTGAACTGAACTGATATAGTATGCAGACGAATGAACAGGGGAGTGTGGAAGAAGTGACTGGACATTTGCTTTAGACTGGGGTGGAGGTAGTCAGAGCACATATCTCTGAAGAAGTAGCATTTAAGCTGAGTTCTGAATAACAGGAAGGGACCATCCAGGCAAAGTTGACGGGAAGGTCAATCAGTAGAAGACACATATATTTCAAAGGTCCTTTTACATGAACAAAGTTGTAGTATTCCAGAAATTAAAAAAAAAAAAAAAAAAAAAAGAGCATGGCTGGAATGTGATGAGTAAAGGGGAAAGGGAGCCAAGGGCCAGGGTCCTGCAGCCCTTTGTAAATCCAGGTAATAAATTGAGATTTTTTTTTCTAAAAGAGATAGGAAGCCATAGGAATGGTTTCATGAGAGAGGGGATGTCATGATTTTATTTTTGTTTTAGAAAGATTTCTATGGTCACTCTGAGGAAAGTGAAAACCAAGCAGAAAGAAGAAAACAAGTCAGGAGGCTGTTGCCTGAGTCCAGGTAGATGATGATGATAAATTGGTCCAGGGTAGTAGGAGAGAGATGGAAAAGAGTGGATACTACTCAGTTATGAGTCTTCCTGATGGATTGGATATGAGGGGGAAAGAAGAATAAAGGTTAGGTCAGATTTTTGGCCTGAGCAGCTGGTTGAGCGAAATGGGGAAGCCTAGGAAAGGTACAGGTTTGAAGGGATCAATGATTCTTTTCTTTTTTTAAGACACTTTCACTTTGCAGTGTCTTTTAAGTATCCAAGGAGAAATGTTAACCGGGTAGTTGGATATTGGGGTCCAAAATTCAGGAGGCAGGTAGGAGATGGAGATAGAAATGAGGAATTCATGCACAGAGGAGTTGTTTCAAGCCATGGAGCTGGATGAGTTACCTAAGAGAAGACACACGGGGACTGAGCCCCAGAGCTCTTCACCATTTAGATGATGGTGAGGAAGAGGATGCAGCAAAAGAGACAGAAGCAGTAGTCACTGAAGGCAGAGGACAAGCAGAAGAGTGCGGCGTCCCCAAAGGCAAGGAAAGAATGGGGTGTCTGACCAGGGCTGAGTGGTCACCTGAGAGGCCAAGAGCTAAGAAAAGTGACCCTCGACCTGACAGTGTGAAGCAGTCTCATCAAGCAGTTGCATAGGATAGAAAAGAACTTTGAAAACCATGAAGTACTGTCAGTCCTTCTTCAAAGGAAGAGGCACCCAAAGAGAGCTTTCTCAAAACACACGTGCCTGGACTCGGCCCCTGATCGATTGAATCCAAATCATCGGGGTGCTTTTAAAACCTCTGAGGCCTCCCTAGTGACAGCCTCCATGTAAACGGCTCTAAGTTATTGTTACTATTACCTCTGTGTCCCCCTCCCAAGGATGTTCTGTGTCACTTTTACCCTTTCTACAGATGTCTTGGGGGCATCTTTATGGGAGGACCGTTTACATTCTTATCACTAGTTATACTGGCAATGTATAACAATCATGTTCAGTGATCCTACTGAGATATTTCACATACAAGAATTCTTTGCTTTGTCCAAATACCCTTGGACCTCTGGAATTAATAACTGAAGAATTCATAGTAAATATTGCAGATGGGGGTTTCTAAATTGGTTAATGAAATCTCCCCTCTGAAACATGAATTCAGGTTGATTTAGATGAGAAAATAATTGGTAATTAAAAACACCCTAACAGTAATTTTCAAGGCACAGCAAACAAGGTATGTTCCGACCCACGGCAGAGAGCCATTGATGACCGGTGGCAAGAGGCTTGCTCACCATTCCTATTCTCTTCATCCAGCTCTGTACTTTTGACTTCGTTTTCATTTTCTTCTGTTTTAGGGGCTCTGGATCAATGAGAAGATGTGGAGAGGGTGAAACAGTGAAGGGAATTTTTTTTTAATCTTTTAAGTGCTATATTGATTTTTAAAATATGATTTTGAGAGTAATAATGGTATGACAGTTGCTTCTGAAGAGGCTGCTGATCTTCTGAGGAAATGGTTATAAACATATTATTATGTCAGTTATCACACAAATAATCACATGGCCCTCTTTTCACATTTATACAGCTGGACGTGGCTTAGGCAGGCTGTTACGGGAGTATGCTTCACTGTGATATCTTTATTAATGAGCACGAAGCAGAGGTAAACATTGAGCTAATTAAATCTACTGTGGATGCTCATCTAGAAGGCACAGCTAGCCAGGGGGGAAGCACATATGTCACACTCACTCACTCTGAGCCTTTAAGTATGTGAAATGAGGACAGTAAAATGAGTTTTGATGATAGAGAAGGAAAATGAGAGGGAGAATATTCTAGATGCAAACTATCCGAAAGATACTAAGAAGAAGGGAATACCAATTATTATCATTATAGTTCACCAGGAACCCTGAGTTAGCATGGCCTTGCCCATAAACTGGATCTCCAGAGAAAACTGGAATATTAGTTGTAAAATTAGTTTTCAAGGACAGGAAAGAAGAAGCCAGGTGGTTTGAGACAAAGTTTACAGAATGGGCGTTGTTGAGGTGTAACCAGTTAAGCCCTGCTAGAAGTAGAGTCCAGTGGAAACACCCACCTTAGTAGGAGAACCCCAGATGCAGTTGAAGGAAAAGAGAATTGGTGTTAACACCTCTTTCCTTCAGGATCCAATGGGTAAATGGTCAATAGGAGTCTCATTGTACAGAGGTTGACATAAGGGCTTCCCCAAAGGCTCAGCGGGTAAAGAATCCACCTGTAATGCAGGAGACACAGGAGATACGGGTTCAATCCCTGGGTCGGGAATATCCTCTGGAGAAGGAAATGGAACCCACTCCAGTGTTCTTGCCTGGAAAATCCNAGGAGTCTCATTGTACAGAGGTTGACATAAGGGCTTCCCCAAAGGCTCAGCGGGTAAAGAATCCACCTGTAATGCAGGAGACACAGGAGATACGGGTTCAATCCCTGGGTCGGGAATATCCTCTGGAGAAGGAAATGGAACCCACTCCAGTGTTCTTGCCTGGAAAATCCCATGGACAGAGGAGTCTTGTGGGCTAAAGTCCATGCAGTCTCAAAGAGTTGTACATGACTGAGTGAATAATAACACTATGGTGATTATACCCAAGAGGGAAAGGGAAGAAATGCCTTTACTCCCCTGATGATCTAAGCCACTTTTCACATTTTCTTCCATTTTCCAAAGCTCCTACTAGGAGTCTTGTGGGCTAAAGTCCATGCAGTCTCAAAGAGTTGTACATGACTGAGTGAATAATAACACTATGGTGATTATACCCAAGAGGGAAAGGGAAGAAATGCCTTTACTCCCCTGATGATCTAAGCCACTTTTCACATTTTCTTCCATTTTCCAAAGCTCCTACTCCCTTAGCATTATTCCCCTCTTCTGTTAACTCCAGGCTTAGCCTCAAGAATGAGTGGGAAGAATATATTCACAGGAATCTGAAGAATTAACCTAACTTCTTATGTGCTCCATGTAAGTGCTTGCTAGGTCCAAGGAGACAACAGGCCCCTTTGACACACAGGTGGAGGGTTTAGAGAAACTGAAAACATAAGCTCTTACGTGGACCACTGCATCCAACCTCATTGGTTGTGGAAAGTTTAATGGATATGGGGCCCATGAGAAAGACCTGGGCTCTTCCAAGTAAGGACCACATTCACTCACTCACTCACTCAGTGTCGTTCTGTACACACTCAGTGGGCAACTGCCACAGCCAGGGTCTGTGTGAAGATCTTGGCAAGNATCTATTTGCCATGAAGTGATGGGACCAGATGCCATGATCTTAGTTTTCTGAATGTTGAGTTTTAAGCCAACTTTCACTCTCCTCTTTCACTTTCATCAAGAGGCTCTTTAGTTCTTTTTCACTTTCTGCCATAAGGGTGGTATCATCTGCATATCTGAGGTTATTTATATTTCTCCAACAGTCTTGATTCCAGCTTGTGCTTTATCCAGCCCGGCATTTCTCATGAGGTACTCTGCATATAAGTTAAATAAGCAGCTGACAATATACAGCCTTGATGTACTCCTTTCCTGATTTGGAACCAGTCTGTTGTTCCATGTCCAGTTCTACGGTTGCTTCTTGGCCTGCATACAGATTGCTCAGGAGGCATGTAACGTGGTCTGGTATTCCCGTCTCTTTAAGAATTTTCCAGAGTTGTGATCCACACAGTCAAAGCTTTGGCGTAGTCACTAAAACAGATGTTTATCTGGAATGCTCTTGCTTTTTCTATGATCCAATGGATGCTGGCAGTTTGATCTCTGATTCCTCTGCCTTTTCTAAATCCAGCTTGAACATCTGGAAGTTCATGGTTCATATACTGTTGAAGCCTGGCTTGGAGGATTGAGCATTACTTTGCTAGTGTGTGAGATGAGTACAATTGTGCGGTAGTTTGAGCATTCTTTGGCATTGCCTTTCTTTGGAAGTGGAATGAAAACTGACCTTTTCCAGTCCTGCAGACACTGCTGAGTTTTCCAAATTTGCCAGCATACTGAGTGTAGCACTTTCACAGCATCGTCTTTTAGGATTTGAAATAGCGCAACTGGAATTCCATCACCTCCACTAGCTTTGTTCGTAGTGATGCTTCCAATTCAAAATTCTATTATTTTTCTGTTGATCAATCATGATACAATGATATTAAGTGAGTAATAGTTACATAATCACAATAGTAAAAGATGTTTATCAATTTTCACACTCAAGTGCCAGACAAAAAAATGAATGATAATTACAGTTGCAAGCCATGATAGGAACATGATTAACCTAACAATATAAAATAATTACATGCAATTTGGGAGGTCGAGCAGAGTGATGTGGTAAGTGGAAGTGCATCTGTGCACACGGTTTCATCTGCCCAGCCAGTCTATATCTTTCGGTTCGTGCATTCAGTCCATTTACATTTAAGGTAATTAATGGTATGTGTGATCCTGTTACCATTTTCTTATTGTTTTGGGGTTTATTTTCTGTAGGTCTTTTCCTTCTCTTGTGTTTCCTGCCTAGATTAGTTCCTTTAGCATTGGTTGTAAAACTGGCTTGGTCCGCTGAGTTCTCTTAACTTTTGCTTGGCTGGAGAGCTTTGATTTCTCCGTCAAGTCTGAAGGAGAGTTTTGCCTGGCTGTGCGTTCTTCCTTTTCATCACTTTAAATATATCATGCCATTCTCTTCTGGCTTGTAGAGTTTCTGTTGAGAAGTCAGCTAATAACATGATGGGAGTTCCCTTGTATGTTGTCATGTTTCCTTTGTTGCTTTTAATATTTTATCTTTAATTTTTGTCAGTTAGATTACTGTGTGTCTGAGGGTGTTCCTACTTGGGTTTATCCTGCCTGGGACTCTCTGCGCTTTCTGTACTTGGTTCACTATTTCCTTTTCCACGTTAGGGGGAAATGAAAGTGTCAGCCACTCAGTAGTGCCCAATTCTGTGGTTTAGTTGGTAACTCATGCCCCACTCTTGCGACCCCATGGACTGTAGCCTGCCAGGCTCCTCTGTCCATGGGATTCTCCAGGCAAGGATAGTGGAGTGGGTTGCCATTTCCTTCTCCAGGGCATCTTCCTTACCCAGGAATTGAACCCAGGTCCCTTGCACTGCAGGCAGATTCTTTACCAACTGAGCTACAAGGTAAGCCCTCCCTTATAAGGGAAGTTTTCAGCTATTATCTCTTCAAATATTTTCTCAGGTCCTTTCTCTCTCTCTTCTCCTTCTGGGACCCCTATAAAGCAAATGTTGGTCTGTTTAATACTGTCCCAGAGATCCCATAGGCAGTCTTCATTTTTTTTTCCCATTCTTTTTTCTATATTCTGTCTGTGGTAGTGACTTCCACCTTCTGTTCTCCAGGTCATTTGTCCATTCTTCTGCCTCAGTTATTCTGCTGTTGATTCCTTCTAGTGTATTATTCATTGCTGCTTGTTCTTTAGTTCTTCTAGGTCTTTGGTAAACCTTTCTGGCATCTTCTCCACTGTTTTCCTGAGATTCTGGATCATTTTCACTATCGTAATTCTGAATTCTTTTTCTGAAAGAGTGCCTAACTCTACTTCATTTACTTGTTCTTCTGGGGGGGGTTTCTCTTCCCTCCATCTGGGACATAACTTTCTGCTTTTTCATCCTGAATTACTTTCTGTAGTGTGGTTTTGGTTTCAGTCGCTGTGGGATCATGGTTCTCCTGTCTGCCCTTTGATGGAGGAGGCTAGGAGGTCTGTGTAAGCTTCCTGATGAGAGGGGCTGGCTGTGCCAGTTCCTAGCTGGGTCTTGCTCTGGTGGGGAGGGCCTCGCTCATTAAGATTTAATCCAGTTATCTGGTGATGGGTGGGGTTGTGCTCCCTCCCTGGTATCTGTTTGGCCTGTGGCAACCTGGGGTCTAGAGGCTCTATGGCAGGGTCACTGGTGACCTCCAAGAGGACTTACACCAAAGGGGAACTTGCGGGACTGCTGCTGCCAGTGCCCCTGTCCCTGTGGTGAGCCCCTGCCAACCCATGCCGCCACAAGAAGCCCGTCAACACGAGCACGTGGTTTTGGTTTAGTCTCCTGGACTGGTTCAGCAGTGGGGTCACTGCTCCTTTCCTCTGGGTCTTGGTGCATTCAAGATTTTAGTTGCATCCTCCAAGACTGAAGTCTCTGTTTTCCCCAGTCCTGTGGAAGTCCTGTAATCAACCTTCACAGCAATGGGAGAACTTCTTTGGTATTCTTGTTCTCCGGTTGGCGGGCCACCCACTGGGTCAGTCACGATAAGATCAGATCCCATAGCCGCTGGGTGGTAGGATTTGATTTTACCGTGACTGTGCTCTTCCCACCATCTCGTTGCGGCTTCTTGTTTGTCTTTGGATGTGGGGTACCGTTTTTTTGGTGGATTCCAGCATTCTTCTCTCGATGGTTGTTCAACAACTTGTTGCAATCTCTTTTTGACTTCTAATTTAATTCTCAGTAAATTAGTGATTCTGATTAAAGTGACATTCTTTTTAATGGACAGGTAGAGAAGACAGGAAAAGTCAGAAATACCAACAGGTATTTGGCCCCAGGAATGTATGAGTCTTCCCTGAGGCCACCACTGATCAGTCTAAGGTGGATATTTGACCCCAGATCTCCACCAAGGGCTTTCAAGGGACCCTTGAACTTAGGACCAAGAGAGATTTTGAAATCTGAAACTGTAGATGGTAAAACTGGGAAACTTTTATTGAAATCATGCTTTTTCATCTGTTTTATTGAAGTTGTGTTTGTTTTGCCATGAAGATAAGCTAATATACAGCAAGACAAAGTGTGAAGCACAAGAAAGGAAGTAGGCAGAAGTAAGCAGGTGGAAGAGGGCCCCTGTCTTCTGGTCCTTCCAATCTATTGAGGGTCCTAAGACAGTGACCTTTCTGTCCCTTCTTTCCACAATTTCCTCCTGGTATAAGCATGTTTGAGCTTTGCTTCTGTCCCTTATAACAGAAAAGTCTTCACCCACACCCCTGGACTGAGACATGGCCTGAAACACACAAAGGTTGCAGTGTGCAGGCCTCAGCTATCGGCAGGGGATCAGTCAAGTCAAAGTGAAGGATGGTAGTGTTGCAAGAGGCAGCAGTGAGGCAAGAAAAGGCCTCAAGTTTTCTTGAATGTGATAATGGTGACCAGCAACTTTACCTGTGGTGCTGGAAGAAGGCCAAGTTCATCTGAAGCCTCAGCAGAGGCCAGTATGGATCTGTGCACAGGGCAGGGGCAGGCCTGGGAGGTCAGTGAGAACCACAGCGCACACTTAGAGCCGGGCTGCAGGCTGTCTCCCCTCTACCCCCAACCTCAAGCCCTGCTCCGGTCTCCACAAATCCTTGTTCTTGCCTGCCTGCCTCTGCTGCAGCAGCTGGCTCCAGCAAGCATTTCCCCTGCATGGGTTTTTTCCCCTGCCTCCTAGATCAAAACATGACTCCAGCTTTCCTTCTCTGCCCCTCCCAGGCACTGAGTGGACCCTTGGCATTTTCAAGGGTGTGTCAGGCAGAGAGCCTCTTTTGAGTCCAAGCAGAGTTACTGCACATGTACAAAGTATGCTTTCTGGTGGCCTCCTGACCTGGCCCTCCCTCAAACCCTGGGAGTCTCCTAAGGGAACCTGCACACCCGCTCTTCCAGCCATCATTATCCTGTTTGAATGTGAGATTTGAGAGCTAAGATAGGAAGCTCAATTTTCAAGTCACTTCCAAATGTTGCTGTCTTTGGTTCAATCTGGGGCATGTTGTGAGTAATAGTCATTTATTCCTGTACGTGTTACTATTAATTATAAAGTTTCCAGTATAGGAAAAATGAATTTGACAATATGACTGTGTTTAATGATTTAGTTAAACAGTACCAGCTTGATTCTACAATTGAGGTCACCAATCAGGAGTAATAAAAAGGAATAAGTAATGCTAACCAGACATATTTTAGACTGTGTGGTTTAGACTTAATCTTTTAGAGCAGTTTTAGGTTCACAGAAAAATTGAGAGGAAAGTACAGAGTTCCCATATACCCCACCCACCATGGTCTACCCCCGCTGCAGTGAACAACCCCCACCAGAGTGGTACATGGTACCTGCATTGACATATCCTAATCACCTAAAGCCCACAGATTACATAGGGTTCACTCTTGGTACTGTGCATTCTGTGAGTTTGGACCAATGTATGATGACACATATGCACCATAGTTTCACACGGAACAATCTTGCTGCCCTCAAATCCCCCTCTACTCCATCTACTTACTCTCTTCTCTTTGAACCCCTGGCAACCACTGGATTTTCTCCAGTCTCTGTAGTTTTGCCTTTTACAGCATGTCATGTATTTGAGATAATACAGAGAATAGCCTTTACAGACTGGCTTCTCTCACCTAGCAATATACGTGGAAGGTTCTTCCATGACTTGATAGCCCAGTTCTCTTTAGTGCTGAGTAATATTCTGTTGTCTGAATCTCCCAGTTAATTTATGCATTCACCTGCAGATGGGTGTCTTGGTTGATTTCAAGTTTTGGCTGAAATTATGAATAAAGCTGCTATAAACATTCATGTACAGGTTTTTGTGTGGACATGTTTTCAACTCCTTTGGATAAATACCAAGGAGAACAGTTGCCGGATCATATGGTAAGGGTATATTTAGTTCAGTAAGTGTCTAACAGTCATTTCTGGTTTTATCCTCAGGGTAAAGCTCCAGTGTCACTTGGGTGAACCTCATGTTTAATGGTTTAGGAAACTGAGACTCCAAGAGGTGAAATGACTTCCCCAGATCACCAGATTTGGAACCACAGATCTGTCTGGGAGGAGAACTCCTTCACCACTGCTGAATCTCAGCCCCTGCAGCTGTTGGCCCCTGGGAGGCAGACCTCCCTGTTGGCTCCCTCTCCAATATGCCTCTTGGGCTGTGACTGGCCAGGGTGCCCAGAAGGGGATGGTTCAGTGAACCCCGCTGCCTTCCTTTGAGTGCTTGTCCATTGCTCACTGCTCTCTCCCCAGCCCCATACTCCACACTCCTGACTTTTGGGGATCAAGATACGATTTTGTTTCTCAAAGGTTTGGGAAGCTGCCAGCTCCACAAGTACGGTTTGTCATTGGTTCAGACCAGTTTATCACATAAACGGTAAAGCCCCTTATCTTGCATCTGAGTCCCTGAAGACTGTGTCCTTCTGTGGATGCCCAGGGCACTCTCCTGTGAGAACCTGTGTAATGCCAGGGAAGGAGGCCGAGTAGCGAGAAGATGGTTTGTGGCCATCATGAACACACTGAATGGCAGTAGAAGGGAAGTTTGGACCTGCTTCATCCTTGAAGGACAAGCAACCCACAACAGTAGGCAATCAGCTGTCTTGTGGGTTTCTCTCCTTTTTGGAAAAAACAAAAAACTTTGGAGCCCTATTTTTCAGCAATTATTTGCTTAAAATCACTTCTTCAGAACTGCCTCTTTGTACTCCCCTAAATGTAGTACTTTGTGTTTCCTGTACAGTGTGTCCTCTTCAGGGGACACGGGGAAGGCATACAAATAAGGACTATGCACATTTTGTTGTTCTCTTAGCAGATATTTCATGCCTGAGAGGACAAACCACTCAGAACCTGGGAATTTTCTATTCGGTAAGATAGATGGGAAATTGCTGGTGGCGTGATTAGGACTGTCTTTTCATAATTATGACTGAGATCAATTTATCCAGCCTGGGTAGCTATAGAAAAATAGGAGGGACAAGCTGCCAAAGGACATAGCCCTTGATTTCTTCCTCACATCTTAATTTCTTATTTCATGCAATAAGGGGCAGATACAAAAGAAGGCAACAAAGTGGCTTTTAAACATTAGCTAAGCATCAGGTGTGCCCAACTCCATGGGGCCAGAAGCTCTGGCACCCTCTCATGCCCTCAGACCTTGCCCTGTTCCTTTGGGTTCTTCCTGAGCTGTCCTTTATAATGAAACTGTATATGTTTCATACATAATTAAGCATCAGGATATGTTGATCACTCAGATGAGGGTGGTGAATGTTTGTGATGTTCCCTTTGAGCAACCATCCCAGTGATTCAGAACTCTTAGAAAGCTGACGGGTAAAGCAGAAGGCAAGGACAGGGACAATGAATGACCAGCCTTGACAGTGCTCTTCGGTCATCACAACAAAGCGTCCTGCAGTGAGCAGGTGTGGCACTGTGACTGTGACTCGGGAGCAGTGGGCGTCAAGTTTTTGACAATATAGGTCCCTCAGGGCTGGTGACAGATGTGGGACTTCTGTGTGCCTACGCTCAGGGGAGCAGGAATGCTAACAATCAACTCCCCTTCATCCAGGGATTCAGACATCTGTGAACTCAGGGGGCAAAGAAAGGACTGAGTGAGAGAAGCGGGGAGAGTGGGTCTGAGAGGGCTTCCTGGTGGAAGTGACCTTTCTGTAGGGTTTTAGTGCAGAGAGTTGGGACAGAGAAGAGGAGAAGGCGTCTCAGCCTGTGCTCAGGCTGGACATGCATCCTGGGAGGCTCTGTGATGGGAGGAGTTTATGAAGCTATCTGGGCTGGAAGGAGAGATCCAGGCTGATGGTGATCTTGTGGTGTCTGGAATGGAGTTAGATGGTGATGAGGGAAAGTGAAAGCACCGTCATTCATACCAGTTGAGCAAAATCTCCATTTCAGGCCTGGAGCCTCCACCGCTTGAACATCCTTTGCAGACAGTAAAGTGAAATCAGACTCGTCCTCTTGCCTTTAGCCAAAGCTTTTTTTTTTTTTTTCAGACAGGACAGGGGGATTTTCTGCCCTTCTTTACTTTCTTTCTCCGACTAAGAAAAATGTAATATATTCAACTGTGGCCAGAAATGGGTCTCTCTGAAGTGAGAATCCTTGCCCCTTATATCTAGGAAGTCTTAAAATGTTTTTAAAACCTTCAAAAACATAAGAATGATTCTATAAGGGAGCCTTTCAGGATGCTCATCTTAGTGGATATTTATTTCAACAAATATTTATACCAGCTTATTGTGCACGAGGTGCACTGCTGGGTGCTGGGAATAAGGGCACCCAGGGACTGGAGTGGGAGTCGGGGTGTGCGCATACCTGCAGAGGGGCAGGGCCACTCATGCTGGAGAGCGTGGACGCCAGTGTCCTGAACATAGGGGAGCCACCTCGGCGCCTTCTCTCCTCTGACCCTTCCTTGCTTCTATTAGCTGACTCCAGGCTCTCCCTGCAGGAAAGAAAAATCCTCTCGATTCCTCACTCGAGACAGCACTGACTCTTTACCCTCAGCATCTGAAAAATGGAGATAATAATGCCCATCTCCCAGAGTTGTGAGAGTTGAATAACTGAATATACACAAAGTAGTCAGAACAGTGCCTGGCACATAATATGCACCCAGTAACCATGACTATTGTTATTAATTCAGTCTCAGGAGGGAGTGGGAGGCTAATGTATCTACTCAGACCGTGGCTCCTGAATCAGAACCTAATCAGTACCTATTGCCATCGAGATAGCACATATTATTAAAGGCTTTAAAAAGCAGATTATTAAATAGTAATTTTGTTGTGGTTCCTAATTTGGGGAAAATGTGTATTTTTACAGAAAGATATGTAGATGTTATGGGCTGGATTGCATACGCCTAAAATTCACATGCTGAAGCCCTAACCCCCATACTTCAGAACCATGTTTGGACCTTATTTGGAGACAAGGTCTTTAAAGAGGTAATTAACATGAGGTCTTTAAGATGTGTCCTAATCCAATATGACTGGCATCTTTAGAAGATGAGGCTCACATGTGCACCCACATAGAAGAAAGATCATGTGAGGACACAGAGTGAAGACTGTCACCTGCAAGAAAAGGAGAGCCTCTGGAGGAAAAACAAACCTGCCAGCATCCTGACCTTGGACTTGGAGCCTCCAAGACTGAGAAAATAAATGCCTGCAAGAAGATCAAACCAGTCACTCCTAAAGGAAATCAACCCTGAATACTCACTGGAAGGACTGATGCTGAAGCTGAAGCTTCAATACTTGGACTAACCTGATGCAAAGAGTCTTTTCCGACTCACTGGAAAAGACCCTGATGCTGGAAAAGATTGAGGGCAGGAGGAGAAGGGGATGGCTGAGGAGAGATGATTGGATGGCATCATCTACTCTATGGACATGAGTTTTGGCTCTCTCTAGGAGAGAGCAAAGGACAGGGAAGCCTGGTGTGCTGCCATCCATGGGGTCGCAAAGAGGTGGACACAACTGAGCGACTGAACAACAATTTAAGCTCCGGTTTGTGGTACTTTGTTATGGCACAGTCCTCCAAACTAAAACAGTGGAGAAAAGGTTAGAAGAATCTGCTTCTAGTGGTTATTCTCAGAGTGGAGGAATTTCAGCAGATTTCAGTTTAATTTATTTTAGAACAACTTCCTCCAATTTTAAAGGAAAACTGGAGAAGGAAATGGCAACCCACTCCAGTGTTCTTGCCTGGAGAAGCCCCATAGACAGAGGAGCCTGGCGGGCTACAGTCTATGAGGTCGCAAAGTGTCGGACAAGACAGTGTCTAAGCACAGCACAGCAACCCCATCAGAACCACTACAGCCATTTCTTAGGCCAGCAGCCTAGAAACAGGACTCCACTAATCACAGCCACGTGCTCACCCTTCACCCCTGACAACTCCTGGCTGGGCCCCACAGCTCCTGGCTGGGCCCCCTTGACTTGGCTCCATCTCTGACTAATTTAACATATACATGTATCCCTCATGTCCCTGCAGTGACCCAGCAATCAATCAAGGAAAGTCGGTGGGACCTGGCTACCTGGGGAGGGACACTTGGCTACTCCCTCTTCCAGCTGTGGAAACACATGAGGACCTCTCAACTGTGGTTCTCTGGAGTGGGGCACCAGGAGCCGAGGTGGGGGAGAACCGATTGCTGAAACCCCCACTTCCTAGTCCTCCCCCTTTGGGCCTGCTCCTGGGCGCCACCCTCCCCTGGCTCTGTTCCTCCTTCATCTCACAGCTGCTACCTCCTAGCAGATGCTTGAGGGCCTGACGGTTCTTGGTTTGAATCTCAGCTCCATCACCGTTGTGACCATGAGCAAGTCATTTAATCTGCTCTCATTAGTTTCCACATACATGAAATGGTGAGAATTATAATACCCATTTTATAGGGTGATAGTGAAGATTAAATAACATGGGTAAATAGTACTCCCAATTCTCTGCTACAATGAGAAGGAAGACTGCCTGGCACAGAGCAAGTATTTAATAGCACTTTATTGGATAGCATTGGGGAAATATAAAACAAACAAAATGTCCTCTTAACCTGGAAAACCCCTCTACAAAAGTAGCAGAGACAAAACAAAGAAAACAAAAGTTTTGTTGTTGAATAAGCATTACACCAGAATGTGATGCACATCGAGGAGGGTCAGAGTATGTCACCCCAAAACACATCACTCTGACATAAGGATTTTCTTGAGCTGGAGGCAATTGAGAAAAAGGAGACACAAGAAAAACTGTGCCCTCTCCTTTCTGCTAGGACTCAGCTGTGGCATGTGGGATCTAGTTCCCAGACCAGGGTTTGAGCCCAGGTCCCCACTGCATTGGGCTTCCCCTGCGGCGCTAGTGAGAAAGAACCGGTGAGCCAGTGCAGGAAATACAGGAGATGTGGGTTCGATCCCTGGATCGAGAAGATCCCCTAGAGCAGGACACGGTCACCCACTCCAGTACTGTTGTCTGGAGAATCCCATGGCAGAGGAGCCTGGTGGGCTACAGTCCATAGGGTCACAAAGAGTTGGACATGACTGAAACAACTTAGCATGTATGCATGCCCCTGCATTGAGAGCTAAGAATCTTAGCCATTGGATGACTAGAGAAATCCCTAAACCCTAGCCCTCTTGATGTGTAGATTTATAAATAGAGGGACAGATGGATGAATTGAACCTTGGAGGAAATGAGTTTTTAAAACTGCAAATGAGCTTGAAAATTAATGCAGGATGCTGTGAGAAGTCTGGAAGATATTACACCTGTCAGAAGGGAGATATTGTCTCTAAGTTCAGCGAGGTAATTCCTTCTCCATGCCCTTTTCACTCCAGTGTCTGGGTTCAGTACACATCATCTCAAAAATTCCAACATTGGTAACAGTTTTTGATTCGTTTCAATGGTGCAAAAGAAGATGATTGCCGATTTTAATTTTGGCACACAAGTCATGTCCTCAGTGACTTGTTTTCTGTGTCTCCCCCAACCATCTCAGTTTTGGAGGAAGAAGCTCAGTGTGGTTCTCAGCACACAGTCTGTTTCCAGGAGACGAGTGCTGAGATTTTACTTTTAATGCCCTTTCCCTTTAACTTCCTTTCCCCATCATTCATAACCTTGTCAGAGGACTTTCTGGAGGGAAGAAATTTCTTCCCTTTCTTTTTCTCAGAAAGATGGCTCTGCAATTTGAAAATGTTACTTTGAAAATATTTTTATGATTAAAAAATTTTTTTTTCTCAACATAAGATTTGCTCAATAGCATTCTAATATTGTGCAGTGTAGGTGGTAAAATTTTAGGATTGTGTCTGATCCTACCCCCAGGCTGGCGTTCCCATGCTCACTTACCTGATTTACTATGAGAATTTTAGGGACACACACACGTGTGTGTGTGTATAATACATGTAACACAACCAAAATGCATTTACTAGGGCCCCATGGACATGAAATGTTGCCATGGACTTGATACTGAAAATCAGAGTAATCGCCCTGTCTACTCTCAGTCATGCAGAAGACAGACTGAGAGGGAGAAGAGGAAGGGCTAGAGGAAAGGAGGATGAAAAAGTGAGCCCCTTTGCCAGAGAAGATACAGCCCAATCACATGGACATGGCTTCAGAAAGCAGCACAGGCAGACTCTATTCATTGACATGGTAGACTGTTTTAGGTCGAATTGTGTCCTACTGAAAACAAAACAAAACAAAACAAAATGGAACTCCTAATTTCCCAATACCTGTGAATCTGACCTTATTTGAAAATAGGATCTTTGCAGATTTAATTATGTTCCAAGGAAGTCATTAGAATAGACTTTAATCTGATATGACCACATCCTTATAAGAAGAGGGAAATTGGACATGAAATGCAGGGAGAGCACCATGTGAAGACATAGAGACATACAGACCCAGAGGAAAGACGCCACATGAAGATGGAGACAGACTGGAGCTCTGCTGCCACAAGCCAAGGAACCTCTGGGACTACCGGAAACCGGGAGAGGCAAGGAAGGATCTGCCCCCGGAGGCTGCAGAGCAAGCATGGTCCTGCCATCACATTGACTTTGGATGTCTGTTATAGCAGCCTGAGGAAACTCACACATGTATTCTGTAGGGTATAAGCAAAAACCAATTTTATTTTCTTTCTTCTCCTGCTAGACCATTCATGCCCATCTCTGGATGAACTCTCTAGATCTCAGTGCTTTTTCTGGTCTCATTTTGAGATATGAGTAGTCCAATTCTGTCTAAGACAGAATTGTTGGAGAAGGAAATGGCAACCCACTCCAGTATTCTTGCCTGGAGAATCCCAGGGATGGAGGAGCCTGGTGGGCTGCCGTCTATGGGGTCACACAGAGTCGGACATGACTGAAGTGACTTAGCAGTAGCAGCATTCTGTCTAAAATCAAAACTTCAGTCTTCATTCCCAATTGTAGGCTTAACTCAAGGTCAGAAACCTGCAGTGGTGAAAGGCAGTGTAGCTGGCTTCTTCACTGCTTCCCCACTAATAGGCCAGCCACCTCATTTTCTCCTCACTCATTTTATTGCCTCTAGGGTTGGAGTAAGGGAGCAAATAAATTGGGAACAGAAAAGGGCTTTATTTGGTGTGTGTACTTATTATCAGATGGTGATTTCTGTAGCTATAAGTCAAATGTTCAAAGTCTATGGAGTACAGATTATAGTCATTCCAAATAATAAGTCCACCCTGTAGACCCTTGTAAGGTAGAGCCTTCTTGCTTTAGGGTACCCTACTGTGGAGGATGTTCTCTGAGGATCATTTATATCCTCTGTCAGTGATGCACCTCCAACCCCTACCAACTATGGTCACCTCTCCCCTTGCAGGAAGCCACAAAAGACAAAACCCTAGCCACCTGTCATAGGCAAAGATCTTACATGGGCAGTTCTTTAAAGAAATGCGGTTCTGCTGGTTTAGTCACTAAGTTGTATGTGACTCTAGAGAAATATACCACTGGCCAACAAAGAAAATAAAAGAAGCAGCTTCTTTATCCATTCATTTGTTGGTGGGCATTTAGGCTGGTTCCATGTCTTACGTATTGTGCATAGTTCTGCTATGAACATAGAGGGTGCATGTATCTTTTTGAATTATAGTTTTATCTATATGTATGCCTAGGAGTAAGACTGCTGGATTACATGGCAATATAATTGAAGAACGTTATACTGTTTTCTAAAGTGACTGCACCAACTTACATTCATACTAACACTGTAGAAGAGTTCCCTAAGAAAAGGAAATATTTATTTCTTGATTAATTCTAGAAAAAACTAGTTTGGGGTGTTTTATAGTTACTAAAAAACAAAGCAAAAACCGCATCTGTATAAATTGGGTCTGTTTTTAATGCCCTATTCTAAAACAATCATTTGCCACAGTTGCTGAAAATTCCTCTTTATAAGGAGGCAACATCTAAGCAATTCTGCCAGTTAGCTCATTCAGTTAAAATATCAATTAAACAAAAAAGAGTCAATTAGTAAAATTTCTAAACATCTCACCAAAGAAGATAGACAGATGGCAAATAAGCATATGAAAAGATGCTCACCATCATATGTCATTAGGGAATTGCAAATTAAAGTTATCATGAGATATCATTACCCACCTATCAGAATGGCTAAAATGCAAAACACTGACAACACCAAACACGGACAAAGGCGTGGAGCAACAGAACTCTCATTCATTGCTGGTAGAATGCAAAATGGCACAGCCCCTCTGGAAGACAGTTGGCAGTTTCTTACAAAATTCAGCATTCTCTTACCACACAGTCTTGCAATAGAGCACCTCAGTATTTACCCAAAAGAGTTAAAGGCTATGTCCACACAAAAATCTGCACACAGATGTTTATAACAGCTCTATTGGTAACTGTCAAAATTTGGAAGCAACCAAGATGTCCTTCAATAGGTAAGTGTATAAACAAACTGATACATTCATGTAATGAGTTATTGCTCAAAAATAAAAAGGGATGAGTGATCAGGGCACGAAAAAACATGGAGGAAAATTAGATGAATATTGCTAAGTGAAAAATGACTATGCAAAGTCTGCAGACTATATGACTGACATTCTTTTCTTAAAATTTGCTTTAGTTTTAACTTATGCTGGGTCTTTGTTGCTGCACACAGGCTTTCTCCAGTTGCAGAGAGTGGGAGTACTCTCAGGCTTCTCATTGCCGTGGCTTCTCTTGTGGAGCACAGGCTCTGGGGTTCTCAGGCTTCAGTAGTTGCTGCACGTGGGCTCAGCAGTTGGGGCTCGAGGGCTTAGCTGCCCCGCGGCATGTGGGATCCTCCCAGACCAGAGACTGAAACGGTGTCCACTGCATTACAAGGTGATTCTTAGCCATTGGGCCACTAGGGAAGCCCTATGACTGAAAAAGCAGACTATGGAGACAGTAAAAAAAAAAAATCACCAGTTGCCCGGGGCTGGGGAGAGATGAACGGATGGCGCCCAGGGGATATTTAGGGCAGTGAAACTATTCTTTGTAAGGGTGGATACATGGCATCATACATTTGTCAAACCCATAGAATGTGCAATACCAAGAGAATCAATGTGAACTGTGGACCTGAATTCGTGTAATAATGCTTGTGCTTAGTTGCTTCAGTCATGTCTGACTCTTTGTGACCCCATGGACCACAGCCTGCCAGGCTCCTCTGTCCACGGGATTCTCCAGGCAAGAAAACTGGAGTGGATTGCCCTGCCCTCTTCCAGGGTATCTTCGTGAACCAGGGATTGAACTTGGGTCTCCTGTGTCTCCTGCATTGCAGGTGGGTTCTTTATCACTGAGCCACTAGAGAAACCCCAATATAATGATAAAAATTAATAATATATAAGTCTGTAACTGTAATAAACATAAATATATAATAATAAATAGCAAAGAAGAACTAAAGAGCCTCTTGATGAAAGTGAAAGAGGAAAGAGAAAAAGTTAGCTTAAAACTCAGCGTTCAGAAAACTAAGATCATGGCATCTGGTCCCATCACTTCATGATAAATAGATGGGAAAATAATGGAAACAGTGATAGACTTAATTTTTTTGTACTCCAAAATCACTGCAGATGGTGATTGCAGACATGAAATTAAAAGACTCTTGCTCCTTGGAAGAATAGCTATGACCAACCTAGACAGCATATTAAAAAGCAGAGACATTACTTTGCCAACAAAGATCTGCCTAGTCAAAGCTATGGTTTTTCCAGTAGTCATGTACAGACGTGAGAGATAGACTATAAAGTTGAGCGCTGAAGAACTGATGCTTTTGAACTGTGGTGTTGGAGGAGACTCTTGAGAGTCCCTTGGACAGCAAGAAGATCAGTCAATCCTAAAGGAAATCAGTCCTGCATATTCGTTGGAAGGACTGATGCTAAAGCTGAAGCTCTAATACTTTGGCCACATGATCTGAAGAACTGACTCATTAGAAAAGACCCTGATGCTGGGCAAGATTGAAGGCAGGAGGAGAAGGGGACGACAGAGGATGATTAGGTTGGATGGCATCACCGACTCAATGGACATGGNGCTAAAGCTGAAGCTCTAATACTTTGGCCACATGATCTGAAGAGCTGACTCATTAGAAAAGACCCTGATGCTGGGCAAGATTGAAGGCAGGAGGAGAAGGGGACGACAGAGGATGAGATGTTGGATGGCATCAGTGACTCGATGGACATGAGTTTGAACAAGCTCCAGGAGTTGGTGATGGACAAGAAAGGCTGGCGTGCGGCAGTCCACAGGGTCACAAAGAGTTGGACACCATTGAGCGACTGAACTGAACTAAATGTATCACAATGACTCATCAACTGTAACAAATGGGACACACTGTTAGTAATTTGGGGGAAGCTTTGTGTAGGGAAATGGGGAGTGGAAAACTTTATTTTCTGTTTAATTTTTCTGTAAACCTAAAAGTGCTATAAAAATAGTTTATTAGTTTAAAAAAAAAGAATCAAACCAACTCTTTCAGTAAGTTGACTCTCAGGAAACAGTATCCGGTGTTTTGACATGGTCTTGGAGTAACTATAATCTGTGGTAGGTTAACTGTTTTTCTAGGACCTCTGATTAACATAATTCTGTATGTTAATTCTGTTGTGAAAATATCCACAAGATAGTGACGATAAGTGATTTCTCTTTGAATGCTTGGTGTCCATTGTCCCCAGTGCCAAGAGTCTCAGTACCTCTATCCCCGCTCCCCAGCACACCACCCCTGTACTAACAAAGCCTACTCCTAGGCTGGAATGGCATTGGCATCTCTGCCCCCAAAACTTGGCTTCTCTGAGCTTTTATCCTCTTTTTCATGTGCAGGAGAAAGATTATTAGAGTACTGCTTAGTTCCTATAAAGACAATCTTCTCCCACCCCCAGAGTGCATTCATGCTGAGTGGAGAGTTGTAATTGTGCATGCCTTGGCACTGGGCAGCCCAGGAGAGTACCCAAACTGAGGGTAAATCAGAGCTCAGAGTGAACTCTAATATTAATGGCTTCACAAGAAGCTGTAAGACTGGACCTTGAAGAAGGGTCAGGGAGGAATGTGACAGTACTATCTGTGCAGACACATTGATCCTAGGCTTCCAACCCCATACACAGGCCACATCCCACGCATCCAATCTGACTAGGTCAGCCTGCAGGAGGGTCAAAATCCCAGACAGTCCTCACTGTGAGAGCAGATGGCAGAAGACATGTGGCACATTCCTGGAGTTTTCCCCTCAAGTGTACCAAACCTTTCCCAACGTCTTGTGCTGCTCTACAAAGACTCCCTGCCAACCTGGTTTTCCACCTACCCCTCCCACCTTTAGCTGTTCTATAGGTAGAACTGTTTTTTTATTTCATTTATCTGTCTGTGTTGATTGCAACACTCAGGATCTCTTGTCACATCATGCAGGATCTTTCATCGCAGAGCACTAACTCCCTAGTTACAGCACTCAGGCTTAGTTGCTCTGCAGCATGTGGGATTTCAGTTGCCTGACCAGGGATCGAACCAACATCCCCTGCATTACAAGGTGGATGCTTAACCACTGGACCGCAAGTGGAAGTCCCAGTGAACTGTTCTTTAGCTCCTCTGTCTTCTTTGCCCTTATGTAGCTCTTTTTTTTTTTTTTTTT
>SJYX01023793.1:165694-183877 GCA_006410675.1 Oreotragus oreotragus
GAGGAGCTAAAAAGCCTCTTGATGAAAGTGAAAGAGGAGAGCAAAAAAGTTGGCTTAAAGCTCAACATTCAGAAAATGAAGATCATGGCATCCGGTCCCATCACTTCATGGGAAATAGATGGGGAAACAGTGGAAACAGTGTCAGACTTTATTTTTTTGGGCTCCAAAATCACTGCAGATGGTGACTGCAGCCATGAACTTAAAAGACGCTTACTCCTTGGAAGGAAAGTTATGGTCAACCCAGATAGCATATTCAAAAGCAGAGGCATTACTTTGCCAACAAAGGTCTGCCTAGTCAAGGCTATGGTTTTTCCAGTGGTCATGTATGGATGTGATAGTTGGACTGTGAAGAAAGCTGAGTGCTGAAGAATCAATGCTTTTGAACTGTGGTGTTGGAGAAGACTCTTGAGAGTCCCTTGGACGGCAAGGAGATCCAACAGTCCATTCTGAAGGAGATCAGCCCTGGGATTTCTTTGGAAGGAATGATGCTAAAGCTGAAACTCCAGTACTTTGGCCACCTCATGCAGAGTTGACTCATTGGAAAAGACTCTGATGCTGGGAAGGATTGGGGGCAGGAGGAGAAGGGGCCGATGGAGGATGAGATGGGTGGATGGCATCAGTGACTCAATGGACGTGAGTCTGAGTGAACTCCGGGAATTGGTGATGGACAGGGAGGCCTGGTGTGCTGTGATTCATGGGGTCACAAAGAGTCAGACACTACTGAACGACTGAACTTAACTGAACTATATACACTATTGATACTACGTATAAAATAGATAACTAGTGAGAACATACTGTACAACAGAGGAAACTCTACTCAGTGCTCTGTGGTGACCTAAATGGAAAGGAAATCCAAAATAAAGGGGATATGTGTGTATGTATAGCTGATTCACTTTGCTGTACAGGACCTAAATGGAAAGGAAATCCAAAATAAAGGGGATATATGTGTATGTATAGCTGATTCACTTTGCTGTACAGGAGAAACTGTTGCTTAGTTACTCAGTCATGTCTGACTTTTTGCAACCCCATGTACTGCACCATGCAAGGCTTCCCTGTCCTTCACTGTCTCCCTGGACTTGCTCAAACTCATCCAACAAATGTTGGTGATGCCTTCCGACCATCTTGTCCTCTGTCGACCCCTTCTGCCTTCAGTCTTTCCCAGTATCAGGGTCTTTTCTAATGAATTGGCTCTACATGTCAGGTGGCCAAAGGATTGGTGCTTCAGCCTCAGCATCAGTCCTGCCAATGAATATTCAGGGTTAATTTCCTTAAGGATTGACTGGTTTGATCTGCTTGCTGTCCAAGGAACTCTCAAGAGTTTTTTCCAGCACCACGATTTGAAGGCATCAATTCTTTGTTGCTCAGCTTTCTTTATGGTCCAACTCTAACATCTGTACATGATTACTGGAAAAACCATAGCTTTGATTAGACAGACCTTTATTGGCAAGTGACTTTTAATTTCATGGCTGCAGTCACCAACCACAGTGATTTTGGAGCCCCTCAAAATGAACTCTGCCACTGTTTCCACTTTTTCCCCATTTATTTGCCATGAAGTGATGGGACCGGATGCCATGATCTATGTTTTTTGAATATTGAGTTTTAAGTCAGCTCTTTCACTCTCCTTTCTCACCTTCATCAAGAGGCTCTTTAGTTCCTCTTCACTTTCTTCATGAGTGGTATCATCTGCATATCTGAGGTCACTGATATTTCTCCCAGCAATCTTGATTCCAGCTTGTGATTCATCCAGCTCAGCATTTCACATGATGTACTCTTCTATATTTTCCCTGGTGGCTCAGAGGTTAAAGCGTCTGCCTCCAATGCGGGAAACCCAGGTTCGATCCCTGGGTCGGGAAGATCCCCTGGAGAAGGAAATGGCAACCCACTCCAATATTCTTGCCTGGAGATTCCCATGGATGGAGAAGCCTAGTAGGTTACAGTCCATGGGGTCGCAAAGAGTTGGACACGACTGAGCGACTTCACCTCACCTCACCTCACTCTTCTATATGGGCTTCCCTGGCTCAGCTGGTAAAGAATCTGCCACCATGAGGGAGACCTGGGTTCAATCCCTGAGTTGGGAAGATCCCCTGGAGAAGGGAGAGGCAACCCACTCCAGTATTCGGGCTCAGAGAATCATTCTGCATATAAGTTAAATAAGCAGGATGATAATATTGATGTACTCCTTTCCCAATTTGAACCAATCCGTTTTTCCATGTCCAGTTCTAACTGCTGCTTCTTGCCTCCTGCATAGATTTCTCAGTAGGCAGGTAAGGTGGTCAGGTATTCCCATCTCTTTCAGAATTTTCCACAGTTTTTTGTGATCCACACAGTCAAAAGCTTTAGCATGGTCAGTGAAGTGGAAGTAGATGTTTTTCTGGAATTCTCTTGCTTTTTCTATGATCCAGTGGATGTTTGATCTCTGGTTCCTCTGCCTTTTATAAATCCAGTTGTTCTTCTGGAAATTCTCAGTTCATGTACACTTGAAGCCTATCTTGAAGGATTTTGAGCATCACCTCCTAGCATGTGAAATGAGCACAATTGTGCGGTCGTTTGAACATTCTTTGGCATTGCCTTTCTTTGGGATTGGAATGAAAACCGACCTTTTCCAGTCCTGTCACCATTGCTGAGTTTTCCAAATTTGCTGGCATATTGAATACAGCACTTTAACAGCATCATCTTTTAGGATTTGAAATTCCATCATCTCCACTAGATTTGTTTGTAGTAATGCTTTCTAAGGCCCACCTGACTTCATAGTCTAGAACGTCTGGCTCTAGGAGAATGACCACACCATAGTGCTTATCCAGGTCATTAAGACCTTTTTTTTATAGTTCTTCTGTATATTCTTGCTACCACTTCTTAATCTTTTCTGCTTCTGTTAGATATTTGCTGTTTCTGTCCTTTATTGTGCCCATCTTGGCATGAAATGTTCCCTTGGTATCTCTCGTTTTCTTAAAGAGATCTCTAGTCTTTACCATTCTATTGTTTTCTTCTATTCCTTTGCCTTGTTCACTAAGAAGGCTTTCTTTTCTCTGCTTGCTAGTCTCTGGAACTCTGCATTCAGTTGAGTATATCTTTCCCTCTCTACTTTGCCTTTTGCTTCTCTTCTTTCCTTAGCTATTTGTAATATTAACAGAAGAAACAAACACAACTTTGTAAAGCAACCATACTCCAATAGTTTTATAAAGATTTTTCTCTTAAATATATATTAATCATAAAATATATATTGGGGCTTCCCTGGTGGCTTAGAGGTTAAAGAGTCTGCCTCCAATGCGGGAAACCCGGGTTCGTTAATGCAGAATGTTAATACTCTGTTTATCTAATATCCCATCTTTATTATTCTATTTCAGTGAATGTAATAAATAATGTCAGGGAATCACTTATAACCTCCATTACTCAATCTATATTTTCAAATAAAGTGGTAATTTCCTAGCTCTTATATTCTCTAGGGGTTGTGAGTTTCTGGCACCTATGTTACAGAGCTGGAGAGAAAATTTACAGTAGATACTATTGGAGAGGAAAGAAAGGCAAGTCCATGTTGATCTTGAGAAGTCAAGGGTATCTTCACAGCAGGTGATTTTTTTAGGCTGGGTTTTGAAGGATGAGATGACATTGCCTGGAGACAAAGAAGCAAACATTTTAGCCTTTTTCACATCCTGGTCTTTTTCATGGTCTCCTCCATAAATCTATTCTGCCCTTTTTGGGTTGTGTCTCCAATGTGAGAGAGAGCTGAGTAGGAGTGTCAGAAAGTAGTAGGATCAATATTAACAAATCACCTCTATCTACATAACCTCATTTGAGCTTCACAAAACCCTGTACAATAAATAAAAGCTCAATTTGTAAATGAGGAAACTGATGCCCAAAGAAGCTGAAAAACTTGCCTAAAATCATGCAGATAATAAGGAATGGAGCCAGGATTTCAACCAGGTCTTTAATGCTCAAACCTATATACTTTCAATACTGGTTTACTGTTACCCTACACATGTCAGGAGAAATACACCATATCAGCATGGATGTGTTCTATCATGACCAAAAAAAAAACAGCTAGATGACATTTGGAACTATTTTGGAATGGAAAAATCCATTATTTGAAATCTTAAAAAAAATATTTTGACGTAAAAATGACTCCAATAAATGACGGTAAGCAAGGTAAGTGGAGAGAGAGACAGGGCTAACGCCAGCATTAGATAGTTAGAATAATGCTAGTTGAACCAACTTTTACAAACATCAAGGAAAAGTAAAGAGAGCATCAGAAATCAATAACACAATTTTAGTGTCAGCTGCATTTAAGTGAGACAGCTCTGACTCATTCAACATGTGATGTCAGGCCAAGCAGGTTACAAGGGGCAAAAATATATTTTTGAGGAAAGTTGGAAAGGGAATGATAAATTTGAATACACCACCTTGGTAACTCATCCCTGTGGATGGAGGTAAAAGAAATCATGAGACTTTCTTGGAATGCTGAGGAATCCGTATCCTTTCTTAAATCTTCAGAGCAGGACAGAGCATACATTTCCCTGTGTAGAAAGCCAATGCCATATTCAAATCACTGATGACAAAAAGAAGATGAATTCTAGAAAGACAGAAAGGGAGACAGTCCCAGGGACCAAAACAGGAAGTGTTTTTAAAGCCCCAGTACCTTTAATTCCTACAGGGAAGGAGTGATCTACAGCAGCACAGAAGGAATATCTTAAATGCCAAGAAGAAAGGGTCTCTGATGGTTTTTAGTGGTCCAGTCTGCAGTTGATAATTTTTCCCTCAGGAAGGATCTTCTGTTATATCAAGTTAATCCCTTGTTATATACAATTGAACCAACTTTTCTCTATCCTTGGAGTCCCTGATTTTTCTTTTCTCATCTTTTGTCTTCTTGATCTAACATCTACGGCAGGATCCCCTTGGTATTGCTGTTGGGAGACAGGGTTGACTTTATATCACAAAATTGATGTTGCTGTTCTACTGTGTTGTTGTTCAATCGCTCAGTCATGTCAGACTCTTTGCATTTCCACGAACTGCAGTATGCCAGGCTTCCATGTCCTTCACTATCTCCCAGAGCTTGCTCAAACTCATGTCCATTGAGTCAGTGATGCCATCCAACCGTCTCATCCTCTGCTGCCCCCTTCTCCTCCTGCCCTCAGTCTTTCCCAGCATCAGGATCTTTTCCAGTGAATCAGCTTTTCGCATCAGGTGGACAAAGGATTGGAGCTTCAGCTTCAGCACCTGTCCTTCCAATAAATATTCAGAGTAGATTTCCTTTAGGATTGACTAGTTTGACCTCCTTGCATTCCAAGGGACTCTCAAGAGTCTTCTCCAGCACCTCAGTTTCTGCCCCCTTCTCCTCCTGCCCTCAGTCTTTCCCAGCATCAGGATCTTTTCCAGTGAATCAGCTTTTCGCATCAGGTGGACAAAGGATTGGAGCTTCAGCTTCAGCACCTGTCCTTCCAATAAATATTCAGAGTAGATTTCCTTTAGGATTGACTAGTTTGACCTCCTTGCATTCCAAGGGACTCTCAAGAGTCTTCTCCAGCACCTCAGTTCAAAAGCATTAATTCTTCAGTGATCAGTCTTCTTTATGGTCCAACATCCGTACATGACTACTGAAAAAATCATGGCTTTCACTATACAGACCTTTGTTGGCAAAGTAATGTCTCTGCTTTTCAATACACTGTCTAGTTTTGTCATAGCTGTTCTTCCAAGGAGCAAGTGTCTTTTTTTATGGCTACAGCCACTGTCTGTATTGATTTTGGAGCCCAAGAAAATGAAATGTGCCACTGTTCCCATTTATTTGCCATGAAGTGATGGGACTGGATACCATGATCTTAGTTTTTTTAATGTTGAGTTTTAAGCTAGCTTTTTATTCTTCTCTTTCACCTTCATCAAGAGGTTCCTTAGTTCCTTTTCACTTTCTGCAATTATGTTCTGTTCTAAGAGGCACAATTTGACCCAAGACTCTCTAGAGCCATGTGACAGAAGGTATAGGTTTTATTTTATTGTTTGCATTTGTTGTCATCCTTGAATAAAATGATGCTATATCCAACAACATTCATGAGTTTCTTCCCTAAGTTGTAAAAATTTCTGTTACAAAGATTAGTTTTCTGACAATTATTTCTCCCTGCAGAATTTCATGAAGCTCATGTACTAGAAAAGCTTGTTAAGATGGACTATGAGATTCCAGCAGTCCAGAGAAGATGGGCTCCAAGGCAAAAGATAGGTGTGCATGGTTCGGTTTATCGCTAAATTTATAGCAAATTCTGAAACTTTAGAATGGGCACTTTGCTTCCGCAGAGTGAACCAAGCTTAAGTCGTCGCTGGCTCCCAGTGTGCCTTCCAGCTATAAAGTGGCTGCAAAAGGCCATAGCAACTTAACTACATCAGTAACTGCCAGGGTTATTAAGCCAGTGAACTCAGTGTCCTTGCGATGCCTCTGGGCTGACAGACCAGGCAAACTGGGGACTGTACCCATGGGCCACACATCTTACTTTCTAAGCCATTCAGCCTTCCTGTCTCCAACACCTGCTTATTAGATAACCAGGGCCTTGCGTGGTCATGAAATAACCAATTTTCTTTTGGAATTGATTCTCTCTTATTATCTCAGTTCAGTTCAGTCACTCAGTTGTGTCCGACTGTTTGTGACCCCATGAATCGCAGCACGCCAGGCCTCCCTGTCCATCACCAGCTCCCAGAGTTTACTGAAACTCATGCCCATCAAGTCGGTGATGCCATCCAGCCATCTCATCCTCCGTAGTCCCCTTCTCCTCCTGCCCCCAATCCCTCCCAGCATCACTCTTTTCCAATGAGTCAACTCTTCGCACGAGGTGGTCAAAGTATTGGAATTTCAGCTTTAGCATCATTCCTTCCAAAGAAATCCCAGGGCTGATCTCCTTCAGAATGGACTGTTGGATCTCCTTGCAGTCCAAGGGACTCTCAAGAGTCTTCTCAAATACCACAATTCAAAACCTCCAATTCTTTGGCACTCAGCTTTCTTCACAGTCCAACTATCACATCCATACATGACCACTGGAAAAACCATAGCCTTGACTAGATGGACCTTTGTTGGCAAAGTAATGTCTCTGCTTTTCAATATGCTATCTAGGTTAGTCATAACTTTCCTTCCAAGGAGTAAGTGCCTTTTAAGTTCATGGCTGCAGTCACCATCTGCAGTGATTTTGGAGACCAGAAAAATAAAGTATGACACTGTTTCCACTGTTTCCCCATCTATTTCCCACGAAGTGATGGGACCAGATGCCATGATCTTCGTTTTCTGAATGTTGAGCTTTAAGCCAACTTTTTCACTCTCCTCTTTCACTGTCATCAAGAGGCTTTTTAGTTCCTCTTCACTTTCTGTCATAAAGGTGGTGTCATCTGCATGTCTGAGGTTATTGATATTTCTCCCGGCAATCTTAATTCCAGCTTGTGCTTCTTCCAGCCCAGTGTCTCTCATGATGTACTCTGCATCTCTTATTATCTAGGAAGGGGCAAACCCATCCATATTTGTGGTTCAGGCTCTCGGGAGACTGGGAGTGACTCATCTCCACTGTAAAATGAAGAGTTTTGCAGGATATGAAATACTGTTGTTCAACCAGAAAAACCCTAGATTGTTTATTCTCTTTCACTTCATTGAATTTTTTTTAAATAAAAAAGTTACCCATGCTTGTTTTTACAAAGCAGACAGGGAGGAAGCTGCCATTTGACAGCTGGGTCCCCACCCCCACCTGACCCTCCTCACCTTGTGGTGAAGTCTGTCCCAGCCTGGAGTGCATCCTTTCACGTCTTTCTCAAAGTGCTTCCACATACATACCAGCACACAGACACCAGTGCAGTGGTGGACTATCAGTCTACCTCTTCCTGCAGGCATCTCCAAACTTCCCAGTTTGAAATCAAGTTTTTTACATTTCTTTCATCCTGGGCGTGTCCAGGGTGCTCAGCGTTTCAGTTAGTAACCAATCTGCTGTGGAAATAGGATGAAAAGTGGTAAAGGAGACCCCACCCAGGGATAGGCTCCTGGAGTCAGTGCTCTCTGCTCCCTGAGGGGCCAGTGGCCAAATAAATCATGTTGCTGAGTCCCTATCTGGCCTGGGCTTGTTGAAGGTGTGAGGGCTGATACAATGAGATAGCTCTATTGACCCTAGTACAAAAAGCAGAGTCTGGAGCTTTCTGAGCCAGCAGGAGAAGTTGGGGAGAGGATGGTTGCTCTCCTTTGATAGCTGGTTCTGGAATATTCTGCAACAGTGAGTGGATTATTCAGGACTCTTACTTTTCCACCTGAGTCTCCCGCTGAGGCAGTGCCAGGGCTCATTAGCACTTCCACTAGAGGCGAAGCCTTGCTGCGAGAGGAGGTGAGAGCAGTCAATTCTGCCACTCATTAGCAACTCTGGACAGATGGGAAGTGGTGGGGAGGTTGGAGCTATTGGCAAAATGAGAGTCTGCCTCTCTGGGGGCACAGGTATCCATTCTAGTCCTTTTGCCATCAGCTGGCCTCCCAGAGTTGACTGTCCGCTAGCCTCACAGAGCAATGAGCAAGGCAGCCCTTTTCTTAAGTATTAGTTACTTTATATAATAGCTCAGTGAGTCACCAATATCTTGATCCCCTAGGTAATAGTGAGACTGCAGGAGGAAAAATATCTCATGTAAATCACACATCATAACCATCCTAGTTGTTGTCTTATTGTTCTGGACTAAAGGGCAGATTGTATTCAGAAATAGTTTGTGGTAAAGTACACGTAATATAAAACTTTCCATTTTAACCATTATAAGTGTACAATTCTGTGACATTGAGTACATTCACAAGGTTCTGCAACCATCACTATCGTTCATTCCCAGAACTTTTTCATCAGTCCAAACTGAAACTCTGAGCCCATTAAACAATAACCTCTCATTCCCCCTCTCCTCAGCCCCTTGATACCACCTGTCCTACTTCCTGCTCTATGAATTCGACTCTTCTAGCTACCTTATCTAAGTGGAATCAGAAAATACATGTCCTTCTATGTCTGACTCATTTCATTTGGCATAGTGTTGTCAACTATCAGTGCCACCTTGGGGCAGCCAATTCCCTGAACGTAGGATTCGCAAATAAAATATAGGACACCCAGTCAATTTTAATTTCAGGTAAGCAACTAATGCATTTTTAGTATAAGTTAATACAAATTTTTAGTATGTTTATACAACATTCTATTAAACATACCTATACTAAGAATCTACTTGCTGTTTATCTGAAATAAAAATGTTTCTGAGTGTGCTGTATTTTTATCTGCTAATTCTGACAGCCTTACTTGAGGGATACAGGTTGTAAGTGCCAGCGCTCCTCAGAGAAAGGAGAAATCATGCTCAAACTCATGTCCATCAAGTCGGTGATGCCATCCAACCATCTCATCCTCTGTCGTCCCCTTCTCCTCCTGTCCTCAATCTTTCCCAGTATCAGGATCTTTTCTAATGAGTCAGTTCTTCACGTCAAGTGGCCAAAATATTGGAGTTTCAACTTCAGAATCAGTCCTTCCAATGAATATTCAGGACTGATTTCCTTTAGGATGGACTGGTTGGATCTTGCAGTCCAAGACGAATGAGTGGGACACTCTCCATCCCCCTTCTGACGTCTGTCAGAAGCTTTCGCTGTCCTTTTTCACTGTGATAAAACTTCTGCCACACAAAAACTCTGAATGATCAAGCCTGGTCCCTGGTCCCTAGTCCTGAAGTTAAATCCTCTTTGGAGATTACAAATCTGACACTGCTCACCATAAGCTATCAGGACCAGATGCCGTAATCTTTGTTTTTGAATGCTGAGTTTTAAGCCAGCTTTTTCACTCTCCTCTTTCACTCTCATCAAGAGGCTCTTCAGTTCTTCTTTGTTTTCTGCTACAGGGGTGGTGTCATCTGCATATATGAGGTTGTTGATATTTCTCCCAGCAATCTTGATTCCAGTGTGTGCTTCTGGCATTACTCAATTCCCATCATTGCTCATCTACCAAACTGATATTTTAAACAAGAATGTATGATTTCTAACTGTAATGCATGTGTGCTTCATTCTCCTGTGCAGAATTCTGGTAGCAAAATATTACGAAAGACCGACAGATAAAATAACAAAAGACTTGGAAATGGGCAAAAAAGATCACCGGCTGTCTTTTCAGTGAAGTGCTGGGCCCTGTCTAGTGGACTTGTACCTCTCTACTGAGCAAGCGATTTCACAGCTCCAGTAGAAGCAGAAGGTAAAGGAGACAGAGAGTAATGGCTCTTATCCACAGCAATGCTGATGAATTGTCCTGTAGGCCTAAATTGCTTCTGCGTGTTGGTCTGGATCTGTGTTCTCAGGTTCACCTTTGAGTCTGTTTTAACATCTTCCTGGTACCCTAGTCAATTAAAATGTCTAATGTGTTCATTTCAAATTTGTATGACAGTGTGATTTTATCTTTTTGGAGGTTATACCTCGGGAAGTGCAACTCGAATTCAGCTAGCAGTTAAACCTCCCAGGCTCCACAGTGATTTCTATCTTCTCTGAGGAGCCCTGGCACTTACAACCTGTATCCCTCAGTTGTATTCAAGTAGGGCTATCAGAATTAGCAGATAAAAATACAGCATACTCAGGAACATTTTTATTTCAGATAAATAGCAAATAGATTCTTAGTATAGGTATGTTTAATAGAATGTTGTATAAACATACTAACAATTTGTATTTAGTTATACTAAAAATGCATTAGTTGTTTATCTGAAATTAAGATTAACTGGGTGTCCTGTATTTTATTTGTGAACCCTACATTCAGGAAATCGGCTGCCCCAAGGTGACATTGATAATAATTAAAGTGAAAAAAAAGCTAACATACATAGGGTACCTCTTAAATTGCTAAGCATTTTTATCCTCTTAGCAACGCTGTAAGGTGGATACCATTATATGTATTTTACAGTAAAGTAACCAATGTTGATAGAAATTTAGTGATATACATAGTCAATGCATAGTCAGTGGTAGGTCTCTGGTTCCAGAGTGCCTGCTCTTCACCACCATGTTAACTGCCTCACTAACCCTCTCTGGAGGCACTTAAGCAGTAGAGGGATGACTATCCATCAGGGGGTGATTATCCTTCAAGGGGTGACCAGGGACCGACAGAAAAGATGCCTAATTCCTTCAGTTTAACTATTCTGTCACGTGAAGCCTTGCATTCTGTCTTCTGTATATTTTTCCCTTGTCTTTGAGGATCAGCCATATCTTTGACCTCTTGTGTTAATAGAGTACCTCTTAGATATTGTGCAGGATCGCTATTGAATAAAAATACTTTGACTACTAAGGAGACATAAGAATGTGTGTGTGTGTGTGTGTGTACACACGTGTGTGTATTTTGCAAAAAGAAACACAGGAAAAATAAAAACTAGTAAAATTGGTTACTTACAATGAGGGATAGATAGGAGCAGAAGAGGTGTAGGAGGGAGTAACGTTTCTCTGAGTATAGCATTTTACCTAGTTTTCATTTTGAAAGTGTGCTAATGTTTATTTTTAACTAAAACAACAGGGATGGGAGTTGGGGAAAATTGAATTCAAACAGAAACAAATAACTAGGTTTCAAGTGAGTAATGTAATCACACAGAAGAGAAATAAAGAACAAATGCAATTAATTTTTGAAGGCAATATTTTAACTATACATCCTCAGTCTAAAGACAAAGATGTGTACAAACAAATCTCAAACTCTCAGTATGTTTTTTGCTGGTAGAAGTAGAGATGTAGCAATTCTGAAATTATTTTGTGTATATTGTAGAACTGAGCAAAAACATAAATACTTTGATTTGGATGAAGGATTATCCAGTATTATCACTATGTGATACCATATTTTCAGTGAATGTTCAGTGTTTACGTTATTTGGATTACAAGACTGTCTTTCACTGCAACCCAAATTGTATAATAAAATTCAGTTTCCTTTCTTGTACAATTTTCTTGTTTTCCCAGTATTAATTATCTTTTTCTTTTTTAACTGGGTTTTTATATCATTATCACAACTTCTTCAAAAACTCCTATAAATGGTATTTTCCATATAATTAAATCATTATGTACCTCATTGTTTCTGCTAACATTTTTAATGCTGATGAGTTTTATGTCATTCTCCCAATTTTCCTTTTTTTTTTTTTCTCCTTTTGGTCCTCTGCTGCTAGATTTAGTGCTTTATGTACATTATATAGATGAATCTTCTCTGCAGTATAGTTATTATCCCCATTTTGTAATGATGAGGAAATGAAGGTTCAGAGAGGTGAGACAACTAACTTAAGGTCACACAGCTAGTATAGGCCAGAGATGAGTTTACTTTTTCAAAAAAATTATAGTAAACACACGCACACACAAAGAACTCTACCCTCTTAACAGTTTTAGTGTACAGGACCAGTACTCTTAACCACATCTGCGTTGTACGGCACATCTGTGCAACTTTTTCATCTTGTGTGACTGAAACACTATGAACAGGAGTTCACTGAAAGTGACTCCTCTCATTTCCCCCCACCTCCAGTTTCTGGCAACCATCATTCTCCTTTCTGCTTCTGTGGCTTNCTTTGACCTCTTGTGTTAATAGAGTACCTCTTAGATATTGTGCAGGATCGCTATTGAATAAAAATACTTTGACTACTAAGGAGACATAAGAATGTGTGTGTGTGTGTGTGTGTACACACGTGTGTGTATTTTGCAAAAAGAAACACAGGAAAAATAAAAACTAGTAAAATTGGTTACTTACAATGAGGGATAGATAGGAGCAGAAGAGGTGTAGGAGGGAGTAACGTTTCTCTGAGTATAGCATTTTACCTAGTTTTCATTTTGAAAGTGTGCTAATGTTTATTTTTAACTAAAACAACAGGGATGGGAGTTGGGGAAAATTGAATTCAAACAGAAACAAATAACTAGGTTTCAAGTGAGTAATGTAATCACACAGAAGAGAAATAAAGAACAAATGCAATTAATTTTTGAAGGCAATATTTTAACTATACATCCTCAGTCTAAAGACAAAGATGTGTACAAACAAATCTCAAACTCTCAGTATGTTTTTTGCTGGTAGAAGTAGAGATGTAGCAATTCTGAAATTATTTTGTGTATATTGTAGAACTGAGCAAAAACATAAATACTTTGATTTGGATGAAGGATTATCCAGTATTATCACTATGTGATACCATATTTTCAGTGAATGTTCAGTGTTTACGTTATTTGGATTACAAGACTGTCTTTCACTGCAACCCAAATTGTATAATAAAATTCAGTTTCCTTTCTTGTACAATTTTCTTGTTTTCCCAGTATTAATTATCTTTTTCTTTTTTAACTGGGTTTTTATATCATTATCACAACTTCTTCAAAAACTCCTATAAATGGTATTTTCCATATAATTAAATCATTATGTACCTCATTGTTTCTGCTAACATTTTTAATGCTGATGAGTTTTATGTCATTCTCCCAATTTTCCTTTTTTTTTTTTTCTCCTTTTGGTCCTCTGCTGCTAGATTTAGTGCTTTATGTACATTATATAGATGAATCTTCTCTGCAGTATAGTTATTATCCCCATTTTGTAATGATGAGGAAATGAAGGTTCAGAGAGGTGAGACAACTAACTTAAGGTCACACAGCTAGTATAGGCCAGAGATGAGTTTACTTTTTCAAAAAAATTATAGTAAACACACGCACACACAAAGAACTCTACCCTCTTAACAGTTTTAGTGTACAGGACCAGTACTCTTAACCACATCTGCGTTGTACGGCACATCTGTGCAACTTTTTCATCTTGTGTGACTGAAACACTATGAACAGGAGTTCACTGAAAGTGACTCCTCTCATTTCCCCCCACCTCCAGTTTCTGGCAACCATCATTCTCCTTTCTGCTTCTGTGGAGTATGACTACTTTCAATACCTCTTAAAAAATGGAATCCTGCAGTGTTTGTCCTTCTGTGACTGGCTTATTTCAATTAGCATAATGTCCTCAGTTTTCATTTATGTTGTAGCATGTGACATGGTTTCCTCTTCTTTTAAGACTGAAAAATAATCCTTTCTGTGTAGTTTATGCCATTTTTATTCATCCATTTATTTGTCTATGGACATTTAGTTTACTTCTACTTCCTGGCTATTGTGAATCACATTCCTTTTTAATAGCAAGTTCTTTTTGGTTTAGGGGTGCATTCTCTCCAAGGCTATTAAGATTTTTTATTTTGTTTTTAATTTTCCTATCTCTTTCTGTTGAATTTGGTTTTCGCTATTTTACTTATTTTGATTTCTATTTTTTATGTTACAAACATTTCTCCAGTGTCTTGAGTACACTGGTTTTTTATTTGTTTGTTTTTGGCCACAGGACTGGGGATCTTAGATCCCCAACCAGGCTTTGAACCCGAGTCCTCAGCAGTACCACTAGGGAATTCTCTGAGTACGCATGCGTGCTCCATCCCTTCAGTCGTGTCCGACTGTTTGCAACCCTTTGGACTGTAGCCCATCAGGTTGCTCCATCCATGGGATTTTCCAGGCAAGAATACTGGAGTGGGTTGCCATGTTCTCCTCTTGGGGATCTTCCTGACCCAGGGATAGAAACTGAGTCTCTTATGTCTTCTGCATTGCAGGCCAATTCTTTACACACTGAATCATCTGGGAAGCCCTCTCTGGGTATACTGTTCACTAAACCCTACAAGGTTGATGGAAGCTCTATGCGTGTATAGGGGGAGGGGCTTGTCCCTGTATGTGTAGACTTTAGTGGGGGATCTGTAGGACAGTAAAGTGATTCAGGGAGGACTTGGATTTCTTCTTCCATGCCCCTCGTTCCATCACCCCACATGCCATCTGTGCCATCTGCACACCTGGTGCCAGCCTCCTGGAAGTGGGGACAGAGGAAGAGTGTGGGGAGTCCCGTGGTCTGGATGTAGACGTTCGCCGTCAGAACAGCGCTTTCCCCCACTCTCTGCTGTGTTGCAGCCCCGCTCTGTCCTGCTCTCCAACAGTGTGTCTCCTGCCCTCTTGGGTGGAGGTGGGTGGCTCTCCTCAGCTGCTCCAGTTGGCAAGTGACTTGAGATCTCATTTCTCTTCAAGCAGAATTTCAGTCACACCTCTTGTTTTTCACACCTCTTGTTTTTCACTGCCACTGCCTAATATAGAAGGCATGCAGTAATTCTTCATCCGGTTGAAAGAAGCTTAATTTACGTAGTTGGTGCTGCCCAAAAAGCCAGGAAATAAATGGCCCCTTAAGGCCTCAGTCATCATCCTCCCATTCTGTGTTAAAGATAATCTTGATGAAAGAAGTTTTTCAAGATTGAAGCAGAAATCTCAAACTCCTGTTCATATAGTACCTTGTTTACAAATATGTACAGTCTTTTCTGACTCAAAAAAATGGTCATTTTACTTACAAGTCATTGCTTTTCAAAGCCTGGCAATTCTCATTAGTTACCAGGTGAGTGACTGTTAATAAGAAACATCTCCTGACTGAACTAGGAAACGCAATGGAAAAAAATGTATAGTGTTTTTTTTCCCCCCACCTTGCAAACCAAATAGCTCCTGTGCCATACATACTGAGAGAAAATTGACATGGGCTATCTAAGATGTATTTTTTTCCATGCATACAGATAGAAGTGGGCATGCAGAGGAGAGACCTTTGAGATCCAGAAAAGAACTGTGCTAAGGAGAGCACATCCCTCTTAGAGAGATGTAATGGTGGTATCGCTTCTCTGCTTCCAGGCAAGACTGTGGAAGCAGCCTGCATAGCTTCCTAGGGCTGCTATAACAAATTATCACTAACTTGGTACTTTAAAATATCAGGCTTATTTTCTTATAGTTCAGGAGGCCAGAAGTCCAAAACCGAGATGTCAGCAGGGTTGGCTTCTTCTGGAGGTTCTGAAACTCTATTCCCTGCCTCTCTCCTATGGCCTGGTGGTGGCTGGCTGACCTTGGCATTCATTGTCTTATAGCTGTATAGTTCTCATTTCTGTCTCCACCCTCACATTGCCATCTTCCCATCCTGTGTGTCTCTGTCTCCAGATCTCCCTCTTCTTATAAGGACATCAGTCAGACTTCGTTGTTGAGTCAGTAAGTCATATCTGACTCTTTTGCAACCCCATGGACTGTAGCCCACCAGGCTCCTCTGTCCATGGGATCTCCAGGCAAGCATACTGGAGTGACTTGCCATTTCCTTCTCCAGGGAATCTTCCAAGCCCAGGAATCAAACCCTCATCTCCTGCATTGCAGGCAGATTCTTTACCACTGAGCCACCAGGGAAGCCTCGATGCCAGTATGATTGCATCTTAATTTGATTATATCTTCAAAAACTCTCTTTCCAAATAGAATTACATTCTACAGTTCCTGGCTGACATAAATCTTCTGGGGACATTATTCCATCCAGCATAAAGCTTGCAATCTTTATCTTCCGGCCACCTACTTTTAGTATAGTTTTGGGGACCATGTTTGTAATCAAATACTTTCAGACAATTTATATAGGAAAAGACACAGGAAACTCCCACAAAAGGTGCAGGAATAATGAGGCAAACAGACTTGCAGGTGGGGCTCACCTGTGGGCCGGGGTTCTTAACCTGGGCTGCACATTGGAATCACTCCAGGTTTTTACTCCTTTTGCCTGACTTTTTTTTTTTTTAAAGCATCCCAGGCATTTCCAATGTGCACCCAGATGCAATCTCTGCTCCAAGCACTCTTCCCTCAAACACTTGTTGATGAGGCTGCCTTATCTGAGCTCCACCATCCTTTGTTGAAGCAGGTCCAGCACGTGTGTGCTTTTGCTGACTGCTGGGAATTTAGTACCAGTGTATGTGGCTTTCATTTCTGCTCCTTCATTAGCTTGGAAAGAGAACAGCTTCACTGGTAGTGAAAATTCAACAGTCGATAAGGAAAAAGAACATTTGTGGGGGATGTGAATAGGAGGGAGGTTAGCATTTAATTTTATTTTTCAGAAATAATGTTTTACTTATCAAAATAAGTATTAATAACATGTCCTCATAGAAATGTAAGAACTCCCAAAAACACAGTGAAGAAAATCACTTATAATTCTGTCCTTCTGGGAAGACAGTGATGTTCTGAATGTTCCTCTAATGATTGTTTTTCTGTGAATCTATAGATATAAAATATGTATTTTACAAACATGGGATTATGTGGTCTTGGACATTAAGTTGTTCATTTAGCAAAAGCCATTAAATATATATCAATAAATGCATTCAATAAATATTTCCCATTAAGTAGTCTTCAGATTTCAAATAGCTGCTAAGAGGATTCTATGCCCAATCCCCAATTTCAATGTGTAGATGTAGCGAGGAGTGTGAGTTGCCTGTGGCCAAGTGGGTTCTGTGGAAGGAAGCCAAGCTGTACTGCTTTTCTGGATCCCTGACCAGGGGAAGACCAGCAGCAAGAACCCGTGGGCTGGACTTGGAGCAGGGCAAGGTCCAGCAGAAACATATCTCCATGTGGGGTAATTGTTGAGAGGAGGCATCCCATAGACTCTTGAAGAACTCACCACGTGCTCAACAAGACAGCGAGCATCTGGATGCCCACTGCCCAGCGGAAAAAGACCACACCAAATACGAAGACTTTTGCTCCTTTTCTCTGTTTGCACAGCTCTCACCTGCTGCCCTGGAGGACCTGGAAACAGCAGAGTGTTGAGAAAGTTAATTCTTAGGTAGGTTGATAAGAAGTCCAGGGTCCCCAAGGAGGAGAAAGGGTCTGGGGCCCTCCAGGGGGAGAAAAGGACAACCCTTTTTTTTTTTTTCTACTTTGCTTTGTCTTAGTCACAAACTCTGAGTTGTTATAACAACAACATTTAATACTAACATTCTTTAAGCCCAGAGCTAAAGATTACACATACAAAAAAACACTCATCTTGCTCAAGGGTATGTTTTTCCTTAAGCTCTGTTCAGTTCAGTTCAGTAGCTCAGTCGTGTCCGACTTTTTGCGACCCCATGCAGCATGCCAGGCCTCCTTGTCCATCACCATCTCCCGGAGTTCCCTCAAACTCATGTCCATCGAGTCGGTGATACCATCCAACCATCTCATCCTCTGTTGTCCCTTCTCCTCCTGCCCCCAATCCCTCCCAGCATCAGAGTCTTTTCCAATGAGTCAACTCTTCGCATGAGGTGGCTGAAGTACTGGAGTTTCAGCTCTAGCGTCAGTCCTTCCAAAGAAATCCCAGGGCTGATCTTCTTTAGAATGGACTGGTTGGATCTCCTTGCAGTCCAAGGGACTCTCAAGAGTCTTCTCCAATACCACAGTTCAAA
>SJYX01023793.1:186127-231131 GCA_006410675.1 Oreotragus oreotragus
AGGATGTCTGGCTCTAGGTGAGTGATCATACCATCGTGATTGTTTGGTCATGAAGACCTTTTTTGTACAGTTCTTCTGTGTATCCTTGCCACCTCTTCTTAATATCTTCTACTTCTGTTAGGTCCATACCATTTCTGTCCTTTATCGAGCCCATCTTTGCATGAAATATTCCCTTGCTATCTCTAATTTTATTGAAGAGATCTCTAGTCTTTCCCATTCTGTTGTTTTCCTCTATTTCTTTGCATTGACCGCTAAGGAAGGCTTTCTTATCTCTTCTTACTATTCTTTGGAACTCTGTATTCAGATGGTTATATCCTTCCTTTTCTCCTTCGCTTTTCACTTTGATTCTTTTCACACCTATTTGTAAGGCCTCCTCAGACAGCCATTTTGCTTTTTTGCATTTCTTTTCCATGGAGATGGTCTTGATCCCTGTGTCCCGTACAATGTCATGAACTCTGTCCATAGTTCATCAGGCACTCTATCTATCAGATCTCGTCCCTTAAATCTATTTCTCACTTCCACTGTATCATCATAAGGGATTTGATGTAGGTCATACCTGTATGGTCTAGTGGTTTTCTTCACTTTCTTCAATTTAAGTCTGAATTTGACAATAAGAAGCTCATCATCTGAGCCACAGTCAGCTCCCGGTCTTGTTTTTGCTGCCTGTATAGAGCTTCTCCATCTTTGGCTGCAAAGAATATAATCACTCTGATTTCAGTGTTGACCATCTAGTGATGTTCGTGTGTAGAGTCTTCTCTTGTGTTGTTGGAAGAGGATGTTTGCTATGACCAGTGTGTTCTCTTGGCAAAACTCTATTAGCCTTTGCCCTGCTTCATTCCATATTCCAAGGCCAAATTTGCCTGTTAGTACAAGTGTCTCTTGACTTCCTACTTTTGCATTCCAGTCCCCTGTAATGAAAAGGACATCTTTTTTGGGTGTTAGTTCTAAAAGTTCTTATAGTTCTTCATAGAACTGTTCAACTTCAGCTACTTCAGCATTACTGGTTGTAATTATATAACAACATCTTATCTTGCTCAAGGACATGTTTCTCCTTCTTAACAGGAACCTTCTGACTAATCTTCATTATCTTATGTGGGAGTGGGTCTGGTAAGACCTTTCCGTAGGTCTAAACTTACTAATTTAAGATGTATGTTGTGGGAGTAGGTCTGGTAAAACTATATAGTGAAGTCGCTCATTTGTGTCCAACTCTTTGCAACTCCATGGATTGAAACCCACCAGGCTCCTCCATCCATGGGATTCTCCAGGCAAGAGTACTGGAGTGGGTCACCATTTCCTTCTCCAGGGAATCTTCCCGACCCAGGGATCGAGCCCCAATCTCCCTCATTGTAGCCAGACGCTTTATCATCTGAGCCACCAGGGTCTTGATGACTATCGAGGGGGGCACTCTCCTTCCCCTTCTGATTTCTATTTCATAAGCTTTCTGTGTCCCTTTTTATACTTTAATAAAACTCTGCTACACAAAAGCTCTTGAGTGATCCAGCCTGGTGTCTGGTCCCAAAGGTAACTCTTCTTCTTCAGAGCTCATGAATCCAGCTTCGTTCACCATAAGCTATCAGTGTGAGGGATGAGGAAGCGTGAAAGAGCAGCACCACCCCTCTCCCCAAGTGGGTCCCCAAGTCTTGGAGGAGCGAGGACATTGAATTCGACAGTCAGTACAATAGCTTGTTCATGTGAATCAGTAATAGCTTTTCTTTTTCTTTTTCTTTTTTTTTTTATTTTTTAGAGCTTCCATTTTACTTTATTTTACTTTACAGTACTCTATTGGTTTTGACATACATTGACATGAATCTGCCACGGGTGTAAGTATGGTCCCTGATCCAGCAGATCCCTCTCTAGAAATTTATCTAAGAGAGTAATCAAACATATAGAAAGATGTATGTGTATCAAATGTATGGAAAGATTTATGTAGTAAGAGAAATGCCATATATAAAAAATATTTCCCCATATCCTTTAACATGAGTTTTTAAAATTTATTTATTTTAATTGGAGGATAATTACAATATTGTGGTGGTTTTTGCTGTACGTCAGTATGAATCGGCCATGGGTATACATGTGTCACCCCCTTCCTGAACACCCCTCCCACCTCCCTCCCCACCCTACCCCTCTAGGTTGTCCCAGAGCTCTGCTTGCTTCATGCTGGAACTCACACTGGTTGGCTGTTTTACATATGGTAATATATTTGTTTCAATGCTATTCCCTCAAATCATTCCACTTTTGCCTTCTCCCACAGAGTCCAAAAGTCTGTTCTTTACATCTGTGTCTCCTTTGCTGCCCTGCATTAACATAAGTTTTTACATTAAAAATCATCTATTTTTTAATAACAGTTAACAGAATTCTGATGGTCTAATTTGTATGTACAGTTGCAATATNCCACTTTTGCCTTCTCCCACAGAGTCCAAAAGTCTGTTCTTTACATCTGTGTCTCCTTTGCTGCCCTGCATTAACATAAGTTTTTACATTAAAAATCATCTATTTTTTAATAACAGTTAACAGAATTCTGATGGTCTAATTTGTATGTACAGTTGCAATATACCACAGTGCTAATAAGAAACAGTTGCTCAGAATCAAGAATAAATGTTTTAGAAAGCTGGCCATTACAGAATTAAGGACACGGTGTTCCAGCTGGGTGCTGGGACTCTGAAGGGGAAGAAGGTACAGCACCTGCTCTTGAACAGTTCTGAACCTTGTGGAGAGAAAGGGAATAAAGCACATTTCTGCAAGGACTGTGAGATATGCATCCTACTGGGACTCAAAGGAAGAGTGACTAACTGAGCTAGGAAGCAGGTGCTTGTAAATTGTTTTTCCACTAAAGAAGAAACTACTTACTTGTTAACATTTGCCCGACTGTTCAGAAGAGTGCCATAGGGGTTTTATCATCAGCCTACTGCTCATATAGTAACTGCTTCTCACATGACTGTAGGAGCACAAGGCATTTGCAAGTCAAGGGGTGGAAAATCTGATTGGAATGAATAGAAACACTTGACAAACAGAAGTGATCTCTCTACACAGTTTCTTCAGAATAGGCAATAAAAGTGCAGAAAGGGCCTTGGCGTGTGAAGACAGCTGGGTTGTGTGTTTTGCACATGGAGTACTGTGTATACATTACACTATGGACCTCCACATAGGAGCACAAAGGAAGGCCCATACCCCCTAGGTCTAACTCTGTAGAAGTCATAAATCAAGCTCATTAACTGCCTTCCCATTTTGACAAATATTCTCCATGATGGCTTGGAAGGACCAGCTTCACATTTAGGATCTCAGTGCAGTGTCTGAATGTGGTGGGACAGCAAGGCCTGCGTATGGCACACCCCGTCCTGCTGTGCCACCAATGTCTCCATCTCCACACAAGCGGCACCTCAGCCAACAGCTACTCTGGGCCACCCATCAGGCCCCTGGGAGACAACTGCCAGCAAAGCAGATGGCTGCAGGACAATGGCCTGGGGCGGAGGCCCACTCACGGCCCAGCAGGGGCTCGGGGACTCTGGGGTAGTGTCTCAGTCTGCTCGGGCTGTGCTAACAGAATACCATGGACTAAATGGCTAGGTCAACAGACATTTATTTCTCATACTTCTGGAGGCTGTGAAGGCCAAGATCCAGGTGCCAGCTGATTCAGTGCCCGGTGAGGACCTTCTTCCTGGTTTGCAGAAGGCCACATTCTTGCTGTCTCCTCATGCAGTAAAGAGAGAGTTTTTTCCCCTCATGTCTCTTGTAAAGGCACTAATCCCATCATGAGATCTCTCTCTCTCATGACTAATTAATTAACTCCCAAGAGCCTCACCTCCTAATACTGTCACATTGGGGATTAGGGTTTTATCATATCAATTTGGGGGGGGCACAAATATTCAGTCTATAGCAAGGAGGGAATACTGAGTCCTGAATACCCAGTGCCTGGCACAGAAGGGGAGGGCCTATGACTGTGAGCAGGTTCCTCCCCCTGACCCATTGGATTCCTGGCCCAGGGGGAGGAGCACAGTGGGCCCTGGGCCAGAGCTGGGCCCTCTAAAGCTCAGCACCCAGGATGGGGGAAGGATGTGGTACCATCTAGCCCACCATGTCACCAGACATTCAGTGACTGATTTCAGAGCAGATTGAGAGACCGGAGATGAGGCTGACGGAGACATAGAGCAGTTTCTGGGAAAGCCACATTGTAAGTAAGAATGAGGTCAGGGTCACTAACTTCTACTTATTGTACTTAAGTATCCCTTAACACTGCTAATGTCTTAAACCATAACTGGTGTTTTTGTTGTGTTTGTTGTTGTTTTTAATCTCATATGGAGACAACATTGTTTCCAAAGCAATGGTTTAATTCTAACTTTTTTGTTTAAGCATCTGGCTGAGAGCCTGTTAGTAGCTGTAAAGATCAAGCCTTTTTTTCTTTTTTCCCCACTGAATTTTCTGGGCTCAAACCAGCATCACTCACTGAGTCAGAGACTTTATAGGTTTTTGCTGTTGTTCAGTCGCTCAGTCACGTCTGACTCGTTGTGACCCTGTGGACTGCACCACGCCAGCTTTTCCTGTCCTTCACTATCTCACAGAGTTTGCTCAGACTCATGTCCATTGAGTTGATGATGCCATTCCAGCCATCTCATCCTCTGTCGCGCCCTTCTCCTCCTGCTCTCAGTCTTTCCCAGCATCAAGGTCTTTTCCAGTGAGTCAGCTCTTTGCATCAGGTGGCCAGAGGATTGGAGTTTGAGCTTCAGCACCAGTCCTTCCAATGAACATTCAGGACTGATTAACTTNTGATGATGCCATTCCAGCCATCTCATCCTCTGTCGCGCCCTTCTCCTCCTGCTCTCAGTCTTTCCCAGCATCAAGGTCTTTTCCAGTGAGTCAGCTCTTTGCATCAGGTGGCCAGAGGATTGGAGTTTGAGCTTCAGCACCAGTCCTTCCAATGAACATTCAGGACTGATTAACTTTAGGATTGACTGGTTTGAACTCCTTACTGTCCAAGGGACTCTCAAGAGTCTTCTCCAGCACCACAGTTCAAAAGCATTAATTCTTCAGCGCTCAGCATTCTTTATGGTCCAACTCTGACATCCATACACGACTGTTGGAAAAACCATAGCTTTGGCTATATGGACCTTTGTTGGCAAAGTGATGTCTCTGCTTTTGAATACACTGTCTAGGTTTATCATAGCTTTTCTTCCAAGGAGCAAGCGTCTTTTAAATTCATAGCTGCAATCACTGTCCAGTTATTCTGGAGCCCAAGAAAATACAATCTCTCACTGTTTCCATTTTTTTCCCCCATCTATTTGCCATCATGTGATGGGACCAGATGTCATGATCTTAGTTTTTTGAATGTTGAATTTTTTGTGAAAGATTGAGGGCAGGAGAAGGGGACGACAGAGGATGAGATGGTTGGATGGCATCACCAACTCAATGGTGATTCTTTACCAGCTGAGCCACCATGGAAGCCCAAGAATACTGGAGTGGGTAGCCTATCCCTTCTCCAGTAGATCTTTCCGACCCAAGAATCCAATGAGGGTCTCCTGCATTGCAGGTAGATTTTTTACCAACTGAGCTATTAGGGAAGCCCTGTATGAGACTGGTTAGCAGTTATTCAAATGCTTCTATTCAGATAATATATTTCTTCAATGCCCTGAAATCGTGAAAATTTTAATAGCTCTGTGGCTTGAACTGACATGAGAGGAAAATATTTCAAGATTCCTTCAGTGATCTTTATGCTCATAAAACTCAATATATCAAAGGTGGTGTTTGATCACAGATAATTAATATCGTCAAAAATCTGTCTCAGGCGCCATTGCCTGATTGGAAACACTTTCTTTTTTTCTCAGTTGATTTATAAGATGTGTGTCCATGACCAGATGTTTCTGTTTACATTCTATTGGTTCAAAAGTGTAATCAAGACAATTGCCAGTCCTTCAAGATTTCCTGGAAGAAGCTGGAATGAGTATGAAAAGTCCCCAAAGTGGGTTGGGAGCAGTTGGTCACCAAACACTGTCACATTCAACTGTGAGATGCTTCTGATTTTCCACTTTGGCCTGTTTCCTCCAGTGCAATTTGGGACTTAGAGCAGATGGCGAATGGCTGGCTTTCCAGAAAGATCCACACTGGTCCCTGGACCCTGGAAAGCCTCCGCTGCCCCCACTGTTTATATTAGCTATCACGCACAGCACAGTCTTGTGATACCCTTTGCAGTCAGCAAGTTTATCTTGAGTTAAAGTTTTACCAATAGAAATGAAGTCGTGTTTACAGCAGTTTTGTGGCAAGTCATGTGCAAATAGCACCTGCGAACATTTTCAGCACACATGTTCATCTCTCTCTTTCATAGTTCCCATTGAAATGAGTGTTGGTGGGAAAACCAGACATTTTCCAATATTTGGCAAATGTTAAAATGTTAAAATACCGGAAATGATTCACAACCACTGCTGTTAAGATGACTGGGAGTTACTCTTGTCATCCTCAGAGCATTTTCGTTGATGTTAGATGTTCATCCTAACATAAACCCAAACTCAGCTCGCAGTTGAAAACTCAGAGTGCTGCTAACAGCTATTTCCTCCCCGTATTAAGAAGCTTCTGTAGGAACTTCCCGGGTAGTCCAGGCTAAGACTCTGTGCTCCCAATGCAGGGGGCCTAGGTTTGACCACTCTCCATAGTTAGAATTTTTTAAAATATGTTAAAATTTAAAAGGATTTAATAAACTTGATTTCATCATGCTCTCCAACCTCTTTATTTCATATTATGTATCAGATGCAATGTGTTAAGTGCTTTTCAAAGTGCTTAAAACACAAGTTCATTTAATTTTCATAACAATTTTGTGACGTTGTTGTTTAATGGCTAAGTCATGTCCGACTCTTTGGGACTCCATGGACTACAGCATGCCAGGATTCCCTGTCCTTCACTGTCTCCCTGAATTTGCTCAAATTCATGTCCATTGAGTTGGTGATGCCATCAAACCATCTCATCTTCTGTCATCACCTTCTCTTCCTGCTCTCAACCTTTCCCAGCATCAGGATCTTTTCCTGTGAGTCAGCTCTTCGCTTCAGGTAGCCAAAGTATTGGAGCTTTCAACATCAGTCTTTCCAATGAATATTCAGGGTTGATTTCCTTTAAAATTGACTGATTTGATCTTGCTGTCCAAGGGACTCTCAAGAGTCTTCTCCAGCACCACAATTTGAAAGCATCAATTCTTCAGCGCTCAGCCTNGCATCAGGATCTTTTCCTGTGAGTCAGCTCTTCGCTTCAGGTAGCCAAAGTATTGGAGCTTTCAACATCAGTCTTTCCAATGAATATTCAGGGTTGATTTCCTTTAAAATTGACTGATTTGATCTTGCTGTCCAAGGGACTCTCAAGAGTCTTCTCCAGCACCACAATTTGAAAGCATCAATTCTTCAGCGCTCAGCCTTTTCTATGGTCTAAATCTCACATCTGTACATGACTACTGGAAAAGCCATGGCTTTGACTATATGGATCTTTGTCAGCAAAGTGGTATCTCTGCTTTTTAATATGCTGTCTAGGTTTGTCATAGGTTTTCTTCCAAGGAGCAAGCACCTTTTAATTTCATGGCTACTAGAGTCACCATCTACAGTGATTTTGGAGCCCAAGAAAATAAAATCTGCCACTGTTTGCACTTTTTCCCCATCTATTTTTCATGAAGTGATAGGACCGCATACCATGAGATTAGTTTTTTCAACACTGAGTTTTAAGCTAGCTTTTCCACTCTCTTCTTTCATCCTCATAAAGAGGCTCTTTAGTTCATCTTCGTTTTCTGTCATTAGAGTGGTACCATCTGCATATCTGAGGTTGTTGATATTTCTCCCAGCAATCTTGAGTCCAGCTTGTGCTTCATCCAGCCTGGCACTTTGCATGGTGTATTCTGCATATAACTTATTAAATTGTTATTATATTAGCTTACATGTATGTGAACAGAGGCGCGCAAAGATTAGGTCATTTGTCCAAGGCCACATTGCTATTAAATGATGGACAAATTGAACCGAGGCCTAGGCCAGATAAGTGCACCGTGTTACCTACCTATGTGAATGTAAATATTGCTGACTCTGTCCTTGTTTTTAGACAAACTGAACCAAAGTTGATTAAAAAAAAGTATCTACTGTATTAGCTTGTTAGGGCTGTCATAAAAAAAATACCACAGACTAAGCAGCTTAAACAGAAGAAATTTACTCACAGTTCTAGAGGCTAGAAGTTTGTGATCAAGGTGTCAGTAGAGTTGGTTCCTCTTGAAGCCTCTCTTCCTGGTTTGTAGACAGCTATCTCCACACTGTGTCCACATGGTTTCCTCTGTATAGGTCCGGGTCTTAATTCCTTCTTCTAGTCATTTTGGATTAGGGCCCACCCAGTTCTTGCCTGGAGAGTCCCAGGGACGGGGGGAGCTTGGTGGGCTGCCGTCTATGGGGTCGCACAGAGTCGGACATGACTGAAGTGACTTAGCAGCTCAATTTGGAACCAGTCTGTTGTTCCATGTCTGGTTCTGTCTCTTGCTTCCTGACCTGCATACAGGTTTCTCAGGAGACATACAGTTTCTAAACTTTACAGATTAGAAAGTCAATTTATTCAAACTTCTGACCTACTCAGAAATTTTTGAGAAATTTTGATGTTACAGGCAACAAGAAGCATGCCTCATTCAGTCCTGGCTTTACCCTAGCTCCCCAGGTCCCAGCTCAGACTACCCTGAAGGATCCCCTGGAACACTCAGAAATGCTGGTGCCCAGGCCCAGCCCCTGGAGTCCCGGGGCAGAGACAGGGCCTCAGTATTCTATCAGAGCTCCCAGGTGATTCTCACTCCCCTTTTTCCACTCCCCCACCCCACCCCTCCAGCTACCAGGGTCATCAGAGCGGATACTCTCTCATTTTGCCAAGGAGGACAGTGGATGTCTCACAGGACCAACTCAGGAGCAGAAGCGCCCTGTTAGCAGAGGGGGCAGGGTGCTACCTGCTCTGCTTTCAGCAGGGGGATTTGTATGAACCTGGGATTGTGCAATCAGGCTGGTGCTAGGGTCATCAGAGCAGATACTCTCTCATTTTGCCAAGGAGGACAGTGGATGTCTCACAGGACCAACTCAGGGGCAGAAGCGCCCTGTTAGCAGAGGGGGCAGGGTGCCACCTGCTCTGCTTTCAGCAGGGGGATTTGTATGAACCTGGGATTGTGCAATCAGGCTGGTGCCAGGGGTTCTTCACCAGCTCCTCCTCCTCCCAGCACTGACTGCTCTTGGATAAATAAAATATTCTAAAAACAAAAATTCACAAAACTATCCTTAATGGCAGCAAGCAAACTGGTAAACAGGGAGGTGGGGGAGGAAAAACACCTCAAGCAAATATAAATCTAGCTCCCATGAGAGAGCACAGCTAAGATCAGTTGCTGAGACAGAAAGGTTTTTTTTTTTTTTTTTTTAAGCTTACAGAGATATGCATAAAGCAACAGGACAGAGCAGAAATCAAACTACTTAACTGCAAGCCATTTTTGGAAAAGAAGGTTTTGAAGAGAGTGCTGAAATTGAAGAATAAACTCTAACCCATAAATTAATAGCAAATCCAGCTAATCTCAGAGATTGAAGCCATCTTCTTTGATGAAAAATTTTCCTGAGACTGCAGAGTGAGTTGCTAAATCAGAATCTTCTGGGAAGTAAGCTCTTTTCAGGGGCTCTTTTCAAGACCAGCCAGAGAAAACCTGTGGATCAGCCATCAGCCACTGCTCTGTGGCCAACAGTCCACACACAGGCTGAGAACAGGTGAGAGTTCAGGGCCACAGCCCACAGTCATCTGCCTCTCCAACTGCACCTCTAGAACAACGCTGTCACACACTCATTCACACACATTCCTTGAAGGCCTATTACGCAGCAGGTGTGGCTTATGTGCTGAGATAGAAACAAAGAAATAAAACCAAGTCCCCCTAAAATGAAGTTCCTCTGCTGAGCTTACGATTCTTACACCTGTTCCCCACAAGACTGAGGAGTATCAAAGGGAAGGGGGGGAACTGAAACCGTGTGGCCCTTCCAGATACAAAGGCCTTTCCATGTGCCCCATTTCTTGTTTAGGTGACAGCGTTCACCTTCTAGGCCTTCCCTGAGTTTCAAAGGGCAGTTTCCAACAGTTGCTAACTGTGGAAGGGAGGGAATGTAGACACCAAGGGACAGCAGTCACCAAACAATAGCACAGCTATGAGGCTGGGGCCCGGTTCCCCCTCAAGGAATACATAGAATAATACATCTTTGAGTTCTTCTATAGGAACTAAGACCCCACCCACGTTAAAGAGATAACTTAAGGCTGAGCACAAGGACATGGACCCCAGATTGTTTGAAGTCTGAAGGCTGATGGTTGAGGTCCCTGGAAACTGGTATCTCACCCCCCAACCAGTCAGAGGGAGGTCACAAACCCTGCAGCTCCTCCTCCACCCCACTTTGGCCCCACGGTGACTGGTTCCCATCCTCGGTGCAGCGCTGTTCTCAAAGGTGGAATCAAGTCCTTTTCCTGGAAGAGAAAAAAGGTTAGGAAGGGCCTGGATGGGTCATGAAGGTCTTGGGAAGAGATGCCTTTAGTCATTTGGGACTTCCAGTTCCTTGTATAGTCAAGTTGTGTGTGCGTTTTGCTCTATTTCTGTGCTTTATGTGACAATACAGAAAAAGGTTTTCTATTCACCCTGGTCTTGGGTTACTGGACCAAACTTGGGTCTGCTCTGCCATGTGCAGTAAAGTCATCTACGGACACCAGACTGTGAAGGAAAGCAGGCCGCCAAGCAAGGAGTCCAGGAAGCTAGGGTTGAAACACCTGAACTCCAGGTGGATTTCAGCAAAGCATTTTCAAAGGCCAGGGGAGGGACCGGTGTCTCAGCGTGTGATCAGCTGGGGCACAGTTCTCTGACTGGCTGATGGTAAGAAAAGGGCGGGGTCACGGGAGTGAACAGCATCCATCCTCAGGCCCCAGTATGTCTGGGACTACGCCTTCATGGTCCTGTGAACACATAGTCAAGTAGTCAACTTCATCTGCTTGGTCGGAGTTTTAGCGTCTCTAAAACAGTTCAGAAAATGTGTATCAGATACTGTTATCTTTTAGAGAGGAGCTAAAGCAGAGGATATTGGGGAAGGGGTCTGTCCTGGGAAGGCCCAACAGGGCCCTGCTTGGTTACATTTGGACAACTGAAGTCTTCAGACCCTGCTTGAATGTTTGGCAGAAATTCCCTGCACGCACAGTTCTTGTTCCCACCCAGGAGTGGGCTCACTGTCATGTTCAGAGCTGAAGTGCTCCGGGTGACCATCAGTGGCTCCTGGGAATATCAGCTCCAGGCCACACTCTTAAAGGCCCTGCCCCTCTCACTTTTCTCTCCCTCTTTTGTCTTTCTCTTCCACCACATCTGCCAGCTCTAATTGTGTACATGTATTTCCCTACACTTGCCAGCTATGATCATATACCTCCCCCTCCACCCGCCACCCCACCCAATGCTGGGAGGTCAGAAGCTGGATCACCCATCTTGGAAATACCTCCCTGAATCTAGAAAATTTGGTGTGCTCTGTGGAGTGGAGCTTCACCCTCAGTAGCCATGTGGGCACAATAAACATGTTAATATCATCTTTCTCCATGTTTGTTGATTCACACATTGCATTATTCATGAAAAAAAAATTAAAACTCATCATCTCCCCCAGAATGAGGCTGCAGAATTTAATTAAAAGAATCAGAGAAAGCAATGCCATTTTAACTATAATATTTTTTCCTAAAGGAGTTTTACCTAATTTGATACAGTGCTTTAAAGCAACATATGAATTTTTTTCCCAAGTGAAGCCAGAGCTGGAAAGTCATTGCATAACATTTTGAGCACCTAGGTAGCTGTCTGATGTCAGAATCAAATATCAATTTTTTGTGTTACCTTCTACTCTGATTGTTTTGCGTTGTTGTCTCTTATTAATGGTTTGGTCCAAATAAAATATTCCCCTTGACTTTTTCCCAAACAGAGCTAGAGATGCTCACCATGTTCATCTCAAAATGGACTCACCCACAAGTTCTCTGACCAGAGGCAGCTGCAATATGATATTCAAATTAAAAATTTAGAGAATTGAGCATGAAGATTAGAGGGGAGTAAAGTTCACCACCTCCAAAATGGCACATAGATTATTTTGATCATGAAAACAATCAACATTCAAAAGACTTGGAAAGAACCTTTTAACCTTCCTTCTAACTGCTTAAAAAAATTTTAGATAGCCATTTCTGGAATAGAGCTATCACCAGAGAGGTCTGCAAAGAATATGGGCGAGGTGTGGTAGGGGGAATTCTGCAGGTCCCAGGCAGAGATCAGATGGTATCTAGAGATGCAGACAGTCTCTAGTCTGTCCAGACTCAAAGGGAGGGGACACAGACCCCACCTGTCTTTGGGAAAACTGTCACAGTCACATCGTAAGGACAGCGTGTGGAATGGGGAACATTGCTATGGTGGAACATCTTTGAAAATGATAACCTGCCACTGCCCCTCTCTCCAGGACCCTCCAAAGTCTACACATGCTTCCCTGTCTTTTTTCTTGTGTGTGTGTGTGTGTGTGTGTGTGTGTGTGTGTGTGTGTGTAGAGAGGGAGTGAAGCCCACAGTTGGGAGGGGAAGCAAAAGAGAATTTCCCTTTTTTCAAAATCATCAGACATTTTGGCAGTCCCAATAGTCCTCTCCTTTCTCCCCTGTCACTGGCTCAGGGAAACCAACTGAGAGATGCTCTCTTCATTTCCTTCGTCATGGCTGTGGTCCCTAAATGGCCTGGCTGTGAGGGAAGAGGAGAGAAAAGAGGAGTGAGCAATCAGGGGAAAGGTTATTCTCCCTAAAGATTTTCCCACATGGAAAATAACGAGTATCTCACAGACTTTTTGTGAGAATTCACATGAGAGCATATGCAAAGCCCTGTTAATCAAACTTGCACTGAATTTGCCTACCTGTGCTCTGCAGGGACAGAGCCTAGCACAGCAGGACCCACCCTCAGAGTTGCTGTCTGTTGCTGGGCAGGGTTGACTCGAGGAGAGTGAATTAAGATAAACCTGAACTTGATGGTAGGGATACCTAAGTGGTCCTTTAAGAGCATCTGGAGAGGGAAAAACTATTTCCTCGGGCCCTTTATGGCTCTAAACTGCCTCTCCAGCTCTCCGAGTCCATTCCACTGACCCACTTCCCGGTGCCCCAGAGTCCCTCCAGCGGCCCCTCACTTCACACTAGACTGCCTGTGTGGCCTGAGGGGAAACCTCCTCTGGGCACATTTGGCCAGGCCTGGTGCAGAGTGAGCGGTGCTTCTTCAAATTCAATGTCTGAATATCCCCAAAGAGTGGAATCTTCTAGCATTCCAGCTTGTGAGGTCACTGCTAAATATCACCCTGGAGGACCAGAAACATAAGAACCCCCTGTAGTAAGGAGCGGCCTCCCCTCCTCAGGCTGCCAGCTTGCAAAGAGGCTGTGGTCCTGGGCTGTGTTTGCACAGGGCTCCAGCCCTGAAAGTTTCTGTGGATAATTTGTTGCCTGTAGTACCAAAGAATGTTAATATCTCCTCTGCCCTTTCTTCAGAAAGTAGGAGTGAAGTCAAACTCTCACAATGAAAACAATTTCAAAAAATGTAGAGAAATCACTTTGTGATTCATGGCAAAAGGGAACGTTTGATTAAACCCTTTCATGGGTGAGCTTTACCCTCTCAGAGCAAGAGAGTGGCGTGTGATGGGCTCAGACTGGGCAGTTTGTTGTTACCGAGGCTGGAAGCAGAAAAGGCAACCCCTTAGCTTCTCTGAGGCTTAGACGATAACGAAGCAATTTTCAGTGTGTGTGTGTGTGTGTGTGTGATCCCAACAGTCTTTCTAATACCAAAACCTTTGGTGATATATGTAAAGGTGTTGAAAAGATGAGAACGGTGCAAAACTGGTCAATAATCTTTGCAAAACAAACCTTCCTGTGACACAGCCCAGTGATTGTCAGATTCCTGGTGTTCCTCCACAGCGGCGTAGTGTTTGAGCAGAGCGATTGCTACCTGAGCTACCTGTCCAGTAGTCTGGGGCCAGCTTCTCCTATGGCCCACGTGCAGGAGCTCTCCCTTTGGAAGGGACTGGACTGAGATCCACCTCTGATCTCTTACCTGTAACAGTGGTAACCACTCCATATTACGTTGCCCAACCAGCTGAGCCCCATTTCAGTCTGACAACACAGTCCCGCTGTCTGAACACTTGGGGGCCATTGAATGAGTTGGACACAATGATTAAAAATTGATAGCACATTGGTGAAGGGATTCCTGCACACCGATGAGGAACCAATGGATAATGTGTCCACATGAAGCTTTGTTTTAAATCTTGTATTAACCTACCAAGCAAAGTCCTGCTGGCCTGGGTGCCCTCCCCTGATGCCCTGTACTTCCAACCTATACCACACTTACCATTACAGATCCAAAGTGCCCCTGTCTTGCCTGTATTGTCTACAGACTATAAATTCCTTGAGGAAAGAACTTATGTTTTGTTTGCCAGTATATTTTCAGTCTCTAGCAAAGAGCTTAAATGGAGCAGGTGGTCAGGTCTAATCCTATAATGGTCCTGCTTTGCATATAGCAAGGTACCTTTTCCTTTTTTGGCAACTGGCAGACACACTTGGAGAGACCTGGCCCCTAATTCTACACTACATCTAAGTCTCGTGCTTCCCCCCCAATCTAGCACATGGCACATGTACCAAAAAAAATTATTGAATGAATTAGCTGGAGATGTGCTTAAACCAAGGAATAAGTGGGTGCATACATTTTAGTTAGGCAGCCACCTTCTTATGGCCTTTGGAGGCTTCAGTTGGAGGAGGGAGGGAGCTTTTAAGACAAGAAGAGCTATATAGAAGTTGGTGGTTGTCTGGCTGGGGATGGCACGAATCAACGGCTAGAAGTCGTGTAGCTCACTTCTAAGGCTGAGGAGTCATTCGGGAACTCCAGAGTCTCTATCTGGGCTCCTTCCCAGATGAGAGGCCCTCATCAGCCTGGATGCCAGGTCTCCACATTCTGCAGGGTTCCTTCCTTCCTGTCTTTGTCCTGAAATCCCTACCCCAAGGCTGGGCAGAGTTCCCCATTCTATGTGGACCCCAGAGAGCGCTGCCTTCTAACCAAAGAAGGAAGCCCTACTGCATGGTCCTCCATAGGAAATGTTTGCCCCACTAGAGGTTTCAACAGATTCTTTCTTGAACATTATTTCCCTAATAAAGAAACAGCTATCATTATTGGCCCTGGGAGTTCCAATCAAAAAACTTTCTCATGTTGAGGAATGACACGTGTTTTTTTCAAATATGAAGGCAATGTTTAATTTGAAACCAACCTCTGTACATTATTATATATAAAGTAACTGCTCCCAACCAGGTTTTATTAAAAACCCATAGTGTTGGCATGTATTAAATGGAAGAGTCACAAAACCAGGCAACCTCACCCTTTGGACAGTGCCAGCCACCATCTCCCTGCTCCTTCTAGTGCAGAGGCCAGCCACAAATAGTCTTTCCAGGTCTGCATCTCAGTACACCTCTAGTTCAATCAGATTCCAATTGCTAAAGGGGGAGTCTAAAAGATAGAACTTTAAAATGGCCTAAGGATTTTCATAAGTAGGGGTTTTCTGGGCACCAGAAGAGCTTACCTTCAACCTGAACAGAATTACTTTATTTATTTTGGGTGCACTGGGTCTTCATTTTATTGCTGAGTGTGGGCTTTCTCTATTTGCTGTTGTGCACAGGTTCCTCACTGCAGCGGTGTCTGTTGCTCCAGACCATGGGCTCTGGAGGGCTGGCTCTGTAGTTGAGGTGCACAGGCTGAGTTGTCCCTCAGCATGTGAAATCTTCCTCGGCCAGGGACTGAACCCACGATCTCTGCATTGGCAGGTGGATTCTTAACCACTGGACCACCGAGGAAGTCCAACCTAATGACTTGTTAAAAGGAAAATGAGATTGTCTCTTTGAAGTGTTAAGTGCAGTGTGCCTGGTATGCATTCCTGCTCCCCTTCTCTGGTCTCTGTGACCCTAATCTTAGCTTTGCCATTGTCAGCAGCCTGGACTTGCTGGCCTCCTCCAGTTACTCTGTTACTGGGTTGCCCTGCCCCCACCCCCAAAAGAGAAGCTCTTCTTCTCTTCATGTGCACACGCCCCCCCAGGAGTTGGAGTCCTTGTTTACTGAGCTGAGGTTATTCTCCTTCCTCTCAGCCACCTCTTCCTAACTTCTCCGCAGTGCACGTCTTGATGGAAAGGGCCCGTGGGGCAGACCGCATCCTAGAGACTGGAAAACATCTTACCCTGTCCTATTGACGTAACCTCTGTGTTACACTGTCTCAGTCAGAATGGAGACCAGATCATTTGAAAGTCATCAGCAACCTAACAGCTGAGTCTAGGTATGTCTGACCAACAACATACCCTGAAATTATAGTCCACTGGCACTATATGCAACCGCTCCATGCTGCAACAGAATTATTTCCTTATGGTTTTCTTCCCTGCTCAACCAAACCAAAAGGTCCTGAGGGCAGGGGTGTTACTAGGTGTTACTCACTTTGCAAGTCCCTGCAGCAGCGCAATCATGGTTATTTGATAAATGGTGCAGAGCTCTGCCTTATGGTGACTGGTAGCCAAGGAGGTGTACTGTTCAGACCTCCTTCCAGAGAGAGGGTGCCATTCAGTTATGAGGACTATAGCTGGTGGACACCCTAGCTATATCAGGGTAGTGTTGGAACCAAGATCTTGCTGCTGGTGGATAGTTACCAGCCAAGGACAGGGCAAAGTGAGGGTGCTAAGGATTGATCATTTCCACTCAATGAAGCAATGGAATTCTCTTTATGGCCCTCTGCATCAGGTTGGGGTGTTATCAGCACGGCAATATGACATTCACTGCCCGGTGTTTTGTCTTTCACAGACTTGTCCCCCAGTAAACCGCTCATATTTCTAACACAGCATCTGCTCCCTAAAGAACTTGAATTAACGGTGACCAATCTGTTGCTATAAACCCTGAGGAAATGCACCCTTCAGATCTCCTGCTGTGTCAGGCACACTTAATTGACACCTCAGCTACTCCGCTCTGGGACCACCACTGCATTTGTCCTAAGGCCACGTTCCTGCAGGCTGCCCCCAGGTGGTAGTGAGCAGGGGGAGGGGAACTTACTTCTGAAGAGTGACTGGCTTAGGACTCCCCAGCAGCCTGGCCCAACCTTCCTCAAACTGTGCAGAGTCTGAGATTCTTCCTGCCTGATCCTCCTCCCATCCTCTCCTTCACAGGTGCTGGAGACTTCTCCTTTATCTTTTACAAACGTGTTCCTAATACATCTCTGCTGCTTCCTGGAGAAACTGAACCAACACAAGTGGTATCAGGAGCACGGTTGCCAGATTAGCAAATTAAAATACAGGCTTTGTTGTTTTCCGTCTCTAAGTTGTGTCTGACTCTTTGTGACCCNTAAGGTTTTTTTGTTTTGGAAAAGTTATTTTTTCATAAAAATATGCTGTTTATATTATGAAGATTAGTTTATTGTTGCTATTTTAATGAATTAATACACATTTAAAAGATCACTTTTGATCTCTAAATGCAGTACATACTGATAGACAGCTACTCATGTAAACCAAAGCTCTTGGGGTCTTCAATAGTTTTTAAGATTGTGATGGGGTTCTGGCAGCAAAAGTTTGAGAACCGCTGCATGAGCTTATTAGGTCCTTCCCCATCTTGCTTGACCTATCTTCCCAACTTGATTTCCTGCCTTCTCCCTTCCTATCATCTCCCCCTCCTTCCACAACTATTCCCACTTCTCACAATCCCTGATGTCCCCTCGGCAGACAATACCCCTTATTTCCGTGGTTCTTTTGAATGCTGTCTCTGCTACCCTTATGTGTCAAGATCCTACTAATTCTCTTAAAACCAAGCTCAGGAAAAATGTCCTCATTACCCTAGAAGTTAGTAGTGGGCCCCTTCTCAGAGCCCCTGAGGCTTGACGCAGACCCATGATCTTGAGAACTAATTTTGTATGAGGTTGTTTACACATCTGTCTTTCCCTTTATTCTTCAGGCTCCTTAGGGTGAGGAATGCCTTCCTCACCCTATACTCATAACTCTAGGAGCTAGCATGGTCCCCAGCACGTTGGTGATGCTCACTGAAGCAAAGGAAGAAAGGAGGGGTGGAATTTCATCTCATTCCCCTGCCCTGACCTAACAACTCTGGGGCAGAAGGAGGGATAGTGGCAGTTGGTGTAGGGTGGGGCACCCCTCGGAAGGAGGGGCACCCCTTGGAAGGAGGGACACACTAGACAACATCAGGCACACACTAACTGCTCAGCACACACACAGACCTCCTCCCTTCCTCCAACCACTTCTAGAAACATCTTCTGATATACACCAGAGATCTCTCACATAAATTTAAGCATGCACTCCCTCCCCATAGGAAATCACCCAGAGCCCCATCCAGCTACTGTAGCCAGAGGCATGTCACTATGCGATCACCAAGATTCCCTGAATGCAAGATCTCTGGGATGTTCCTGTCTTAGATATTCTGCTTCCCTGGAACCAGACAGTTCATTTTATCATCAGCCCAAACACATCTCAATTACAAGGATTGAGGGATGCAGAGAAGGGAGAGGGAGATAAGAACACTTGGTTTCAAATTATAATTCCCATTTTTAAAAGACAAAAATAATCATGTTGGGGAATGCCAGAATGACTTGCCTTTCAGCAGTTATTAATTTTAAAAATGTAGATTGAGGCATTTCCTTTTTTCTGCAACCAAACTTGAGGCAACAGTATCTTTGATCCTCTTCCTATCATCCATGCCATGTCTCGCTTGCCTTTGCACCTGTCTCTTATACACATCTGGAGGTGGGAGGGGGGTTCATGTTTGGGAGTTCATGTAAAAAAATAAATACAAAAAAAAAAAGTAGAAAAAAAAAATAAATAAAAGATGCTTGCTCCTTGGAAGAAAAGTTATGACCAACCTAGATAGCATATTGAAAAGCAGAGATATTACTTTGCCAACAAAAGTCCATCTAGTCAAGGCTGTGGTTTTTCCAGTGGTCATGTGTGGATGTGAGAGTTGGACTGTGAAGAAAGATGAGTGCCAAAGAATTGATGCTTTTGAGCTGTGGTGTTGGATAAGACTCCTGAGAGTCCTTTGGACTGCAAGGAGATCCAACCAGTCCATTGTAGAGATCAGCCCTGGGATATCTTTGGAAGGAATGATGCTAAAGCTGAAACTCCAGTACTTTGGCCACCTCATGAGAAGAGTTGATTCATTGGAAAAGACCCTGATGCTGGGAGGGATTGGGGACAGGAGGAGAAGGGGACGACCGAGGATGAGATGGCTGGATGGCATCACCAACTCGATGGACGTGAGTTTGAGTGAACTCTGGGAGTTGGTGATGGACAGGGAGGCCTGGTGCACTGCGGTTCGTGGGATTGCAGAGAGTCAGATACGACTGAGCGACTGAACTGAACTGATATAACTGATAGGGGGCAAAGAGATACTGCGCCCCACACTCCTGAGCGGTGCACAGTTGCTAAAGATGTCATTAGTGGTGACCTAAGAAACTCCTGGTAGACTCAACTGTCCTTGCAGATGCCACAATGGAGGCATTTGTAAGACATGGATAGAAGTGTCTTCAAGGACAGTGATGTCAGTTGGTACTGCTCAGTTGTGTTGATGCTCTGTAGAGGGACAATGAGAAAATGGAAGACCATGAACAAGCCATTAAAGTATAAATATGAGCACCACAAGGCCTGTTGGAGGCTTTTTAGCCTTTTAGCTTGAGAAGAGCTAAAAAGAGGCCCTTCTCTTCTGCTGTGGAGAGTGTGCTCAGTAGAGCAGTCTGCTGAAGACTGGAGAGTTGTGTTGAGTCATAGAGCTCCAGAAATGTCAAAATGCTGAGTCAGGGCAGGTTGGTTATGTTAAAATCAGAACCCCAACTGAGAAAACCTGGACTCTGAACTACGGGCTAGGGATATCTGGATGGATGCCCTTGATGATACCAGCTCTGCAGACCCCCTGAATGCACAGAGCTTGCAGAACTTACTCTCCTTGGTAAAAGCTAGCACTTCCCCATGCTAGAAGATGCTGCAAAGGCCTCTCCATAACAAAGCAACTAGCAACCCCTCATGGGCTGCCCCTACAGTTTCTGGCCTGCTCACCAGGCTACATACAACAAGGGTTAATCCCAGCATAACCTGGCTGGAGATGTGCTAGGCAGGTAACGGATGAAGGGCATTGTACACCAAAGGAGCTGTAATAATTAGCATGTGTGCATGGCTGGAGCCAGGAAAGTGCCTAGGATTGGATCCGGATTCCTAAATCATCACATCAACAAAGACTTTCACCCCTACTGAGTGGCTGGTCAAGAGGCTGGAATGTAAAACTGGGTAAACAAGAGTACATTGATTTGGGACACTTTATTGAGATTCAGGATTTAATACCCTGGCAAGAATCCTATACAATGAGACAAAGTTACTCAGGGTGGTTATCAGAAGCTCAGGGAGGAATAAATGATCCATGTGCTGAGCCAAGTGGAAGTACTTGAATTGCCCTGGCAGTTGTTGGAGGAAGTGATAAAGAGGCTGAGAGAAGTGAGAACGCTGACATGTATTTATTATGTGAGGGCTGAAGACATACCCTTCAGCAAGACTGTCAGGAATGCACCAGTGAGAGAGGCTCCAGCAGCATTCAGAAGTTCTGGCAGGGTCTCGTCCGCTGGCCAGTGCTTAGTGTACACAGGAGAGGTGGCTGCAGCGCTGAGCTTCTTGATAATCCCAGGGACAGAGGAGACCTACACTGTAGCGGTCAGGTCCTGCTAGAGCCGCTAGTGCTATGCTTGCACGCTAAGTCGCTTCAGTCATGTCTGACTCTGTGTGACCCCATGGACTGTAACCTGCCAGGCTCCTCTGTTCATGGCATTCTGCAGGGAAAAATACTGAAGTGGGTTGCCATTTCCTCCTCCAGAGGATCTTCCTGACCCAGGGATCGAACCCATGTATCTTGGGACTCCTGTATTGGCAGGCGGATTCTTCACCACTAAAGCCATCTGGGCTTCCCTGGTAGATGGTAAAGAATCTGCCTCCAATGCAGGAGATCCGAGTTTGATCCCTGGGTCAGGAAGATCCCCTGGAGAAGGGAATGGCAACCCACTCCAGTATTCTTGCCTGGAGAAATCCATGGACAGAGGAGCCTGGCGGGCTACCATCCATGGGGTCACAAAGAGTTGGACACGACTAAGCACACACACCTGTACGTATTTTTTTTTCTCTTTACTAGTGCTGTGCCGTGTGCTGTGCTTAGTTGCTCAGTCATGTCTGGCTCTTTGTGACCCCATGGATGGTAGCCTGCCAGGTTCCTCTGTCTGTGAGGATTCTCCAAGCGAGAATACGGGAGTGGGTTGCCATGCCTGATCTTCCTAACCCGCGGGTAAAACCCAGGTCTCCCACGTTGCAGGTGGATTCTTTACCATCTGAGGCACCAGGGAAGCCCTAGTGCTGAAATGAGCCCTGAATTGGGACAGGCCAAGGAGCTTGACCCACAGGGTGAAGAGGTTTGTAGAGAGTGGTGTTCCTTGGCGGAAAATGGGCAACCAACAAGAGTGCTGCTTAACAACCAGAGTGAGAAGGAAGAAGCAGGAGGCTGAGGACACCCCAGGAAAAAGTCACAATCCCTTTGCTCAGTTCCCAAAGCTGAGCAATTTTCACACCGAGCACCTACCAGCTGAAGAAAGTGAAAAAGTGAAAGTCTCTCAGTCGTGTCTGACTCTTTGTGACCCCATGGACTGTACAGTGCATGGAATTCTCCAGGCCAGAATACTGGAGTGGGTAGTCTTTCCCTTCTCCAGGGGATCTTCCCAACCCAGGGATCAAACCCAGGTCTCCTGCATTGCAGGCTGATTCTTTACCAGCTGAGCCACAAGGGAAGCCCAAGAATACTGGAGTGGGTAGCCTATCTCTTCTCCAGGAGATCTTCCCGACCCAGGAATCAAACCAGGGTCTCCTGTGTTGCAAGTGGATTCTTTACCAACTGAGCTATGAGGGAAGTCCTACCAGCTGAAGAAGTGCACAGCTATGTACCCTGTGGTGATTCCCCATGTCTTTCCCTAAAGTGACCTGTGGCCATTTACACCAGTGACTAGACACTGGGCAAAGGGAACTACTCAGACATTTCAACAACCCTTACAGATCTGAGTTGACAGTGATTCCTGGAGATGTAAAGTCTAAAGTTTTCCCTGTTGGAATGAAGATTCCCAGAGGTCAGGTAACAAATAGAGAGGGCCAGGCTATAGTGGCAAACTGTGGACCCAGTGGGTCCATGGTGGATGTTTTTCCAGACTTTGAGCATATAATTGGAATAGATATACTTGGTAGTTGGAGTAACCTCCACATTAGATTCTTGGACTGTGAGTTAGAATTCTCAGAGTGATGATGGCCAATAAACCTCTTCTCAAGGGCCATAATTGCAAAACAAAAAGTATCACACCCAGGTCATAAGGTAGAGATTAGTGCCACTATTAAAAAATAGTTTTGTACAGCCACGGGTTGCTCCTGGTGCCCTAGAAATGATATCTCCAGAGTAAATGCAGGCATGGGACATTTCCACTAGCAGCCAGTTCTGACCCTGGTCCAGAGGACCCCTTCATGGTGGCCTCCAATACCCTGCAAGTTGATTTTGTTAAGAACAATAATAAACTCATCCTTGTAAGTATGTCAAACAAAAGCCCTTAGAGCAGGTAATTATTTGAGTTTCCTGAATAGATATATTTTCTCTTAATGCAGAAGACTCTCAGAAGGTTCACAGAGACATTTAATTATATTATCCCAATGATTTAAATCTTTGTCCCAAAAATTTCATGAGGAAAAGATAAAATAGATTTTTTTACACAAGCTTAATTGACCTGAAATGATTATTAGAAAGGTCATATACTTCCATTTACTAAATGTTTTCTGTGAACAAGCTGACCTGTGAATTTCTGTCTCCTTAGATAAAGACAAAATTAAATGTTTTATTGAACTGAGTGAAAGATGACTTCATAATCAGGGAAGAGAGATTCATAAAGGTTTTACCACACGTGATTTGCCAACATGTGGTGTCTTTTCTCAGCTTGATTTTTCAGAGGCTTTAGATTTTATTGAGGCAAAACCAGACTTCACAAAATGGTTATCCGTATCTCGGAAAAAACCAGACCCCTGCAGCTAGTCATCTGGAAGTGGAAAGTTACATTATGATTCTCCACAGTTAAGTGGGAAAAAATATATTAATATAATTTCTAGTCTATATTACCCTGCTAAAAAGCCATCAAAAGTCAATAAAAAGGGATGAAATAGTACTAAAAATTGTTAAGAATTTTTAACATTATCAATATAATTTTTAGTATGTTACAATCACCAAATCCAAAAAAACTAAGGTTCTGCACTACTTGATCATTTTGGATGTGATCAACAAAAGCAAATTCTATATTCACATAAGTCTCTTCTCCAGAAAAACAAGGCATATCATCTGTACTTAGAACACCCATGGTTGGTAGCAGACAGTCATTAAACAGGTTGGGGTTAAAAGAAGGTACAGTCAACACTTCCTAGGACAGCTTTTATTTTATTATTTATTTAACAAGAAAAGGCAGAGTTTATATATATATGGGAGTTCTTGAGGAAATATGACCCAAAGAGCCAGTTAGAATCAGAGGGTTACATACCATCTTAATGGGCTTCCCAGGTGGGGCTAGTGGTAAAGAACCCACCTGCCAAGGCAGGAGGCATAAGAGATACAGGTTGGATCCCTGGGTTGAGAAGATCCCCTGGATAAGGGAATGGCAACCCACTGCAGCATTCTTACCTGAGAATCCCATGGACAAAAGAGCCTGGCAGGCTATACCCTTAGACAGCTTTTTAAAAAGGAATGAGCTTACACTTTTCTAAATGGGCTAAACACTCCTAGGCTAGAGGATGACTCAAGTCACCTGCTGGTTCTGAGCCTCCACAGTGTCACAGTGCAGCCAGAGCCACCTTCAAAGCAGTCTGGTGGGAACGGCTATGAAGGCCCTGCTGGGGGGCTCTGGCCTTAGAGGTGCAGGTGAGTGCAACATGGCTCTCTCAGGATGCTGTCTTCTTGGGGGCGCAGGTACCTAACACACCCTACAGAACACCATGGTAAGTACTGTAAGAAACCCAGATGCTGTGAGCGCCCCAAGCAAGGCATGCCCAACCAAAGCACCCTCTTTAAGACCCTAGTGGGGCCAAACTGTCCACTACTGACCACCTGAAGCCTGTAATCTCTCAGTGCAGTAGTTCTCAAGATGCAGGGTGAGACTTCCCAGGACCCATTCAAGGAGTTGGTCAAGTCAGACTCTTCTCATCCTGATACTAGGATATAATCTGCCTTTCTCACTGTGTTCACACTGATGCTGATGGTGCAAAGGCAATGGGAATAGGACTGCTAGAGCCTCTACACCGATCCAGGCAGGGGGGCATCTGTATCTTTGGGACAGTGTGCTTCACCACTGCACACTCTCAGTAAACAACTAGCTTCACTTGAGTGTCCCCAATAAAGTAGCAAAAACGATTGATTGTAGTAAATCTCCACCCTTGAATACAGTCTTTTGAAATAGTCCACGGGATGGTATGGGATATGTACCCAAAGAACAATGGTTGTCTTGAGGAATATTGCAATTGTTTGAGTTATGAGCTGACCTAGCCCCTTTTCGTGGGAGACCATTTTTACTTGAAAGAAGGACTGTCAAACAAACTATAATTATGAGGCTTGAGTATTTGGCAACTTCTCTCCCCCCTCCCCATCCCTTTTTTGAAAATGAATAAAGGGAGCCTGCCTGTTATTATATAGAAAACTGGCAGTGTTTGTTGCCAACGATAACGTTTGAGCTTTCAAGCAAAGATTATAATTTTGGGAAACTTATATCTACACTACAAGCTTGGCAATTTCCCAGTGCTTAAAAGCTTTTCTAGAGGATTGGTTGGCTATAAAGGAATATGTCAATATTTGGAAGCTCTGCCTAACTCAGTGAGCCAGTACTTTCCAAATAAGCAATGCACAGTGTTACAAAATCAAGCATGGGTAAAATATCCATCCTAAGTGCAAGACGGACCAATGGATTCTAATGTCACAGACTGAAAACTTCAATTATGCAATTTCGGATTCCACAGTGTAACTAATCCTTTAAGAAGTGAAAGTGTTAGCCCCTCAATCATGTCCCAGCTTGCTGTGACCCCAGGGACTGTAGCTCGCCAGGCTCCTCTGTCCATGGAATTCTCCAGGCAATACTGGAGTGGGTAGCCATTCCCTTCTCCAGGGGATCTTTTGGACCCTCAGATGAAAGCTGGGTCTCCTGCATTGCAGACAGATTCTTTATCATCTGATCCAACAGGGAAGCCCAATCCTTTAAGAAAGTATCACTTATTGAGTTTTGGTGTAGTAAGAATGTCCACAATTATCTAAAAAGATGGTTAAAATATCCCTCTTTTGTCCAAATTCATATCTGTATGAAGATTGATCTTCTTCATAAGCTTTAGCCAAAACAATTTATCAAAATAGATTGAATTTGGGAAAAAACACAGGAATCCAGCTGTCTTCCATTAAGCCAGATGTTAAAAAGATTCAAAAATGTAACACAACGCCAATCTTCATTAAGCATTTTGTTCGTTTGTTCTGGAAAAGTTACTTTTCATAAGCAATGCTATTTTTGCTAACATCTGATGGTTTTGTTATTAAGGTTTTTTTGTTTTGGAAAAGTTATTTTTTCATAAAAATATGCTGTTTATATTATGAAGATTAGTTTATTGTTGCTATTTTAATGAATTAATACACATTTAAAAGATCACTTTTGATCTCTAAATGCAGTACATACTGATAGACAGCTACTCATGTAAACCAAAGCTCTTGGGGTCTTCAATAGTTTTTAAGATTGTGATGGGGTTCTGGCAGCAAAAGTTTGAGAACCGCTGCATGAGCTTATTAGGTCCTTCCCCATCTTGCTTGACCTATCTTCCCAACTTGATTTCCTGCCTTCTCCCTTCCTATCATCTCCCCCTCCTTCCACAACTATTCCCACTTCTCACAATCCCTGATGTCCCCTCGGCAGACAATACCCCTTATTTCCGTGGTTCTTTTGAATGCTGTCTCTGCTACCCTTATGTGTCAAGATCCTACTAATTCTCTTAAAACCAAGCTCAGGAAAAATGTCCTCATTACCCTAGAAGTTAGTAGTGGGCCCCTTCTCAGAGCCCCTGAGGCTTGACGCAGACCCATGATCTTGAGAACTAATTTTGTATGAGGTTGTTTACACATCTGTCTTTCCCTTTATTCTTCAGGCTCCTTAGGGTGAGGAATGCCTTCCTCACCCTATACTCATAACTCTAGGAGCTAGCATGGTCCCCAGCACGTTGGTGATGCTCACTGAAGCAAAGGAAGAAAGGAGGGGTGGAATTTCATCTCATTCCCCTGCCCTGACCTAACAACTCTGGGGCAGAAGGAGGGATAGTGGCAGTTGGTGTAGGGTGGGGCACCCCTCGGAAGGAGGGGCACCCCTTGGAAGGAGGGACACACTAGACAACATCAGGCACACACTAACTGCTCAGCACACACACAGACCTCCTCCCTTCCTCCAACCACTTCTAGAAACATCTTCTGATATACACCAGAGATCTCTCACATAAATTTAAGCATGCACTCCCTCCCCATAGGAAATCACCCAGAGCCCCATCCAGCTACTGTAGCCAGAGGCATGTCACTATGCGATCACCAAGATTCCCTGAATGCAAGATCTCTGGGATGTTCCTGTCTTAGATATTCTGCTTCCCTGGAACCAGACAGTTCATTTTATCATCAGCCCAAACACATCTCAATTACAAGGATTGAGGGATGCAGAGAAGGGAGAGGGAGATAAGAACACTTGGTTTCAAATTATAATTCCCATTTTTAAAAGACAAAAATAATCATGTTGGGGAATGCCAGAATGACTTGCCTTTCAGCAGTTATTAATTTTAAAAATGTAGATTGAGGCATTTCCTTTTTTCTGCAACCAAACTTGAGGCAACAGTATCTTTGATCCTCTTCCTATCATCCATGCCATGTCTCGCTTGCCTTTGACCAGCATCTTGGCTGCTGCCTAGTTTAGCACCAGCTATTTCCCAGTCCTTTTCTCTCTTTATAAACTAACATTTAATTTTGTAATTTTCTTTGTGACCCAAGTATTCGCCAACTACTGAGGATCAATTCAGTTGATCCAACCTTATTTACCAATTGGATGGCAATTACATGAGAGTCCATTCAAATGACTATATTGAGGAAATGAACCCCAAAAATATTTTGTGTGTGGGTAGCAAGAGTTAAATGATGGCTTACTGTTCTTTATTAGTAAATGGCCCTCCAGCTTCTGGATATGATAAGGAGAATCAAGAGTTGATTGAAGAAAGCTGCTCGTGTGCACATAGAGACCCCTGACCTACCTAGGTGCACATGGCCACACGTGCAGCTTCCAAAACAATCCATCACCTCTTCCAAAGGGAGGGAAGTAAGTCTCAATAAGGAAGTAAAACAGATCATTCTTCTTTCAGTGAAGGATTTATTCAGCAATAACAATAATCAGTTAGCTCTATTGTTTGTCAAGCAGGAGAGATTCTGACAAGCCTACTTATCTCAACATTACAAAGCAAAAATGCCATGAGGACAAACCAGTGGAAGGGAACGTATCTTTAAACTCATTTTAAAACAGCAAAACGTGATTTCAAGAACAACATGTTTGGAACACGAGGACAGCTTCGCCTTCTCTGTCCACTCTAGAAATTTCATTCCGAGCAGCCAGCCCCAAAGGCACGTGTAAGGCAACTGTGACACACGTTTTTGAAAGAGAAAACACTCCAGCTCGGCATCGGGTAGACTCTAGGAAGGAGAAAACTGAGTTGGGGAAGAAGCCTTTACTGTGAGACATGGTAAGGTACAGAATGATTTTGGACTTCCCTGGTGGCACAGTGAATAGAAATCTGTCTGCCAGCGCAGGGAACACAGGTTCGATACCTGGTCCGGGAAGATTCCACATGATGCAAAGCAACTAAGCCAGTGTGCCACAACTTCTGAGCCCGCACTCGAGAGCCCATGAGCTACAGCTCTTGAAGCCTGAACGCCCTCGAGCTGCACACCGCAGCTACCAAGCCGGAATGCTGCAACTACTAGGCACGTGTGCCTAGAGCCTGTCCTCCACCACAAGAGAAGCCATTGCAAGGAAAAGCCCGCACAGGGCAATGAAGAGTAGCCCCTCACTCGCTGCAGGAAGCCCTTGCGAAGCAATGAAGACGCAGTACAACAATGACAACAGCAACAACAAAGGATGTTTTTCCAGCTCTCCACCTGCAGAGCTAAAGCTGGCATCTCCTTTTCAAGTGGCAGTTAATTTATTCACATGTAACAAAGACTATTTGAATTCAGAGAGGAGTCACTTTTCTATAGAAAAATGAATTTCATGTAATTTCAATTTGTATCCAGATAATCTAAAGTTAAACTCTTCTGAGGACAGATTACAGTCATATAAATTCTGCTTCAGGATGAAAGAAGGATGTTTCCTGCCAAGACCATTTACGCCATATGATGACAGCCTTGCCAGCAGCATGGCAGCAGCATGCAGGCTGGAAAGGTCCACCAAGCCAAAGCATCTCTAGGTTTGACAAAATGNTACACATCTAGATGTGTATAAGAGACAGCCCCCCGGCCCCTGCACCAGGTCTCCAGCTCTAGCCCGGCTCCGGCCACAGAGCTCACTCTGAGTCCGGCGTAGCCCCAGGTGACCCAAGAGTCTTCTCCAACACCACAGTTCAAAAGCATCGATTCTCAGCGCTCAGCTTTCTTTATAGTCCAGCTCGCACATCCATACATGACCACTGGAAAAACCATAGCTTTGACTAGACAGACCTATGCTGGCAAAATAATGTCTCTGCTTTTTAATATGCTGTCTAGGTTGGTCATAGCTTTTCTTCCAAGGAGCAAGTGTCTTTTAATTTCATGGCTACAGTCACCATCTGCACTGCTGCTTTTGGAGCCCCCAAAAATAAAGCCTGCCATTGTTTCCACTGTTTTCCCATCTATTTGCCATGAAGTGATGGGACCAGATGCCATGATCTTAGTTTTCTGAATGTTGAGTTTTAAGCCAGCTTTTTCACTCTCCTCTTTCATTTTTATCAAGAGGCTCTTTAGTTCCTCTTCACTTTCTTCCATAATGGTAGTGTCATCTGTGTATCTGAGGTTATTGATATTCCTCCTGGCAATCTTCATCCAGCCTGGCATTTCACATGATGTACTCTGCATATAAGTTAAATAAGCTGGGTGACAATATACAGCCTCGACGTACTCCTTTGCCAATTTGAAACTAGTCCATTGTTCCACGTCCAGTTCTAACTGTTGCTTCTTGACCTGCATACAGATTTCTCATGAGGCAGGTAAGGTGGTCTGGTATTCCCATCTCTATGACTTTTCCACAGTTTGTTGTGACCCATATAGTCAAAAGCTTTGGTGTAATCAATAAAGCAGAAGTAGATGTTTTTCTGGAATTCTCTTGCTTTTTCTATGATACAGAAGATGTTGGCAATTTGATCTCTGGTTCCTCTGCCTTTTCTAAAACCAGCTTGAACATCTGGAAGTTCACGGTTCAAGTACTGTTGAAGCCTAGCTTGGAGATTTTTGAGCATTACTGTGCTAACATATGAGGTAAGTGCAATTGTGCAGTAGTTTGAACATTCTTTGGCATTGTCCTTGTTTGGGACTGGAATGAAAACTGACCTTTTCCAGTCCTGTGGCCACTGCTGAGTTTTCTGAATTTTCTGGCATATTGAGTGCAGCACTTTCACAGTGTCATCTTTTAGGATTTGAAATAGCTCAACTGGAATTTCATCACCTCCACTAGTTTTGCTAGTAGTGATGCTTCCTAAGGCCCACTTGACTTTGCATTCCAGAATATCTGGCTCTAGGTGAGTGATCACACCACGTGGTTATTTGGGTCATAAAGATCTTTATTGTATAGTTATCCTGGCCACCTCTTCTTAATATCTTCTGCTTCTGTTAGGTCCATACCATTTCTGTCCTTTATTGTGCCCATCTTTGCATGAAATATTCCCTTGCTACACCCTTAGGAGGGTCACAAACAGTAAAAGTGAATGTCACTCAGTCGTGTCAGACTCTTTGTGACACCATGGACTATACAGTCCACTAAAATCTCCAGGCCAGAATACTAGAGTGGATAGCCTTTCCCTTCTCCAGGGAATCTTCCCAACCCAGGGATTGAACCCAGGTCTCCTGCATTGCAGGTGGATTCTTTGCCAGCTGAGCCATAAGGGAAGCTCCTTGTGGAGGAGGGTCACACTGTATATTAATGTGAACATCTCACTTGGCTCTTAGGTGTGATAACAAAATTTTATTTCATAGGATCTTATCATTACTTGCTGATAATTTATCATCTACTATGTTTCAAGGTTCATTCAGATTGCTTCTGTTAAAGGATTGAAATATTCAATATCCAGCTGAAGTAGAAAGGCTTCTTCTTTCTCAGTGACAAGGGCATGGTGGGTGGATACGTGGTCCTGGTTTGAGATGATGCTCAGGCACCAGGTTGTTAAGTGCTGGTGATTACACAATATTGGTGATCTTTTAAACTGAAATTTAGTGAATGTTTACTATGTGATCGACCATGCTTTATAGGTATTAGGCTATTTCTTTCAACAACTCCTAGATCAGATGAGAAAATTGAGGCTTAGAGACACTGAGTCATTGTTCAAAGCCCTGCAGCAGCCTGTAAGTGATGGGGGCCACAGCTCATGCTTTTAGCTTTTAACCATTAGATATTTCTCCTCTTTGGGTCTGAAAATTGGAGCAGCCTCTCTACTTTCTATTGCATGTTAGCTTTTTAGTGCTTTCATGTATACATTCTTTCCATTTATATGCTCCTTGAGGTCATTAACTTCTTTCTAGAGGTTAAATATTATATTTAGTTAGTTAGTTAAATATTATATTTATAGGGGCTTCCCTGGTGGCTCAGCAGTAAAGAATCCACAAGCCAGTGCAGGAGACGTGGGTTTGATCCCTGTATGGGGAAGATCCCTGGAGAAGGAAATGGCAACCCACTCCCAGTATTCCTTCCTGGGAAATCCCATGGACAGAGGAGCCTGGCAGGCTGCAGTCCATGGGGTCACAAAAGGGTCAGAGACAACTTAGCGGCTAATCAACAAAATTAGTTTGTAAGGGCTTCCATGTACAATGAACGTTGAAATAATATGAATTAATGCCAAAGTTAATAGTTCAGATACCATCTTATGTCAAAACCATGTAACCTATGAGGACACAGACAGCTGCCTTAAGGGGAGAACACCATGGTGTTGGCAGAAAAGCACCATCATTGCCACCACCACCACCACCGCCCACCACTGTTGTATCAGCAGCAACTATCCATTCACTGAGCCTTTGTGTGCCAGGAACCACCTGTTTTACACATGCTACCTCAGAACTTCACATTACACTAACACTTCAAAGACACTTCACGTTACGCTTGAAGGTGAAGTCGCTCAGTCGTGTCCGACTCTTTGTGACCCCATGGACTGTAGCCTACCAGGCTCCTCAGTCCATGGAATTTTCCAGGCAAGTGTACTAGAGCAGAATTGTTATCCTTACTTTACAGGTAAAAAAAGGTTATGAAAGAAGACTTGGGTTCCAGATCTTCATGAAGCCTCCATTCTTTTCATAAGGAGATGGACCCCGGAGAAGCCATGTTAAAAATAAATTTTAAAAATGAAGACCCATGTTTGGTCTATAACCTGACATCTCCTTGGCAACTTGGGAGCATTCGTGGATTTAGGGAGACTAGGGTGAGATCCCACACCATAGTAGCTATTACTTGTCGATATCTGACCAGGCCACCCAAGATGGCTGTTCTTTTGCTCTACGTACATCTGCTTGACCAGCGCCTACTTCACCTATATTCTAGTCACATGCCTGACCTTCCTACATACAAGGTTGGCCAAACAGTTTGTTCAGGTATGTCGTGGAAAAACCTGAGGAACTTTTTGGCCAACCCAAATCTTAACCCTGACCCCACCTCAGCTGGCGACTGTTCTAATTGAAAAATTAGAACGTCTCCACCTGATAGCTTCTCAAAGGGGTGGTGAGGGGCCTGCCCCTCTGTTAGTTTCCTTGGTAACCCATGAGCCCACCTGACATCAATTCCCCCTGTAGTAGGTAAGCTCCTCCCTCCGGCTGAAGGCAGAGCCTGCCGCCATGTTCTGCCTTGTCTGCCGTCTGCTGCACACAGTGGAGTGTCACTCCGGGACCTTGCTTCAGACGTGTAAGTTCCCCCATCCATGAAACCATTGATGTTTCCGCCACTGACTTCAGGCTCTTTGCTTCATCTCAAAGCTGCCGTGTGCCGCCCAGGGCACAGAGAAAACTTCCGCGCACTGAGATGCTGGGAAATAAGGATGGGGACTGGAAAGCTGCAGGGGTGTCCACCAGTGTTTGGGGCCTAAAAGTTCCAGGGGAACCCTGGAGTGGCCGTCTGCTAGTGCGTGGGGCCCTGGTGTGGTTGTCCTTGGTGAGTGGGGGCGCCAAGAGAGTACGGAGAGCTCATAGACACCCCTAAGGCTGTCGCGGAGATATCGGCTACCGTTGTGTTACTGAATTAGGTCGTAGGGACCCTGCCCAGGCCCTAACCTGGCCGAGGCTCTCCGCCTTGGCAAGGAGAATTTTTTTCCACTCAAGTTTGAGTAGGCGAATAACAAAACTGAAGGTGAGATGGACACAGCACAGGCTTTATTCAGTGGCCAAAGAATAGAGAAGCGGGAACTAAGTTCACCTGGAGAAAGGGATTTCATTTTAAAGACTAAAGACAGAGGAGGAGTGAGGTCAATGACGGGTTGTGTATATGTGCTCAGTCGCTAAGTCCTGTCCAACTCTGCGACCCCATGGACAGTGGCCTGGCAGGCTCCTCTCTCCATGGGATTTCCCAGGTAAGAGTACTGGAGTGGTAGCCATTTCCTTCTCCAGAGGATCTTCCCCATCCAGGGATCAAACCTGCCTCTCCTGCTTGGCAGGCGAATTCTTAACTGCTATACCACCTAGGAAGCCACCTGCCAAGCAGATGGGGAGGCATACACATTAGTCTACCAGGGAAGGGGCAAGGCTTTCTCTGCGGCAGTGGGGATCCACCCCCTTTTTATCCTATTTTGGTCTTTAATGTCCAGTCATGGCCTGTGGTAGATGTGTCATTTAATACATGAATGTAGTAAAATCAAGGTGTAATGAGACTTGGAGTCTGTTAGAAGTTAGATTCGTCGCCATGTTGGTCCCAGCTGATTCTGTCAGGGTTGTTTTTTGTTTGTAACTTCCTACAGGGGGAATTGATGTCAGGTGGGCTCATGGGCCCTTTAAGATTTATGTTCACTCCTGCTAAAGGTGGGGTGAGTGGTTGGCAGGTTTTGAGCAAAGGCCTGGAGCAGCAGCTCTGGCAACAAAGTCTCCCTGTTGCACCTCCTCATTCTTGAGGGGCGCTAAGTGGGAAGGTCTGACTTCTGAAGCTGCTTTCTGTTGAACATCGGGGTTTTTTTTCCCTGAATAGAGAGGAGCAGAACTGTTTCCTGACTGGCCTAAAATAAGTCTGATTGTCACGCTGCTGCAGTCCCAGTTGCTGGTGCCTTTGTCTTAGTATGATCTGAAGTCTGATGGCTTCAAGCTATTTGCTAATGAAGTTGACAAGGCTGTTAAAGAGGAAAGGCCCCCAAATAAGCAGGATAATAGCAATTAGTGTGACTAGAAATGGAAGAAGCCAAGATGGAGAGGTTGTGTGACTATATTGCAAATGGAGCTTGGATCTGGACCTTGTGTGTTATATCTCTGTAACCATTGAGCTTGCTTGTATATCTTATCTATTTGAGTATCACACATGCATAGTTGCTTTACATTGTGTTGGTTTCTGCTGTACACCAAAGTGAATCAGCCACATGTATACACATATCCTCTTCCTTGGATTTCCTTCCCATTTAGGTCACAACAGAGCACTGAGTAGAATTCCCTGAGCTACACAGTCAGTTATCATTAGTTATCTACTTGATACATAGTAGTGTATATAGGCCAATCCCAATCTCTCAACCTATCCCCCCTTCTTTCCTTAGTCTCCAGATATTTGATCTTTACATCTGTGCGTCTTACTGCTTTACAAATAAGTTCATCTATGCCATTTTTCTAGATTCCACATATATGCATTAATTTTCAATATATTTTTTCTCTTTCTGATTTATTCCACTCTGTATAACAGTTTCTAGGTCCATCCACATCTCTGCAACTGACATAATTTTGTTCCTTTTGTGACTGAACAATATTCCTTTGTATCGTTTGTAGTTATGTACCACATCTTCTTTTTCCATTCCTCTGTTGATGGACATTTAGGTTGCTTCTGTGCCCTGGCTGTTGTAAATGGTGCTTCAGTGAACATTGGAGTGCATGTATCTTTTTGAATTATGGGTTTCTCTGGGTATATGCTCAGGAGTGGGATTGCTGGGTCACATGGTAGTTCTATCTTTAGTTTTCTAAGGAACCTCTATACTCTACCATTCTCCATTGTAACTGCACAGTTTACATTTCTACCAACAGTGTGTGAGGGTTCCCTTTTCTCCATACCCTCTCCAGCATTTGCTTGTAGAGTTTTTGACGATGGCCATCCTGACCATCATGAAGTGATATGTCACGGTAGGTGTAATGATTTTATTTATGCCTTGGTTGTGCCGGGTCTTCACTGCTGCTCAGGCTTTTCTCTAGGGGTGGAGAGTGGGGGCTAGTCTTCATTGCAGTGTGCGGACTTATTGCAGTGGCTTCTCCTGTTGCGCAGGCTCCAGGCACTCAGGCTTCAGGAGTTGCAGAAGTGGGCCTCGTAATTGCAGTGTGCAGCTTTAGGGTGTGCAGGCTTCAGGAGTTGCAGAAGTGGGCCTCGTAATTGCAGTGTGCAGCTTTAGGGTGTGCAGGCTTCAGTAGTTGCAGCTCACGGGCTCTAGAAATGGACAAAGAAGTTGTGCATCAGCTTAGCTGCTCCACAGCATCCTCCCCAAAACAGGATTGAACCCAGCTCTCCTGCATTGGCTGGTGGATTCTTTACCACTGAGCCATCAGAGAAGTCCCTCATTGTAGTTTTGACTTGCATTTCTCTAATAATTAGTGATGTTGAACATCTTTTCATGTGTTTGTTTGCCACCTGTATGTCTTCTTCTGAGAAATTTCTATTTAGGTCTTCTGCCCATCTTTTGATTGGGCTGTTTGGTTTTTGGACATTGAATTTCCTGAGCTGTTAGTATATTTGGAGATTACTCTCTCATCAGTTGCTTCATTTGCAGGTAGTTTCTCCCATTCTGAGGGTTGTCTTTCCATCTTATGATTCCCTTTTGTGGAAAAGCTTGTTCNGTGACGTTGAGCATCTTTTCACGTGCTTATTGACCATCTGTATGTCTTTGGAGAAGCATCTGTTGAGATCTTCTGCCTATTTTTTGATTGGGCTGTTTTCTTTCTGATTTTGAGTGATATGAGCTGCTTATATATTTTGGAGACTAATCCTTTGTCAGTTGCTTCTTTTGTAGTTCCTTTCTCTGGTTCTGAGGCTTGTCTTTTAATTTGGTTTATTATTAAGTTTAATTGAATCTTGTTTGTTTATTTTTGTTTTTATTTTCATTACTCTAGGAGGTGGGTCAAAGAAGATCTTGCTGTGATTTACATTAGAGCATACTGCCTATGTTTTTCTCGAAAAACTTTAGAGTTTCTGGCCTTACATTTAAGTCTTTAATCCATATTGAGTATATTTTTGTATTGTGTTAGGAAGTGTTCTAGTTTCATTCTTTTGCATGTCCGGTTTTCTCATTACCACTGATTGGAGAGGCTTTCAATATTGTATTTCCGTTGGATATTTGCGCCTCCTTTGTCAAAGGTGAAGAGCCCACAGGCACACGAGCTCATCTCTGGGCTCTGCCTCGTTCCTTTGGTCTGCACTGCTGGTTTTGCATCAGTGCCATACTTTCTTGATGAGTGTAACTTTGTAGTATAGTCTGAAGTCAGGACGGTTGATTCCTCCAGCTCCATTTTTCTTTCTCAAGCTATTCAGGGTCTTCTGTGTTTCCATACAGATTGTGAATTTTTTTGCTCTAGTTCTGTGAAAACCACTATTGGTAATTTGATTCGCTTCGACTTTGTATGCACGCTTATTTCCCTTGCGTTATCAGTATGATATTGAATAGGAGAAAGTGAACATCATTGCTTTTCCTCATTTTGGGGAAAAATTCAATCTTTTACTATTAAATATGTTTGCTGTAGTTTTTTAAAAATGCTACCTATTAGACTAATGGAAGTTTCTACACATTTCTAGTCTGCTGAGAGGTTTATTTTCTATTAACAGTTGTGGAACTTCATAAAGTGCTCATTGTTTGAAAAGCTCTCATGGGTTTTCTATTTTCATCTGTTTATAAGATCAGGTGAGTTTTAACTATTTAACCAGCCATGCCTTTGCAGGACATGTCCATCCGTCTCTTTTACTATAATTAGTTTGGTATGTGTTGTTGATTAGTTTTGCATTTATGTTCATGAAGGGTATTTGGCTATAGTTTTCTTGTAATGTCTTTGTCTACTTTTGGTGTTGATATGATGCTAGCATCACAGAATGAGGTGGAAAGTATTCTGTCTTCATCTTGTTTTTGGAATAGATGGCATTCTTTCTCTCTACAATGTTTGGAAGAATTCACCACTGAAGCCACCTGGAGCAGGATTTGTCTCTGATAAAATGTCAGATAGTTTAAAAATGCAATGAGCACCTGTTAGGTGTCTGAAATAGTGGTCACTTTATCACACCTTTTCTCGATTTCTATGATTATTACCTGGACAGCAAGTTTTGGCTTATGTGAGCATGAGGTATTGTTGGAAGAAGAGATCAATAAGTAGATTGAATGCAAAGCGGCCACTGCTTTATTAGTGCTCTTGGTGAGTCCGCTTTCACTGAGGACACGGAAAATGCCCGGTGGAAAAGCTAGGCTTGGGACTTCCCTGGTGCTCCAGTGGTTATGGCTGTGGGCTTTCACTTCAGGGGCCTTGAGCTGATCCCCATTCCGGGACCAAGATTCCACAAGCTGCAGGGCCAAAAAAAAAAAAGCTAGGATGGTAGCTGTTATTGCTCAGTTCCCCTGTCGTGTCCGACTCTTTGCAACCCCATGGACTGCAGGGCACCAGGCTTCCCTGTCCCTCACCATCTCCCAGAGTTCACCTAAGTTCATGTCTATCGCATCGGTGATGCCATCCAGCCATCTCATCCTCCGACGCCCTCTTCTCCTTCTGCCTTCAATCTTTCCCAACATCAGGGACTTTTCCAATGAGTCAGCTTCCCATGTGACTCATCAGTAAAGAATCTGCTTGCAATGCAATGCAAGAATGTAGTTGAAATGACATAAATCTGTGACTTCAGGTCAAGTCATACAACTCCTTTGAGTCCAAGTATTTTTAGGAAATGGATATATTGTGTCATAAAATACATCATATAAAGCATTCTGAACTTATACCCAGTTTATAAATGACCTAATTACTCAGATTTTTATGAAGTATAAACATTAATTTTTCACAAAGTATAATTTAGGTTATTTAACTGTGAGAGAAGCAGCTAGTTGCTCATCAAAATATGCATTCCCTTTGCTTTCTGGGTACATAGCATGGTCTTATTTCTCAGCTAGTGATTAGAGTAACGGGTTCTTCTGATTGTCATAGTCAGTCACTGTGAGGAGGTGCTGCAAGCCTCTTCCAGTGCCCCGGTGTGCAGTCCTTGTTTCATCCCCTCAGGCTGGTGGTGCTGACGATCCCCAGTCAGTGGCGGTCTTACCCATTGCAGAGGCGCTGTGAAGCTGCGTCCCTGAGTTATTACATGGATGAGAGTTATCCCACCAAAACATTTACCTTCCCAGTAATATTGTGAAATGCAAAGTAACCTAAATTGTTTGGATCATTTTGAGATACATTTGTTAACAACAGCTGTGTGCTAAGTTGCTTCAGTCGTGTCCAACTCTGTGCGACCCCATGAACTGTATCCCACCAGGCTCCTCTGTCCATAGGATTTTCCAGGCAACAATACTGGAGTGGGTGGCCATGCCCTCCTCTAAAAAACAGCTAGTGTTACTCTAAATGTGTACAATTTGATAGGTGAGCATTCTCTCTTATAGTACAATCATTTTCTTATTAGGAAGGATGCATGTTCAAATCTGAGGAATCCGAAATGGAACAGAAGTATCCTGTTTCAGAGAGGACATCATTTATGATCCTTTAAACCTATGGATCAAAGGTAAAAAAGAAAAAAAAAATGTATGAGTTTGTTAAACAGGTGAAATATTCCAAGGGAGGATATTTGTGATGATATTTGCTTATTTATTTAAGGAGAGGCATAATAATCCAAATCATACTCTGAAATAGGGCAGTCCAAGCCGCAATGGTATTCAGTTTATGTAGCTGGAAGCTGTATGAGACAGTGTATGAGCAACGTTGATTTTGAATTACTAAATAACTCTTGGAAAAGCTGAAGTACTTTATGTCCTTCAAAATAATAGGAGCATTTGGGTATTTATGTGGCTGACTAATAATTTCTATAATTCTACTTTAATGATGAGACATATTTGCAGGCATTTAAACTGAATTCCACAGTATTTTAGAAATAACAAGCCAACAATTAAAAAACACAGAGAGATAATACATTCATGTGCTCTCTGTATGATGGAAAATTGTTTAGATCTCAAGGTTTATTTTGTCCTGCCAACAGTGTTATTAATCACCATTCCTCATTTCCTTCCACTGCTGGGATTTGACAAGGATTTTCTTTCACCTTGAAAAACTGCACATGGTGGAGAGTTTCTTTGCCTGATTCCTGCAGTCTGAACATATCCTACTGGGTAAAGGTAAATTGCTTTTTTATTCCGTATTCTGTTATATTTTTGAAAAATGATTTTCAAATCAGGGATTTGATTCCTCTCTTGGTATTGAAAGATCATAAACAAATACATTTTTATGTTATTTTTCTTTAGTAAGCTTTATGATTTTATCCCCAGCAACTGGACTAATTCAATAAGCAATAGACCGTAAGGCAGTAAATGGATACCCTATTAATTTTTATTGCTAAAGTTTCTTTTATGTACTATTTGATCTAAAGATGTTATTCACATTTTTATGGTGATACTGGCAGACTGGAAAAAACCTAACTCTATAATTCTTATTGATGAAGTCTGGGTATTTTTAACTCTGCGGCTCAAGGAATGACAACAATTCACATCTCAGGAGCCAGTTCATTAAGTGAAAAGCCTTGGGTGAAAAGGGAAGAGCAAAGAAGTTCGAGCAGAGTTTCGTGGCTCAATCAATAGAACACAGTTGGGAAGGTTTAACCACGGTGCTAATATCAGTTCACGACACGAGGTTGGTGGATGATTCATTCTTTTCTTTGTTCATGTTCCAAACGGGAAATATAGGCCTGACTTACCTCGAAGATAGTTTCTTTAAATCGCTTTGATGCTGAGGTTGCACAAAATTGGAGCTAAAACAGTCGACCATTAAAACAGAATGCTCAAATTAAAAAAAAAAAAAAAAATTAAGGTAAGGAAAGGAAAACCAGAATGTACCTGGTTCCCAGATAGACTGACATTGCATAGGTCCTGGTCTCCAAGACGAATTTGCTGCTAACTTTGAAGCTGTATTAACTGTTGAGTACAGCAAAGTCTCCCAGCCCAAACTCTCCCTGGTTAACCCAGGTCTTGGAATGTGTATTCCCTCCCCTTTGAAAAAAATCTTCCCAGGTGGCACTAGTGGTAAAGAATCTACCTGCCAATGCAGGAGACGCAAGAGACGCAGGTTCAAGCCCTGGGCTGAGAAGGTCCCCTGGAGGAGGCGTGGCAACCACTCCAGTGTCCTTGCCTGGAACATTCCATGGACAGAGGAGTCTGGCGGGCTATCGTTCACGAAGTTGCGAAGAGCTGGATACAACTGAGCACACACACAACGCAACACCTTTGAAAAAATGTGTATCCTACAGAGACACAGAAGAAATGCTGAATCCAGGATAAACACTGGAGTTTAGTGCTAGGCCAGGCCTTTCCCGGACCGTGTTTATAGCGCTTTGACCATCATTTACTGAGAAGTTATATTTAAACTTCATGCAAATACGAATAAATACAGTTAATGCCCACTAGGCGCTTAACAGGAGAAATAAGATGCAGTCATAAAGGATACATAAAGTTAATTGATAATCGTGAAAAGCTGTTTTAAATCTGGCGCTACATGTTAAATGGCTGTCTTGGGTATGTCAGGGTGAAGTAGCTCGTTCTATGCTGGTATAGCCTGGGGGGTTCTGACTCTCATTTTACTCTGGAAGTTGTTGAGTATTAAGCACTATTAGAACACAAAGATTATTGTCTTTGCATGTATGAGGCAGACAGTAAATATCAAAGACGCTCAACAAGGAAGACGTGATTCAGGGCTGGAGTAGTCTGAAAATTCTTTATGGAGAATGTAAAATATGAGTTGGCTATCTCTCAAACTCTATGGCAAACAATGAGTCATGATTAAGCATTAGAAACTTTCCCTGAAATGAGAACTGAGATATGTATGACCATTGTGATTTGTTTCTCTTTAATGTTAGGCCAGTCATCCTCATAAATGTATTAAGAGAAAAGCTAATAAAGGATTGCGAATTTGGAAGCAACATTAAAAAAAAAGCCAGGTTGCTGATCCCACATCTAAAGTCGATACTTTTTGAAATAGTTTCCATTTAGTACCGTAAATAATAAAGTGCAAAATTCAGTATTTTTAATGTTAATTTTAGGATATCTGCAGTTACACAGCTACCATCATAATCTAATTTTATAATCTAATTTCCATTTTCATCAATCAAAAATCTAGCATTAATTTAAAAAGTAAAATCCTTGTACAAACATTCCAGATACCCCAGCCTTAGGTGACCATCAACATATTTGTCTTCAGAATTTGACTACCATTGTTTCTTATATGAAACCATACAATATATGGTCTCTTGTGGCTGACTTCTTTCACTAGAGTGTACTGCTTTTGACCTTCATCCATTACATTTTATGTTTTATTGACAAAGAGTATTCTATTATCTACATAGGTCAGATTTTATTATTTATTAATAAATAGATATGTCCATTCATCAGTTAATAAACATTTGGGCTGTCTCCACATTTTGGCTGTTATGAATAATGCCACCTTATAAACATCCATGTACAAGTCTTTATGTGGTTGAATGTTTTTATTTCTCTTGATTGGGAGGAATTGCTAGATCATATGGTAATTCTCTAGCCGTTTGAGAAACCGCCAGACTGTTTTCCATAACTACTACAGTATATAAGGTTCCCAGCCTCTCTGCATCCTCACCAAAGACTCGTTTTTCGGCTGTCCTTTGGTCACAGCCAGTCTTGCAGGTATGAAGTGGTACCTGGCTAATGTTGATTGCACATGTTTTCATGTCTTTAATTAGCTCTTTGAATATGGTTTGTGCAAAAATACCTACTCAAATTCCTTGTCTGGTTTTAATTGCTTTATCTTTTTGTTATTAACTTGTAAAAGTTCTTTATATATTCTGAATGCATTTCCTTTATGACACATGTGATTTAAAAGTATTTTTTCCTTTGGGTTGTTGTTTCATTTTTTCAATGGTATCCCTTAAAAAACAAATGTTTTTCATTTTTATAAAATTAATTTATCTACTTTTTGTTTGCCTGCTTGCATTTCTAAGAATCCATAACCTAATCCAAAAATCACAAAGATTTCCTCCTATAATTTCTCCTAGAGTTTTAATGTTTTTACCTCTTGCATTCAGCTCTGTGATCCATTTTGAATAAATTTTTGTATTTTTGATGCCCTAATCCCCAGAACCTATGACTCTTACCTTACCTTGCAGATGTGATAAAGGTTATGGACCCTGAGATTGAGAGAATATTCTGGATTATCCAGATGTGCCTGATCTCATTACATGAATCCTTAAATTCAGAGACTCTTTCCTGACTGTGAAAGAGGGAGATGGCCATGCGGAAAGGACTCGGCGCCCCATCGTTGGTTCAGAGATGTAGGTTCCATGTGTGAGGACTGGAGAAAGGCCTCTGGGAGCTTAGAGTGCTCCCAGGTGTTGACAGCCAGGAAGATGCCCTGTAAAGTCTTCAGTCTTACAGCTGCAAGGGCCTGAATTTTGTGAGCATGCAGATGACCAAGAAATGGATTTCCCCCAGATCCTGCAGAAAGGAAGACAGGCCCACGGGCACCTTGCTATTAACCCTGTAAGATCAGTGCTAGGCTTCTGACTACAGATAATAAATCATGAAATGTAACAGTTTTGTATTGTTTAAGCCATCAGATCTGTGGCTACTGCCACAGAGAAAATGAGTACAATTTTCGATTTTGTTATGGGATCTTCCAAGTTAGTCTTTTCTTTCCATCTGGGGAGAATATTCTCTGTCCTCAGATTTGGGAACACACAATGGTTTATTTCATGCCGTGAATTTCAGTTTTACTCATTTCTATGTTCCTTTGCAGTCTCCTGCTACCGATGGCTTTGCAGAAATTTCTACCACATTCTTCAAGGGTTCTTATTATGACATTATTTGAAAAAGATTTATTTTCTGATGGGGTTTATGACACATTTTCTGCTTATCCCTTAAACTTTGCCCCCTGAAAAGTGCAGTGAAAGTGAAAGTTGCTCAGTCATGTCTGACTCTTTGTGCCCGTGGTCCAGGCCAGAATACTGGAATGGGCAGCCATTCCCTTCTCCAGGGGATCTTCCCCACCCTCGGATTGAACCCAGGTCTCTCCTGCATTGCAGGCAGATTCCTTATCATCTGAGCCACCAGGGAAGTCCATAGTTCACATATGTTCTGAACATTTGAACAACTTAAATTATGTCTTTTAAAAAAAGAAAATAAAAACTTGTGGGAAAGCCATGTAAATGAGAGCAATATCTCAAATAATAGTGAAAATTTTGGTAGCCACACTACTGAACTGTACTCTCTGGAAATCACAGAATCTTAGAGTTGGACGTGATGTTAACCTCTTAAACTTGGAACAGAGGAATCTGTTGCCGGAAAATGTAAAATGTAAGTGACTGGCAAAGAGCTGTCTGGTCTGTTGTGGTAGACACAGAATCTGACCTCCAGTATTATGTTTTCCAGCTGCAGTCACTGTCCACTAAATATTTCATTCTTTAAGACAGATGGTAGAGGAGTTACATATAGATATACTTATATCTTTATATGTAAAATGTAGATTTAAAGTGGATCCCATAAACCCAAGAGTTTAATGAAAGGACAATATATTAAACTTATGGCTTTATGGGATCCAGTTTAAAATAATTATAGTGTAAAATATGATGGTAAGTTTATTACTTTGTTGTTCAAAGTTTATTTTCCTTCAAAGGGTACAAAACTCTTTTTTATTCCCAGAGATATGCTGAGATTGGTAAATGTTNGTGAGCACATGGTCTGCTGGGGGGCGGCCACTGTGCAAATACACCTGCCTTCACCGTCCTGGGCAGAGCTGTACACCTGCCAGCTCTCCTCAGGGTTGGTGGGCAGCACGCCGGTGCTGCGATCGAGCGTCCCGCCGCTGGCCGCCGAGAGCTTGGTGGTGTTGAGGCCCACCAGCGAGGGCAGCGTCTGGGACATCCAGTTGGTGATCGTGGCCAGGCTGCTGAGCACAACCCCGATCTTAAGCAGCGGCACCGACATCGCGCCGGGAACGCCTCCTGCGCCCGCGCCGCGCTGGGCAGCCTTCAGGCGGCGGGCACCACGGCGGGCATATTTTAAAAATTTATTTATTTTAATTGGAGGGTAGTTACTTTACAATATTGTAGTGGTTTTTGCCATCCATTGACATGAACCAGCCATGGGTGTACATGTGTCCCTCATCCTGAAACCCCGTCCTACCTCCCTCCCCATCCCATCCCTCAGGGTCATCCCAGTGCACCGGCCCTGAGCACCCAGTCTCATGTATCAAACCTGGACTGGTGATCTATTTCACATATGATTTGCGTATTTTGAAGAATCCTTGCATTCCCAGAATAAACCCAGGTTGATCATGGCGTATGAGCTTTTTGATGTGTTGCTGAATTCTGTTTGCTAAAATTTTGTTGAGGATTTTTGTACATGTGTCCCTCATCCTGAAACCCCGTCCTACCTCCCTCCCCATCCCATCCCTCAGGGTCATCCCAGTGCACCGGCCCTGAGCACCCAGTCTCATGTATCAAACCTGGACTGGTGATCTATTTCACATATGATTTGCGTATTTTGAAGAATCCTTGCATTCCCAGAATAAACCCAGGTTGATCATGGCGTATGAGCTTTTTGATGTGTTGCTGAATTCTGTTTGCTAAAATTTTGTTGAGGATTTTTGCATATATGTTCATCAGTGATATTGGCCTGTAGTTTTCTTTTTTTGTGTTGTCTTTGTCTGGTTTTGGTATCAGGGTGTTGGTGGCCTCGTAAAATGAGTTTGGAAGTGTTCCTTCCTCTGTAATTTTTTGAAAGAGCTTTAAAAGGATAGGCCTTAGCTCTTCTCTAAATGTTTGATAGCATTTTCCTGTGAAGACGTCTCACCCTGGGCTTTTGTTTTTAGGGAGATTTTTGACCACAGCTTCAATTTCAGTGCTTTTATTTGGGTTGTTCATAATTTCTTATTTCCATCTGGTTCAGTCTTGGAAGATTGAACTTTTCTAAGAATTTGTCCATTTCTTACAGGTTATCCATTTTATTGCCATATAGTTGTTCTTAATAGTCTCTTGCAATTCTTTGTATTCTGCATTGTCTGTTGTAACCGCTTCTTTTCCATTTCTAATTTTGTTGATTTGATTCTTCTCTCTCTTACTTTTTTTTTTTTTTTTGAGGAGTCTGGCTAAAGGTTTGTCAATTTTGTTTATCTTCTCAAAGAACCAGCTTTTGGTTTTATTAATCTTTACTATTGTTTTTTTCATTTCTTATTTATTTCTGCTCAGATCTTTTTGATTTCTTTCCTTCTACTAATTTTGGGGTT
>SJYX01023793.1:231325-255517 GCA_006410675.1 Oreotragus oreotragus
TTGTTCTTCTTTTTCCAGTTGTTTTTGGTGTAAAGTTAGGTTGTCTATTCAATGTTTTTCTTGTTTCTTGAGGTAGGATTGTATTTCTATAAACTTCCCACTTAGAACTGCTTTTGCTGCATCCCGTAGATTTTGAGTTGTCATGTTTTCATTGTCATTGTTTCTAAATATTTGATTTCCCTTTTTATTTCTTCAATAATCTGTTGGTTATTTAGAAATGTGTTGCTTAATCTCCACGTCTTTGCGTTTCTTATAGTTTTTTTTCTTGTAATTGCTATCTAGTCTCATAGTGTATGGTTGGAGAAGATGCTTGATACTATTTCAATTTTCTTAAATTTACTGAGGTTTGATATGTGACCCAAGATGTTGTCTATCCTGGAGAATGTTCCATGTGCACTTGAGAAGAAGGTATATTCTCCTGCATTTGGATGGAATGTCCTCTCGAATATCAATGAGATCCATCTTATCTAATGTATCATTAAAACTTGTCCTTCCTTATTAATTTTATGTTTTGGTGATCTGTCCATTGGTGTGAGTGTGGTGTTAAAGTATCCTACTATTATTGTATTACTGTCGATTTCTCCTTTTATGTCTGTTAGTGTTTGTCTTATGTATTGAGGTGCTCCTATGTTAGGTGCATAGATATTTACAAGTGTTATGTCTTCCTCTTGGATTGATTCCTTAATCATTATGTAGTGTCCTTGCTTATCTCTTGTAATATTCTTTATTTTAAGGTCTATTTTGTCTGATATGAGGATTGGTACGCCAGCTTTCTTTTGCTTCCCATTTGCATGAAATATATTTTTCCATTCTCTCACTTTCAGTGTATATATGTCTTGATCTGAAGTGGGTTTGTTGTAGACAGCATATATATGGGTCTTGTTTTTGTATCCATTCAGCTAGTCTGTGGAGAAGGCAATGGTAACCCACTCCAGTACTCTTGCCTGGAAAAATCCTATCAACAGAGGAGCCTGGTAGGCTGTAGTCCATGGGGTCACTAGGAGTCGGACATGACTGAGCAACTTCACTTTCACTTTTCACTTTCATACATTGGAGAAGGAAATGGCAACCCACTCCAGTGTTCTTGCCTTGAGAATCCCAGGGACCGGGGAGCCTGGTGGGCTGCCGTCTATGGGGTCTCACAGAGTCAGACATGACTGAAGCGATGCAGCAGCAGCTAGTCTGTGTCTTTTGGTTGGAGCATTTCATCTATGTACATTTAAAGTAATTATTGATATATATGTTCCTATTGCCATTTTATTAATTGCTTGGGATTGATTTTGTAGATCTTTTTCTTCTCTTGTATTTCTTGACTATATAAGTCCCTTTAATATTTATTGTAAAGCTGGTTTGGTACTACTGAATTCTCTTTAACTTTTGCTTGTCAGAAAACTTTTATTTCTTCATCAGTTTTGAATGATCTCCTTGCTGGGTACAGTAATCTTGGTTGTAGATTTTTCCCTTTCAGTATTAAAAGCAGAGACATTACTTTGCTAACCAAGGCCTGTCTAGTCAAAGCTATGGTTTTTCTAGCAGTCATGTATAGATGTGAGTGTTGGACTATAAAGAAAGCTGAACACCAAAGAATTGATGCTTTTGAACTGTGGTGTTGGAAAAGACTCTTNTTCTTCATCAGTTTTGAATGATCTCCTTGCTGGGTACAGTAATCTTGGTTGTAGATTTTTCCCTTTCAGTATTAAAAGCAGAGACATTACTTTGCTAACCAAGGCCTGTCTAGTCAAAGCTATGGTTTTTCTAGCAGTCATGTATAGATGTGAGTGTTGGACTATAAAGAAAGCTGAACACCAAAGAATTGATGCTTTTGAACTGTGGTGTTGGAAAAGACTCTTGAGAGTCCCTTGGACTGCAAGGAGATCCAGCCAGTCCAGTCCTGAATATTCATTCGAAGGACTGATGGTGAAGCTGAAACTCCAATACTTTGGCCATCTGATGCAAAAAAATGACTTATTTGAAAAGATCCTGATGCTGGGGAAGATTGAAGGCAGGAGGAGAAGGGGACAACAGAGGAAGAGATGATTGGATGACATCACCAACTCAATGGACATGAGTTTGAGTAAACTCTGGGAATTGGTGATGGACAGAGAGGCCTGATGTGCTGCAGTCCATTGGGTCACAAAGAGTTGGATATGACTGAGCGACTGAACTGAAATGAATTGTAAACATATCCTGCCATTCCCTTCTGGCCAGCAGAGTTTCTGCTGAAAGATCAGCTGTTAAGCGTATGGGGTTTCACTTGTATGTTACTTGTTGCTTCTCCCTTGCTGCTTTCAATATTCTTTCTTTGTGTTTAGTCTTTGTTAGTTTGATTAGTATGTGTCTTGGCATGTTTCTCCTTGGGACTCTGTGCCTCTTGGACTTGACTATTTCCTTTTCCATGTTGGGGAAATTGTCAACTATAATCTCTTCAGAAATTTTCTCATNGGTTTTAAATTTCAGACCTAACGAATAGCTTAATCACTTTTCAAAATGTAGAGGTTTTGTTCAAAATAGATTCTCTCCAGAGCAGGAAGGTTAGAATGCCTTTGTATGAGATTTTGCGTGCTCTTTTCTTTATCACCGTGAAAGTCATATAATCCCAATCTTTCTCTCTGTTTCTTATTTATGAATATAATGATTTCCTGAAAATTGATCACTAATTTCATATACCTCCTGCGAGGCAGTGTCAAGTTTTAGGTTTAAACCGTGAAAGATGTAGTGAGGCCATTTGAGCATTTTAAAAAAATAAAATAATAATGACGTCTGTACAGGGAAAGAGCTTAAATACACACATGGGTGTGGCGTCAGCTCCTCACGGTGGACACCCATGACATCATGCAGGGAAGCTGAGGAACGATGCAAAGCGCCTCAGACGTAGGTGCTGCCTGACGTTCTCACTTGGTATGCTGCCGCTGCTGAGTTGCTTCAGTCGTGCCCGCCTCTGTGCGACCCCAGAGACGGCAGCCCACCAGGCTCCCCCGTCCCTGGGATTCTCCAGGCAAGAGCACTGGAGTGGGGTGCCATTGCCTTCTCCAATGCATGAAAGTGAAAAGTGAAAGGGGAGTCGCTCAGTCGTGTCCGACTCTTCACGACCCCATCGACTGCAGCCCACCTCCTCCGTCCATGGGATTTGCCAGGCAAGAGCACTGGAGTGGGGTGCCATTTCTAGGTCTTTATTAATTGATTCTTGCATTTTCTCCACTTTGTTTTCAAGGTTTTTGATCATCTTTACTATCATTATTCGGAATTCTTTTTCAGGTAGTTTGCCTATTTCCTCTTCATTTATTTGGACTTCTGTTTTTCTAGTTTGTTCCTTCATTTGTGTAGTATTTCTCTGCCTTTTCATTATTATTATTTTTTTAACTTATTGTGTTTGAGGTCTCCTTTTCCCAGGCTTCAAGGTTGAATTCTTTCTTCCTTTTGGTTTCTGCCCTCCTAAATTTGGTCCAGTGGTTTGTGTAAACTTTGTATAGGGTGAGATTTTTCCTGAGTTTGTTTGTTTGTTTGTTTTTCCTCTGATGGGCAAGGCTGAGTGAGGTGGTAATCCTGTCTGCTGATGATTTTTTGTTTGTTTGTTTTGCTGGTTTTGTTTTATTTTTGTTTTGTCTGTTGTTTAGATGAGGTGTCCTGCACAAGTAGGTGTGCTACTTGTGGTTGGGGGATGCCGGGTCTTTATTCAAGTGGTTTCCTTTGTACGAGTTCTCACTATTTGATACTCCCTAGGGTTAATTCTCTCGTAGTCTAGGGTTTTGGAGTCAGTGCTCCCACTCCAAAGGCTCAGGGCTGAGCTCTGCTCAGGAATGAAGATTCCACAAATGGTTTGCTATGGCTTTAAGTGAGATTAAAACAAATATCCAAAAACAAGAAACCAAAGATGAACCTGAGACAAATGGCAGTTACAAAATCAAGCAAGTAATAATTATAATAATGGAATATACACATATACATCCATGAACAAAGTGAAAACAGTTCAACAAAAATAAAGTACAGTAGAATGACCCAGTGAGTAAAGTAAATAAAAAATTATATTTACCAGCTAAGAACAAAACTAACTAAAGCAAAAACTGGAAAATGGAACTAAAGCAAGGTGCCAAATGGGGAATAAAGTGATGAAAATAAAACTAACAAATATGTTGAGAGGAAAGAAAAGAAAGAAAGAATAGATGTGCAAAGTTAAATAGAGGTAGATAAGGAAGATTTATATAAGAAGATTAACTGCAAGGGTAAAAAATGGTAGGAAAAGCAAACAATTGAATAAATGTAGAAAAAATAATAGGTTTAAACAATACAAAATTAAAATTTTTAAAAGTTAAAAAAAGAAAAAAAAAAAAAAGGCAAACTCCTAACTGGAAAATGGAACTAAAGCAAGGTGCCAAATGGGGAATAAAGTGATGAAAATAAAACTAACAAATATGTTGAGAGGAAAGAAAAGAAAGAAAGAATAGATGTGCAAAGTTAAATAGAGGTAGATAAGGAAGATTTATATAAGAAGATTAACTGCAAGGGTAAAAAATGGTAGGAAAAGCAAACAATTGAATAAATGTAGAAAAAATAATAGGTTTAAACAATACAAAATTAAAATTTTAAAAAGTTAAAAAAAGAAAAAAAAAAAAAAAAAAGGCAAACTCCACAGACCTGCAAAAGCCCAACACAGAGGCAGAGGTTTATAACAGCAATAAAAAATGTGACTGAGGAAAAGAAACCTCAAAAGCCTAAATAGATTTCATAGTGCCAAAAAAATCAACAACTACAACAGAGGGGGGGAAACAGAAAAATCCAAAAGAATCTACAGAGCAAGTCAAAACATATGAATAACAGATGTTTTTCTTGAGTCACTACTGTCAGAGTCCTTTCCGTCACTGGGAGTCACAGTCCACCTCACCTCCCTAGGATGCCCTTCAACACTGTGCTGATCCCTGGACCTGCTATGGGGGCAGCTCAGACTCTAATCTTGTCCACTCCTATGTGTTTTTGCCTCCAGTGTCCACAGCTATCAGAACTAGTGTGTTTTCTTTTGTGGGAGTGCTCAATGACCTTTCATATATATTCCATAGACACAGTCTGCCTAGTTGATCATGTGGATTTATTCTGAATCTTGTACAGCTGGTGGGAAGGCTTTGGGTCTTCTTCCTTAGCCACACTGCCCCTGGGTTTCAATTGTGGATTTATTTCCACCTCTGCATGTGGGTCATCCATTGGGGTTTGTTCCTGAGGCTGCCCTGGAGGGCTTGGGTTTGCCAGGTGTGGAGGTGGAGCAACTGCTTGGGTCGCAGGGGTTCTGGCAGCACCAGGTACTCAGGAGAGTTGGTGGCTAGGGCAGCAGGAAATACAGTGCTCTAGAAGGGTATGGCAACCAGTATTGGCCAATACACTCCAGTATTTCTGCCTGGAGAAACCCCCTCCTTGACAGAGAGGCCTGGCAGGCCACAGTCTACAGGGCTTCAGACACTACCAAAGCGACCCTGCATACATAGATGCAAGAATTTTTTTGCCTGTGGCAGCTCTGCCCTAGTAAGTGTTGAGCATGAAGATGGCGCAGCTGCTTGGGTAGCGGGGACCCTGGCGGCACCAAGTGTGCAGGGACACGGACTGCCTCTGCCACAGGAGTTATGGCCCTATCAGAGTCTTTTCTCGAGCCTCTTTGTAGCTGGTGATCAGAAGGCCTCTTTGGCCACTCTTTCTCCATAGCCCCGCCCATTCAGGCACTTAAAGGGCTCCCTTGCCTGGGGTCCTTCTCTGTTGTTTGGTGCCTCAGGCACATAGAGGGAGCCCCCCAGGCTGGGTTCCTACTCTATAGATTGGCCCATCAGGCACTTAAAGGGGCACCCTGAGTGGGGTCCTACTCTGTAGTTCAGTGCATTAGTCACTTAAAGGAGCACCTGGGTAATTCAGCCTACCTTCTGAACTCTGTAGTTCAGTGCCCTCAGGTGCGTTTGATGGGCCAGCCTCTATTGTTCAGCTGTGGATGCTGGCATGTGGGGAGAGAGAGGCTATGGTGATGGCTCCACCACCTATGCATGACTTAGCAGTATCACCTTGCTTCCTTGGCTGCCCGCCTTTCCTCCGACAGGCAATTCCCATCACAATCTCCTCCCTCACCTCCCCTTGTTCCATCGCTCCAGAGTCAACAGCAGCCTTTGCCCTGGGGTCGCTCCACACTTCCTCAACTCTAGCTCCCAGCCACTGCACCTTTCAGGGGACCCTCATCCCTGTCCTGGGGATACATGACTGCGGCAAGGACTCTGATTCTCATTCCGTTTAGGCTGCCACAGATCAGCTGTTTCACTCTCAGCCTTAAATGTTTCTCCTCTGACTCAGACAATTGCCCCGATGTGGGGACTGGACCCCTGCTTCTGTTCCCCCACCGAGGACAGGTCCAGCCCTACTAACTCCTGTTTTTTACCCTAGTTCCTTCATTCTACCAAGTTTTGTGTAGTTCTATATATTCTTTTCCTCTGGTCAGATACTCCTGTCCACTCTCAGCTGGTGTTCTGCATGTACTTTTGTGTCTGAAGTTGTCTTCCTGATGTATCTGTGGAGAGAGATGTACTCCACATCCACCTACTCCTCTGCCATCTTGTTCTCAAAGTAGATTCTTTGACTGGTTTGTTCTTGCTGCCCAAGGGACTCGGGAGTCTTCTCTAGCACCACAGTTTGAAACATCAATTCTTTGCTGCTTAGCCTTCTGTATGCACCAGCTCTCACATCTGTACTTGACTACTGGAAAACCACAGCTTTCACTATATGGATCTTTGTCGGCAAAGAGATGTCTCTGTTTATTAATATGCTGTCTAGGTTTGTCATAGCTTTTCTTCCAAGGAGCAAGTACCTTTTAATTTCATGGCTGCAGTCACAAGTCCCCATTGATTTTGGAGCCCAAGAAAATAAATTCCTTCACTGTTTCCATTTTTCCTCATCTATTTCCATGAAATGATAGGACCATATGCCATGATCTTAGATTTCTGAATGCCTAGTATCAAGCCAGCTTTTTCACTGTCTTCTTCACCCTCATCAAGAAGCTCTTTGTTTCTCTTCACTTTCTGTCATTAGAATGTTAACCATCTGCATATCTGAGGTTGTGATATTTCTCCTGGCAATCTTGATTCCAGTTTGTCATTTATCTAGCCCAGCATTTCACATGATGTACTCTGCATATAAGTTAAGCAAGCAGGATGACAATACACAGCCTTAATGTTCTCCTTTCCCAGTTTGAACCAGTACATTTTTCCAAGTCTGGTTTTAACTGTTGCTTCTTGATCTGTATTCAGGTTTCTCAAGAGGCAGGTAAGTTAGTCCAGTATTCTCATCTCTTTAACAAGTTTCTAAAGTTTTTTTATGACCCATACAGTCAAAGGCTTTAGTGTAGTCAATTAAGCAGAAGTCGATTTTTTTTTAGAATTCCCTTGCTTTTTCTGTAATCTAATGATGTTGGCAATTAGATTTATGGTCCTTTGCCTTTTCTAAATCAAGGTTGTACATCTGGAAGTTCTTGGTTCACACACTGCTGAAGCCTAGCCTGAAGGATTTTTTCCCCTAGCATCTTTGGCAAACTACTTAAAAAAAAAATTTAATTGAAGGATAATTGCTTCACAATATTGTGTTGGTTTCTGCCATATATCAACATGAATCAGCCAGAGGTATACATATGTCCCCTCCCTCTTGAACCTCCTTCCCACCTCCAACCCCTTCCCACTCCTCTTAGGCTGTTACAGAGCCCTGGTTTGAGTTCCCATTGGCTATCATATAGCAAATCCCCACTGACTGTTTTACATACAGTGGTGTTTATGTTTCTATGCTACACTCCCCATTCCTCCCACCCTCTCCTTCCTCTCCCCAGCCTACGTCCGTAAGTCTGTTCTCTATGTCTGTGTCTCCATTGCTGCCCTGCAAATAAAGTTCATTAGTACCATCTTTCTAGATTCCATGTATATATATATATGCATTAACATGTGATATTTGTTTTTCTCTTTCTGACTTCGCTCTCTAGAATAGGCTCTAGCTTCATCTATCTCATCAGAACTGACTCAAATGCATTCCTTTTATGGCTGAGTAATATTCCATTGTGTATATGAACCATAGTTTCTTTATCCATTCATCCATCAGTGGACATCTAGGTTGCTTCCATATCCCAGCTATTGTACATAGTCCTGCAGTGAACATCGGGGTACATGTGTCTTTTTCAATTTTGGTTTCCTCAGATTATATGCCTAGTTACTGGATTACTGGGTCATATTGTAGTTTTATTCCTAGTTTTTAGAGGAATCTCTATAGTGTCTTCCAAAGTGGCTGTATAAATTCACCTTCTCACCAACAGTACAAGAGGGTTCCCTTTTCTCCACACCCTCTCCAGCATTTATTGTTTGTTGATTTTTTGATGATGGCCATTCTGACAGGTGAGAAGTGATATCTCATCACAGTTTGATTCACATTTTTCTAATAATAAGCGATGTTGAACATCTTTTTATGTGTTTATTAGCTATCTATATGTTGTCTTTGGAGAAATATCTGTTTAGGTCTTTTACCCACTTTTTAATTATGTTGTCTTTCCGGTATTGTATAAACTGCTTGTATATTTGGAAGTTAATCCTTTGTCAATTGTTTCCTTTGCTATTATTTTCTCCTATTCTGAGGGATGTCTTTTCACTTTGATTATAGTTTCCTTTCCTGTGCAAAAGCTTTCAAGTTTAATTAGGTCCTACCAGTTTATTTTTGTTTTTATTTCCATTACTCTGGGAAGTAGGTCTTTGAGGATCTTGCTATGATTGATATCACATGGTGTTCTGCCTGTGTTTTCCTCTAAGAGTTTTATGGTTTCTGGTCTTACATTTAGGTCTTTAATCCATTTTGAGTTTATCTTTGCGTAAAATATTAGGAAGTGCTCTAATTCCATTCTTTTAAGTAGCTGTCCAGTTCTCCCAGCACCATTTATTAAAGAGACTATCTTTTCCCCATTGTACATTCTTGCCTCTGTTGTCAAACATAAGGTGCCCATAGGTGTGTGGGTTTATCTCTGGGCTTTCTATCTTCTTCCATTGATCTATATTTCTGTTTTTATGCCAGTAACATACTCTCTTGATGACTGTAGCTTTGTAGTATGGTCTGAAGTCAGGAAGGATGATTCCTCCAGCTCCATTCTTCTTTCTCAATATTACTTTAGATATTCAATATCTTTTGTGTTTTCATGTGAATTGTGAAATTTTTTGTTCTAGTTCTGTGAAAAATGCCATTGGTAATTTGATAGAAATTGCATTGAATATGCAGATTGCTTTTGGTAGTATAGTCATTTTCACAATGTTCTTCCCACCCAGGAGCATGAACTATCTCTCCATCTGTTTATGTCACCTTTGGTTTCTTTGATCAGTGTCTTAATAGTTTTCTGTATACAGCTCTTTTGTCTCCTGGACTGCTTGCCCAGTCGTGTCTAACACTTTGTGACCCCAGGGACTGCAGCATGCCAGGCCTTCCTGTCCCTCAGCATCTCCCAGAGTTTGCTCAACTTCATGTACATTGCATTGGTGATGCCATCCAGTCATCTCATCCTCTGCTGCCCTCTTCTCCTTAGGTAGGCTTATTTCTAGGTATTTTATTCTTTTTGTTGCAATGGTAAATGAGATTGGTTCTTTAATTTCTCTTTCTTAGTTTCCATTGATAGTGTATAGGAATCCTAATGATTTCTGTGTACTGATATTGTATCCTGCAACTACTAAATTCACTTATTAGCTCCAGTAATTTTGTGATCATATCTTTCAAGTTTTCTATGCATAGTATCACGTCATCTGCCAACAGTGAGAGTTTTATTTCTTATCCAATCTGTTGTTGTTCAGTCGCTCAGTCATGTCCGACTCTTTGCAACCCCGCGGACTGCAGCACACCAGGCTTTACTGTGTGTTGTCCTTCACTGTCTCCCAGAGCGTGCTCAGACTCAAGTCCACTGAGTCAATGATGCCATGCAACCATCTCATCCTCTGTCGCCCCCTTCTCCTGCTTCAGTCATTCCCAGCATCAGGGTCTTTTCTAATCAGTTGGCTCTCCCACCATGTGGCCACAGTATTGGAGTTTCAGTTTCAGCATCAGTCCTTCCAGTGAATATTCAGGGTTGATTTTCTTTAGAACTGACTGGTTTATTCTTCTCGTTCTCCAAGGGACTCTCAAGAGTCTTCTCCAGAACTATAGTTCAAAAGCATCCATTCTTTGGTCCTCAAACTTCTTTATGGTTCATCTCGCACATCCACACTCATGGATGTGACTGACAGAAAAACCATAGCTTTCACCATACAGACCTTTGCTGGCAAAGTGATATCTCTTCTGTTGAATTCACAGTCTAGGTTTGTCATAACTTTTCTTCCAAGAAGTGTCTTTTAATTTCATGGCTGCAGTCACTGTCCTCAGTGATTTTGGACCTCAAGAAAATAAAGTCTGTTACTGTTACCATTTTTTCCCCATCTATTTGCCATGAAGTGATGGGGCTGGATGCCATGACCTTCATTTTTTGAATGCTGAGTTTTAAGCCAGCTTTTCCACTTTCCTCTTTTATCCTCATCAAGAGGCTCTTTAGTTCCTCTTTCTTTCTGCCATTAGGGTGGTTTCATCTGCATATCTAAGATTATTAATGTTTTTCCTAGCAATCTTGATTCCAACTTGACTGCATCCAGCCCAGCATTTTGCATGATGCACTCTGCATAAGATAAATGAACAGGGTGACAATATACAGCCTTGACATACTGCTTACCCAATTTGGATCCAGGCCATTGTTGTCTGGTTCTAACTGTTGCTTCTTAATCAGCATACATGTTTCTTACGAGGCAGGTAAGGTAGTCTGGTGTTCTCATCTCTTTAAGAATTTTCCATAGTTTGTTGTGATCCACACAATCAAAGGCTTTAGCATAGTCAATGAAGCAGATTTTTTGTTTTTGGATTTCTCTTGCTTTTTCTATAATCCAAAAATGTTGGCAATTTGATATGTAGTTCCTCTGCCTTTTCTAAATCCAGCTTGTACATTCTTGGTTCATGTACTGTTGAAGCCTAGCTTGAAGGATTTTGAGCATTACCTTGCTAGTATGTGAAATGAGTGCAACTGTGTGATAGTTTGAAAATTCTTAGGCAATGCCCTTCTTTGGTATTGGAATGAAAACTGATCTTGCCCAGTCCTGTGGACACTGCTGAGCTTTCCAAATTTGCTGGCATACTGAGTACAGCACTTTAACAACATCACCTTTAAGGTTTTGAAATAGCTCAGCTGGAGTTCTATCACCTGCACTAGCTTTGTTTGCAGTAATGCTTCTTAAGGCCCACTTGACTTCACACTTGAGGATGTCTGGCTTTAGGTGAGTGATCACATCATTGTGGTTATCCAGGTCATTAAGACCTTTTCTGTATTCTTGCCACCTCTTCTTAATATCTTCTGGTTCTGTTAGGTCCATACCATTTCTGTCCTTTATTGTGCCCATCTTTGTATGACTTTATTTTTGGGGCTCCAAAATCACTGCAGATGGTGACTGCAGCCATGAAATTAAAAGATGCTTACTCCTTGGAAGAAAAGTTATGAACAACCTAGACAGCATATTAAAAAGCAGAGACATTACTTTGCCAACAAAGATCCATCTAGTTAAGGCTATGGTTTTTCCAGTAGTCATGTGTGGATGTGAGAGCTGGACCATAAAGAAAGCTGAGTGCCAAAGAATTGATGCTTTGAACTGTGGTGTTGGAAAAGACTCTTGAGAGTCCCTTGGACTGCAAGGAGATCCAACCAGTCCTTCCTAAAGGAAATCAGTCCTGAATATTCATTGGAAGGACTGATGGTGAAGTTGAAACTCCAATACTTTGGCTACCTGATGCAAAGAACTGACTCATTTGAAAAGACCCTGATGCTGGGAAAGATTGAAGGCAGGAGGAGAAGGGGACGACAGAGGATGAGATGGTTGGATGGCATCACCGACTCAATGGACATGAGTTTCAGTAAACTCTGGGAGTTGGTGATGGACAGGGAGGCCTGGCGTGCTGCAGTCCATGGGTTTGCAGAGAGTCGGACACGACTCAGTGACTGAACTGAACTGATACAGAGAAGAAACATACAAGCACGTGGTGTGTCCACCCTGACTGCTCATCAAATATCAAATCATGTAATGCAACTGCTTACTGCAAATGCTATGCAGAGGAACACAGTTTTAATGTTTTATTTTGATGTAATTTTATATTTACAGAAGTTCAAAGAACTTGTGTTTTGCCCTTTTCCAGATTTACCAATTATTAATATTTTGCTGCATTTGCTTTATCTTGTGTTCTTTTTTCCTGAACAACCAGAGAGCACTTTGTTGACATCTTGTCACTTTATCTAGAAATATTTCAGTGTTTATTCCCTAAGAACAAGGGCTTTCAAAATAAATTTTTATCAACACATAAAGTTAACATAAAAACCATGAGAATAAATTTTAAGAAGTGCTAACTACAAAGAAAAACACTCTGCCTTCGTTTCACACAGGAGGAAATCTGTACCTGTTTTGCTTACTGTGATATTCCCAGACCTGCCATAGGGCCTGGCATAGAGCAGGCTTTTTTTTTTTTTGAGTCATTTATTTATTTTTGGCTGCTTTGGGTCTTCATTGCTGAGTGTGGGCTTTCTCTCGTTGCTGTGGTTGCGGGGGAGCTACTGTTCATTGCAGTGTGCAGGTTTCTCACTATGCCAGCTTCTCTTGTTGCGGATCACAGGCCCCAGGGCATGGGCTCAGGAGCTGTGGCACACAGGCTTAGTTGCTGTGCCGCATGTGGGATCTTTTGGACCAGGGATTGAACGTGTGTCCCCTGCACTGGCAGGTAGATTCTTAACCAATTGACCACCAGGGAAGCCCCACAGCAGGTCTTCAATAAATACTGTTAATATCTAAATGTGATGATGTGATACTACATAACCACATTTCGAAGCAAAGTGTTTCTAAAATAAAGCAAAGACAATGACAGCAAAATATTCAGTCACTTCTTTATTATTAACACCAATGATTAGTAATTAACCAGTTATAAAAAGAGTAAAAGCCTTCCGATGTAAAGGACTGATAGGAAATTACCTTTTTAAGATGAGACAAACAGGTTAGGATGTAGGGAAGTGGGGCCGTGGTCCCCTCCTGAGCCCTGCGGGGACCTGCTCTCTCCTCACAGGTAGCGGTTTCTGATGTATTCTCGGTATGTGGAGGCGTCCTCTTTCCCCAAGGGCTGCATGATACCTCGACTGGCCTGGATGTGGGCATGGAAGATCTCTGTAGACTTTTTGTCTACTTTTGGAGGCTGAACTTCATAGATGTTGTCTTGGGAGAAAGCGGAGATAGGTGTTCTGTAGAAGAGAAGGGAGGACAGAGCAACATTAAAGAAAATAAAGGCCCACAGGGACCTGTGACCTAAAGAGAACTTGAGAGTCACTGACCTTGAACGAGTGAACTTAGTAACAAGCAGTGGTAGTGACCTCTCGGCCAGCGTCCTCCCCTGCGTGGAGGACAGCGCCTACCCAGGGAGCTTTCCCCTTGTGTGGGCTGGGTGGGCCCCCCTCTGTTCTGCAGCTCTGAGCACACCCATGTCTGTGTGCCTATCTGCCTCTCTCCCGGGACTCAAGTAACTTTAAGTGGGGGCTGGACAGACTTTTTTGCTCCCTTTTCCTGGTATCTGGTACATACCCAGTAGTTTGTTTGTTTGTTTGTTTTACGGAAGACTTAGGAGGAATCAGTGAAGTAGGGGATACTAATGATTTCTACCTCACACATTGATGGCAGGAGTAAATGAGTTTATATCGGTAAAGTTCTCCCTTAGCCTAGTTCCTGGCACACGATTAGTGTTCAGTAATAATAAACTATTGTTAACAATTACCAGAGCATAATTCCTTATCTGCAATTCTGAAATCCTCAAAGCTGTAATAACCAAACATGACTTTGCCAGCAAAACCTGACCCAGTTGAAACTCATCTGGGTGCAACATGCAACAGTCACCCCATTTCATGTGAATATTAATGCGTTTAGTTATCAGCCTCAGATCATGCAGGGGATGTTCTTATAAGGTCTCTAATCCCCCCCAAATTCTGAATTCTGAAACACATCTGGCTTTAGGCTTTTTAGATGAAAAGTTGGAAATCTGTAATAGGCAGCTTCCTTCCTTTCTGGGGTGATTTGAAAAGCACCCAGGAACTTCTCAATTCTAAAGTACCCCTCTATTCCTGTCCCACCTAGCCTGCCATAGTGCTTGAAATTTCCATCCACCCTTGGGGAAGGCACTGTCTCCAAAAAAGACCTTGTCAAAGTGTAGCTGGGTGCCTGCCACATCCTCAGTGCATCACAGTACGAACACCTGCTAGTTACTACATCTTTAGCTGGGGGGAGGCCCTCTAGGAATGAGTCAGCCACCAAATCAGGTGTGCTGCAGAGTGAGTGTGCATGGAAGGTCAAGATGAGGCCGTGGGTAGGCGAGGATGTTAAGCTAGACCTTGTGAGGGACTGGGGGGGGTACAATGACAACACACTCCACCACTTAGCCCAGGGCTTGCCCTGCAGGGGGAAGGGATAGTTCTCCACTTCAGGGTACTAAGATAACAGAGAAAGCATCTGCAGAATATGCTCTGCTGAGTTGGGACCTCAACCATGCTCATGCACATCTATCAGGGGAACAGAAAAGCATCCCGGATGCCTGGCTGTTTAGTTAGCTGGGACCCTTGGAGCTGGGGCAGGGAGGTGGGATTCCCTGCAGTCAGAAGCAGAAATGAACCTCAGACGCAGCTAGGTCTGTACTTTAGCTGGGACCCTTGGAGCTGGGGCAGGGAGGTGGGATTCCCTGCAGTCAGAAACAGAAATGAACCTCAGACGCAGCTAGGTCTGTACTTGCAATGTCAGCATTTTGTGGGACACTAGGCAGGTGCAGTGAGTCGGAGACAAGAGTTGTACAGTAAAGCCCTCCATTCTCACAGGATGCGTTACAGTTAAACGGGTTTTTCTTACTTCGAGCTTCCCTGATGGCTCAGCTGGTAAAGAGTCTGCCTGCAGTGTGTGAGACCCAGGTTCAATACCTGGGTCAAGAAGATCCCTTGGAGAAGGAAATAGCAACCCACACCAATATTCTTGCATGGAAAATCCCACGGACAGAGGAGCCTGGCGGGCTACAGTTCATGGGGTCCCAAAGAGTCGGACATAACAGAGTGACTTCATTCTCTTTCTTACTCTTCTAAAAGTCACAGTATCTCCCTGTACTTTGCCTTTAGAAAACTAACACATCCTGCCGTGGCTGGAGACTCTGCTTTAAAAATGGCTTTGAAATAAAATATAACTCAAGGCGGAATGTGCTTTCTGGAGGTCAACCTTAACTGTCTGACCTCTGGGATAATATAGTTAAACTCAAATTTGGTAAATGGTTTGTGAAATACTCCCATTTTCCCAAAGCACTATAATAATTTCACATAATCTTAGACTATATCCTTATGTAAGAAAATAACAACCAAAGGATATAGTGATTTACTTAAAATTTTTTTTAAAAAAAGGCCAAGGTGAAAGAATCTTGAGATGTCTGAATCTCAGTTTGAATGCATTGGCAGCAGTGCTTTTCTTCAAAATATGTTAGTTATTCAAATATCTGTGGTTAACATGAGGAATAATTGGGATGATTAATATGTGAACTCTTCTCAATTTTCCCTCACAAAAACAGAGCAACTCCTCAGTCATTTACACAATTCAAAACAAGATGCTAAAATCTTTTAACAGTTGATAATATTCAAAGTCAAGCCATTTCAATCTGAGCCCTTAAAGAGGGGCTCCATCAGTGTTTTTAGAGATTGCCATCAAAGTGCCAGCCACAGCGACACCTCCTGTACCACACCATCCATGCCTGTCTGGTGTCTACATCCTCCATTTTACAGATGAGACACTTGAAGTCAATTTAAAAATGGAACTAACGGTTTCTGTGCTTTGAAGCCAGACCTTTGCCTGGAACCCTGTGTACATTAACCAAGAGCTTTCTGGCTGGCATCACACCAAAGAGGTACCAAACCTTAATGCAAGTGAGAAAGGGAGAATCCAGGTCATTGTTTTGTCCTTCAGAAGCTCAGCTGAATAGCCGGGTGGGCAGGCTGGAGGGAGAACAGCAGAGCCAGGCCAACCATGAATGGGGCCACGGAACAGCCGCTTCCACCCAGTGCCTAGGGTTTCTTATCAGGAGTCCTCACTCTGCTTCTCAGTAAACGGTATCATTGCCATGTGGAATAATGAAAAACGTATTACAAAGACGGGAAATATGAAATGTCCAACCTCAGCTTTTAATGGTATCAGACTGAGTGGGTTTAGGGCTCCAGCACTATCTCAGTGTGGTTTCAAAACAATGTAGGGAGTCAGAAAATGCATCAATCAGCCCTTTTGTCTTTTTCATTCCAGACAAGATTCAAAGTCTATATTAATCAATGGAATTGTAATGTCAGAATGTTTATTATTGGATTTGGGCCAGAAAGGAGCTTAAGACATACCCAATCTGATCAGAAAGAGGAAGAAAGGGATTTACAAAAAACCCTTTGTCTCCTCATTGTACTCGCACATCAAGAAATCTATCCCAATGAGCTCTTCCTGGTCTTAAGGCAGTGGTTCTTCAGGTATGGTCACCAGACCAGCGGCATCTGTGCCACCTGGGAATGTGCTAGAAATACAAATTCTCAGGCCCGATTCCAGGCCTGCTGAGTCAGACACTCCGGGGATGAGGCCCAGCAAAGGTGTTCAGTAACAGGCCCTCTAGGTGATTTTGCTACTCATTATATCTGAGCCAGGCCAACCATGAATGGGGCCACGGAACAGCCGCTTCCACCCAGTGCCTAGGGTTTCTTATCAGGAGTCCTCACTCTGCTTCTCAGTAAACGGTATCATTGCCATGTGGAATAATGAAAAACGTATTACAAAGACGGGAAATATGAAATGTCCAACCTCAGCTTTTAATGGTATCAGACCGAGTGGGTTTAGGGCTCCAGCACTATCTCAGTGTGGTTTCAGAACAATGTAGGGAGTCAGAAAATGCATCAATCAGCCCTTTTGTCTTTTTCATTCCAGACAAGATTCAAAGTCTATATTAATCAATGGAATTGTAATGTCAGAATGTTTATTATTGGATTTGGGCCAGAAAGGAGCTTAAGACATACCCAATCTGATCAGAAAGAGGAAGAAAGGGATTTACAAAAAACCCTTTGTCTCCTCATTGTACTCGCACATCAAGAAATCTATCCCAATGAGCTCTTCCTGGTCTTAAGGCAGTGGTTCTTCAGGTATGGTCACCAGACCAGCGGCATCTGTGCCACCTGGGAATGTGCTAGAAATACAAATTCTCAGGCCCGATTCCAGGCCTGCTGAGTCAGACACTCCGGGGATGAGGCCCAGCAAAGGTGTTCAGTAACAGGCCCTCTAGGTGATTTTGCTACTCATTATATCTTGGGCTCCAAGATCACTGCAGATGGTGATTGCAGCCATGAAATTAAAAGATGCTTACTCCTTGGAAGGAAAGTTATGACCAACCTAGACAGCATATTGAAAAGCAGAGACATTACTTTGGCAACAAAGGTCCATCTAGTCAAGGCTATGGTTTTTCCAGTAGTCATGTATGGATGTGAGAGCTGGACCATAAAGAAAGCTGAGTGCCAAAGAACTGATGCTTTGAACTGTGGTGTTGGAAAAGACTCTTGAGAGTCCCTTGGACTGCAAGGAGATCCAACCAGTCCATCCTAAGGGAAATCGGTCCTGGGTGTTCACTGGAGGACCGATATTAAAGCTGAAACTCCAGTATTTTGGCCACCTGATGCAAAGAGCTGACTCATTTGAAAAGACCCTGATGTTGGAAAAGATTGAAGGCAGGAGGAGAAGGGGACGACAGAGGATGAGGTGGTTAGATGGTATCATTGACTCAATGGACATGAGTTTGGGTAACTCCAGGAGTTGGTGATGGACAGGGAGGCCTGGCATGCTGTGATTCATGGGGTCGCAAAGAGTTGGACATGACTGAGCAACTGAACTGAATTGAAAGGTTGAGAATCTTTGGTCTGAGACCAAACTGTAATCTAAAATGCTAAATAAAATCTTATTTGCAGTCAGTCAACAGCACTGAACATTTTAAAGTAGGAATTTCTTCTTAAATGATGTCCTACCACCAGCCCTACATTGAGCAGGCATCATTTAACACTTAACTGTAAAGATATAATATTCCATTTCCTAATGAGGAGACACTTGATTTCCCTGTTGGCTTATGCAGGGCAAGGAGGAAACATAAAAACATCCGAGACCCTCACAAGGGGGTGCTGGCGGGCACCTTGTCACTGAGGGCACTGGAAAGGGATGGAGGTAATCCCAATAACACTTCCAACACTATATGCATTAGTCTTTTTATTAGCTTAAATGGCCTTTGTTTATGAGTGAAAAGACCAGTATTTCAACACTAAGTGATGTGGAAATTATGAGACTATTTTCTTATTCATTCTAGTAGAGAGAGACGGCTTATTATTGTGCTTTCATAGTGGAAAAAAAGGTTCCACATTTCTCTCCTGTCCATTAACAGAATTGGTTTTGGCTTCTCCCCACAGTCCTCTTCAAACCTAGTAGTCTTTTTGGAGATGAAATATTACAAATTTTCAGGCTCATTTCTCTTATCTACAAAACCAAGGCCCATTTTCAGGGGGTCTCTGTATCTCCCCTCAAGAAATGTTGCAGTCTTAACTAGTTCATTTATGCACTGCTGAACCCACTCAGTGCACCGAAGATTATGACACTTAGCCTTAACTGCTTCACAAAGTATCCACCTGTCAAGGCAGGAGACATGGGTTTGATACCTGGGTTGGGAAGATCCCCTGGAGTAGGAAATGGCAATACACTCCAGTAGTCTTGCCTGGAAAACTCCAAGGACAGAGGAGCCTGGTGGGCTATGGTACATGGGGTAGTAAAGAGTCAGACACAACTGAGCACACACGTGCACACACACACACACGAGAAACACTTTAGGCAGAAATTCATTAGACATATACATGTTTTTAAAGAAGATCCTTATTGGTGCCCTTTTATGCTCTATCTTCTTTCTTTCTAAAATAAATATATTTATTTGGCTGCTCTGGGCCTTAGTGGCAACACACAGGATCTTCAATTTTCATTGTGCCATGTGGGATCTAGTTCCCTCCCTACGTTGGGAATGTGGAGTCTTAGCCACTGGACCACCAGGGAAGTCCTTATGCCTTTTCTTAAATATGCCCTTACTTGTTTGCTTATAATGTGACCATGTACTAAAATATCTGTATCTTATACTTGGATGTGTAACTGATGTTTGAGTCCCTTTAAAAGTTCTGTTGATGACTTTTCTAACTTAAACATATTGCTGCTAAGTCACTTCAGTTGTGTCCGACTCTATGCAACCCCACAGACGGCAGCCCACCCAGCTCCACCATCCCTGGGATTCTCCAGGCAAGAACACTGGAGTGGGTTGCCATTTCCTTCTCCAATGCATGAACGTGAAAAGTGAAAGTGAAGTCGCTCAGTTGTGTCCGACTCTTTGCAACCCTATGGACTGCAGCCTACCAGGCTCCTCCATCCATGGGATTTTCCAGGCAAGAGTACTGGAGTGGGGTGCCATTCCTACCAATCCTTTGGCCACCTGATGCGAAGAACTGACTCATCTGAGAAGACTCTGATGCTGGGAAAGATTGAGGGCAGGAGGAGAAGGGGACGACAGAGGATGAGATGGTTGGATGTCATCACCAACTCAATGGACATGGGTTTGGGTAGACTCCTGCAGTTGGTGATGGATAGGGAGGCCTGGTGTGCTGTGGTTCATGGAGTCGCAAAGAGTTGGATGTGACACAGCGACTGAACTGAACTGAAGCATTTGTTGATTTGACAAGAAAATATTTAACTGGTCAGATTGACATGTTTTCTGGATTTAGTAATGTCATGATGATTTGTGGTTGGTCATAGAATTAGACAATACTTGAACAATTTCAGTAATCTTATACTTGTGATACTTTTCCAATATGCTAAAATCTTATTCTTTTTCTACAATGAGCATTTTGTCACACACCAAATCCATTTCGCTTTTCCAGAAACTTTAGTAATGGTTCTAAGCACAGGATATACTTCCCCCCTGTTGCTACCACAAACACCAAGTTTTCCCAAGTTTGCTGTTTTTACATCACCAAGTGGTTCTCTGTTTTTCATGACTGAGTGACAAAATTAAAAGAATATTTCAGTTGAAGAGACCCTTATGTAAGACCCTGTCCAACAGCTTTACTTGCAGACAATGGCCATTAGAGGTCATTCCTCAGGGCAGGATCAAAGTTAATCAGATGCTCTGGTCTCAGTGGGGCGAAAAACCTCAGCAAATGTCTTAAAAGAATAAGAAAGCACGAATCCTTTCTTATTCCAACTCTCTTTCTGCCGGCCTTGTAATTTTTATTAGGAAATAACGTCGCTTATCACCTTCCTGGCAGAGAGGGGCCTATGGCCCACATTGCCATGCAGTGATTTTCTCTCTTTCAAGCTCTTAATACTGCTCAGAGCCTTTAGCCTTCAGTTTGTGGGTACCATTCTAACATCTTTTTGTGACCATCCATTGCTTCTCTTAAGATCTCTTATTAGGTTCCTTGATTTTGTATCTTTCCAACTAAGTACTCAAACACTGAAGTCTAGTCATGAATCTATTCTACAAAGATGATACAGTGAGAATGTGTTTGGTTCTTTGAATTAAAAAAAAAATCAAGATACTGCTGTATATTACACCCATTCCGTGTACAAGTATAGACACCTAAGTCCAAAATATAGCTTTCAAACCATGCTTGTCCAATATGGTAGCCATTAGCCACGTGTGGCCATTTATATTTATATTAAATACAATTTTAAATTCCTCAGTAGCAATAACCACATTTCAAGTTCCTTAAAACCACATGCAGCTAGTTCAACTGGACTTTTCTAGAAACTCCTGCTAATTTTTTTTCCTCGGGAATTCTGAGTATCACTTTCTAAACACATTGCCCTGATGTCTCTGCATAACACTTACCAATATCTGATCTTTTATTGCTTATATACTTACAAGAATTTGAATTCTGTCTTGTTTACCATTATCCCCAGTGCCCAGAGGAGAATCTGACATACAGTAAACCTTCAATAATTATTTCCTGAATGCATGAATGATGTCTGGTTAAGGAAGATGATTTTATCTTGAATTTCTATACCCGTGGCGGATTCATGTCAATGTATGGCAAAACCAATACAGTATTGTAAAGTAAAATAAAGTAAAAATAAAAATTTAAATTAAGAATCTGAATGCAGTATGATCTGGTTTACTCTGGATGACAGGGAGGTAGGATTCCCCAACAGAAGTCTGGCAAATTCTAAGTTCCTTTCCTCAGATAACCCATAAAGACAACCGGGGCTTTATGTCCCATCTAGGGGACACCGTCCACTTCCCTCAGGGGAAGCTGTGGTGCTTTCTAGTGGCACAAAATTATCAAAGCTCAAGAAACAAGAGTGAGGCAGGAGGCGTGTGTTCTAATCGTCCATAAATCGCCCATTTATGCTACTTATTGCATGCTAAGTCACTTCAGTAGTGTCCAGCTCTCTGTGACCCTTTAGACTGTAGCCCGCCAGAATCCTCTGTCCGTGGGATTCTCCAGGCAAGAATACTGGAGTGGGTTGCCATGCCATTCTCCAGGGGATCTTCCTGAGCCAGGGACTGAACCTGCATCTCTTAAGTCTCCTGCATTGGCAAGCGGATTCTTTACCACTCGGATTCTTTACCACTAGTGCCACCTGGGAAACCCATAACAATGACTTAGATTAACAAATTTACTAAATGGGCTGAAATCAAGAGGACTGCATCAATCTTCAAACCACTTGTAATAAAAAAAAAAAAGGCAAACTGCTGCTAAGTCACTTCAGTTGTGTCCGATTCTGTGCGATCCCATAGACAGCAGCCCACCAGGCTCCCCCGTTCCTGGGATTCTCCAGGCAAGAACACTGGAGTGGGTTGCCATTTCCTTCTCCAATGCATGAAAGTGAAAACTGAAAGTGAAGTCGCTCAGTCATGTCTGACTCTTTGCAACCCCATGGACTGCAGCCCACCAGGCTCCTCTGTCCATGGGATTTTCCAGGCAAGAGTACTGGAGTGGGCTGCCATTGCCTTCTCCAACAAAAGGCAAAAGATGTCCCTATATCCTGGGAGTCAGGCTCTGCCTATGTAATTCACTTTTAAGTACCCTGTCAAGCCAGGTTCAGTGTTGGAGATATGGGTAAGCACATTTGCTGCCTTCCCCTCCACAGGCTTCCTTGGTGGCTCAGATGGTAAAGAATCTGCCTGCAATGCAGGAGACCTTGGTTTGATCCCTGGGTTGGGAAGATCCCCTAGAGAAGGGAATGGCTACCTACTCCAGTATTCTACCCTGGAGAACTCCATGGACACAGGAACTTGGCAGGTTACAATCCATGGGGTCACAAAGAGTTAACTGAGCAACTGACTCCAAGGGCACTTTCATGTATCTTTGGGTAGACATACATGAAATCACAAAGTTAAGGCCACAGGCTTGAGGGCCAGGCACTTATCTATGCATTAGGACATGAAACCATGTTATTAGCTGCTGCTAACATTCTAAACATCATCAAGGTAGAAATTAAAAAGAAAAAATTATTTCTTGACAGTAACTCTATCTTACACAAAATGCTAGGAACCTAATGCATGACTTCCCCGAAGTCCAATTAAAATTTCAGTCTTGTTATGCCATTGAGAGCTGGCATGAACATGATACAGAATAGTGTACAAATCTGGTTCCTTCAAATCCAAACACATTCCAAACTCTTTTAGCAGCTGCTATTATAATTAATGATTTGACTGTCCTCCAGCAGGGACACTGGAAGGGATGTTAGAAATTTCACAAGCAGGTTAAAATGCATTAAAGCAAAGATGACAATAATGCCAGTCCCTAAACAACCCACCATTAGAAGAAGCAAGAGGTGTGATGAGAAGGAACTGAAGAATATAATCTGTGCTGATAGAACATAAAATGTACAACCTTGCAGACCCAGGGAGCAGGCAGCACTGTCTGTACATAAGGCCCTTCAAAGGCTCAGCAGTAGGAATCTCAGCTCCTTAGATAGTCTAGGTCTTTGTAGATTTTGATAGGAGAGGAGTAGGTGCCATTGGGTATGGAGTGTGAGGACAGCAAAACCTACTGTGTTTCTAACACTTCTCTGCTTTCAGTGTGTCAGGGAGGCATGTCAGGGACAGGCCAGCCAGAAAAGCACTGCAGTCTCACCAAAGTTAGGGTTTTATGCCTAAGCCTAAAAGCCACATCAACAAGAGACAAAAGTTACTTATAGATCCAAGTACTGTTCAGTTCAGTTCAGCCCAGGCGTGTCTAACCCTTTGCAACCCCATGAATCGCAGCACGCCAGGCCTCCCTGTCCATCACCAGTGCTGAGTTCACCCAAACTCATGTCCATCGAGTTAGTGATGCCATCCTGCCATCTCATCCTCTGTCGTCCCCTTCTCCTCCTGCCCCCAATCCCTCCCAGCATCAGAGTCTTTTCCAATGACTCAACTCTTCGCATGAGGTGGGCAAAGTACTGGAATTTCAGCTTCAGAATCATTCCTTCCAAAGAATACCCAGGACTGATCCTTTAGAATGGACTGGTTGGATCTCCTTGCAGTTCAAGGGACTCTCAACAGTCTTCTCCAACACCAAAAGTTCAAAAGGATCAATTCTTCGGTGCTCAGCTTTCTTTATAGTCCAACTCTCATATCCATACATGACCACTGGAAAAACCATAGCCTTGACTAGACAGACTTTTGTTGGCAAAGTAATGTCTCTGCTTTTGAATACGCTATCTAGGTTGGTCATAACTTTCCTTCTAAGGAGTAAGCGTCTTTTAATTTCATGGCTGCAGTCACCATCTGCAGTGATTTTGGAGCCCAGAAAAATAAAGTTGTTTCCCCATCTATTTCCCATGAAGTGATGGGACCAGATGCCATGATCTTAGTTTTCTGCATGTTGAGCTTTAAGCCAACTTTTTCACTCTCCTCTTTCACTTTCATCAAGAGGCTCTTTAGTTCCTCTTCACTTTCTGCCATAAGGGTGGTGTCATCTGCATATCTGAGGTTACTGATATTTCTCCTGGCAATCTTGATTCCAGCTTGTGCTTCTTCCAGCCCAGCGTTTCTCATGATGTACTCTGCATA
>SJYX01023793.1:255782-271715 GCA_006410675.1 Oreotragus oreotragus
AGTTAAATAATCAGGGTGACAACATACAGCCTTGACATACTCCTTTCCTATTTGGAACCAGTCTGTTGTTCCATGTCCAGTTCTAACTGTTGCTTCCTGACCTGCATACAGGTTTCTCAAGAGGCAGGTTAGGTGGTGTGGTATTCCCATCTCTTTCAGAATTTTCCACAGTTTATTGTGATCCACACAGTCAAAGGCTTTGGCATAGTCAATAAAGCAGAAATAGATGTTTTTCTGAAACTCTCTTGCTTTTTCCATGATCCAGCAGATGGCAATTTGATCTCTGGTTCCTCTGCCTTTCCTAAAACCAGCTTGAACATCTGGAAGTTCACGGTTCACGTATTATTGAAGCTTGGCTTGGAGAATTTTGAGCATTACTTTACTAGCATGTGAGATGAGTGCAACTGTGTGGTAGTTTGAGTGTTCTCTGGCATTGGAATGAAAACTGACCTTTTCCAGTCCTGTGGCCACTGCTGAGTTTTCCAAATTTTCTGGCATATTGAGTGCAGCACTTTAACAGCATCTTTCAGGATTTGAAATAGCTCCACTGGAATTCCATCACCTCCACTAGCTTTGTTCGTAGTGATGCTTTCTAAGGTCCACTTGATTTCACATTCCAAGATGTCTGGCTCTAGGGGAGTGATCACACCATCATGATTACCTGGGTCATGAAGATCTTTTTTGTACAGTTCTTCTGTGTATTTTTGCCACCTCTTCTTAATATCTTCTCTTAGAGTTGCAGTAAAAGAATAAAGAATACTTCCCTCCTGCCCCAAAACTTTTGAGAGTAAGTTACAAAGCTGCCTTCCTATCTTTCCCTAACATTTGAATGAGTGTTTTCTATAAATAACATTATTCTATAAAATATTAGTACAATCTAGTAAAATCAGGAAATTAACGTTAATCCATTGCTGCCAGCTAATCCTTCAACCCCATGAAAACTTTTGCTGCTGCTGCTGCTAAGTCGCTTCAGTCATGTCTGACTCTGTGCGACCTCACAGACGGCAGCCCACCAGGCTCCCCCATCCCTGGGATTCTCCGGGCAAGAATACTGGAGTGGGTTGCCATTTCCTTCTCCAATGCATGAAGTGAAAAGTGAAAGTGAAGTCGCTCAGTCGTGTCTGACTCTTCATGACCCCTTGGACTGCAGCCCACCAGGCTCCTCCGTCCATGGGATTTTCCAGGCAAGAGTGCTGGAGTGGGCTGCCATGGCCTTCTCTGAAAACTTTTGCTAGTGTCCTCCAGTGTCCTTAATCTCAAAGGGAACTAGTCCACATTTCACATTGCAGTTGGCAGTCATGTCTCTTTAGTCTCCTTCATTCTGGAACAGTTCCCCAGTCTCTTCCTTGATTTTCATGACCTTGACACTGAAGAATATAGATCACAGTGATTTTGTAGAACAGTTCCGTATCTGAGTTTGTCATGATTATTTTTGGTAGTTTCATAGCCAGCCTTCAAATTGGCCCCACTTCCTATTATTCAAGGATTTTCCAGGTGGCACTAGTAGTAAAAAGCCTGCCTGCCAGTGCAGGAGACAAAAGAGACGCGGGTTTGATCCCTGGTTCAGGAAGGTCTCCTGGAGGAGGGCATGGCAACCCACTCCAGTATTCTTGTCTGGAGAATCCCATGGACAGAGGAGCCTGGCAGGCTACAGTCCATAGAGTCACTAAAAATCGGACATGACTGGAAGAACCTAGCACACACATGCCTAATATTCAAACCCTCATGAGTCTCCTTTCACATGGTACCACAGTAGGTCTTTGTAAGCAAGAGCATAGAGACAAAGTGGTTAGGTTACAGAAGTGATTTCTTGGATCACTTGATCTGGGGCAAGCAAACGTCATGTTGTGAGCAGCCCTACACATAGGCCCAGATGGCAAGGAACTGAAGCATCTAGCCAACAGAAGAAACTGAGGCCTGCCAACCATGTGAGTGAGCATGGAAGTGGATTCTTCAGCCCTGGTTAAACCTCAAGATGTCCATCGCTCGACAGCTGGACTTTGACCCTACAACAGACCTAAAACTAGAGTCACCCAATGAAGCCACTCTCAGATTCCTGACCCCAAAACTGTACGGCAGGCTCCCAGCGCATGACACCTACAGGCAGGCTCCCAGCACATGGTGCGTTCGGGCAGGCTCCCAGCGCATGGTGCGTACGGGCAGGCTCCCAGCGCATGATGCGTACGGGCAGGCTCCCAGCGCATGGTGCGTACGGGCAGGCTCCCAGCGCATGGTGCGTACGGGCAGGCTCCCAGCGCATGGTGCGTACGGGCAGGCTCCCAGCGCATGGTGCGTACGGGCAGGCTCCCAGCGCATGGTGCGTACGGGCAGGCTCCCAGCGCATGGTGCGTACGGGCAGGCTCCCAGCGCATGGTGCGTACGGGCAGGCTCCCAGCGCATGGTGCGTACGGGCAGGCTCCCAGCGCATGGTGCGTACGGGCAGGCTCCCAGCGCATGGTGCGTACGGGCAGGCTCCCAGCGCATGGTGCGTACGGGCAGGCTCCCAGCGCATGGTGCGTACGGGCAGGCTCCCAGCGCATGGTGCGTACGGGCAGGCTCCCAGCGCATGGTGCGTACGGGCAGGCTCCCAGCGCATGGTGCGTACGGGCAGGCTCCCAGCGCATGGTGCGTACGGGCAGGCTCCCAGCGCATGGTGCGTACGGGCAGGCTCCCAGCGCATGGTGCGTACGGGCAGGCTCCCAGCGCATGGTGCGTACGGGCAGGCTCCCAGCGCATGGTGCGTACGGGCAGGCTCCCAGCGCATGGTGCGTACGGGCAGGCTCCCAGCGCATGGTGCGTACGGGCAGGCTCCCAGCGCATGGTGCGTACGGGCAGGCTCCCAGCGCATGGTGCGTACGGGCAGGCTCCCAGCGCATGGTGCGTACGGGCAGGCTCCCAGCGCATGGTGCGTACGGGCAGGCTCCCAGCGCATGGTGCGTACGGGCAGGCTCCCAGCGCATGGTGCGTACGGGCAGGCTCCCAGCGCATGGTGCGTACGGGCAGGCTCCCAGCGCATGGTGCGTACGGGCAGGCTCCCAGCGCATGGTGCGTACGGGCAGGCTCCCAGCGCATGGTGCGTACGGGCAGGCTCCCAGCGCATGGTGCGTACGGGCAGGCTCCCAGCGCATGGTGCGTACGGGCAGGCTCCCAGCGCATGGTGCGTACGGGCAGGCTCCCAGCGCATGGTGCGTACGGGCAGGCTCCCAGCGCATGGTGCGTACGGGCAGGCTCCCAGCGCATGGTGCGTACGGGCAGGTTCCCAGTACATGATGCGTACCGGCAGCCTCCCGGCGCGTGATGCATACATACAGGCAGGAACATCACAGAAGTCATGTGCCTTTCAGTGCACTGTGTCGCGTGACACACAATTTCAATTCATGCCATTACTAGTCGTCTTTATTTTAGTCCCTCGATTAAAGTAGAATCTTCTGGGATTTTCCATTGTGAGGCTGCTCTTTTTCTCTTTTAATTAATGAATATTTTGTGGGAGATGCTTTGAAACTATGTAAATATTCCTTCAAAGTTTCATTTATTGTTCTCAGTATGAGGTCTTGGATTTCTATCTTATTGGATGAGATATAGTGTGTTACTGTCATTATTTGTTTTAATGTTCGAATTTCACCTGAGTCCTTTCAGCCTGGCTCCTGTGTTCTCTGGACATGTACTCATCATTCTTTAAGTGTGTCTTTGATTTCTGGCACAAGATGTTCTAAACTCATCATGTTCTCTGCCTGCCCCAGTCCTGAAATCAGTCGTTTCTCCAAGGACCTCTGGTTCTTTTTAGTGGAAAATGGTATTATAGCCAAGGAGTGGGCACTGGGTGTACCTACTGCCAATTGAAGATCATTGCTCGCAAGCCCATTCAAAGGACATATATACATTTAAATATATTCATATATGTAAATACATACAACCATGCAAACATACACATATGTATCTACAAATATATGCCACCTATATTCTATATACTCTATAATATAAATGGTTGTATTTGTAAGTATAATATAAATATAGATTTATATCTTTAAATCCATAAGTTCACACTGGTATTTCTAATTGTAGGGTACTCTGGGGCTTCCTTCATAGTTCAGTTGGTAAAGAATCTGCCTGCAATGCAGGAGACCTCAGTTCAATTCCTGGGCCGGGAAGATCCCCTGGAGAAGGGATAGGCTACCCACTTCAGTATTCTTGGGCTTCCCTTGTGGCTCAGCTGGTAGAGAATCTGCCTGAAATGTGGGAGACTTGGGTTCAATCCCTGGGTTGGGAAGAGCCCCTGGAGAAGGGAAAGGCTACCCACCCCAGTATTCTGGTCTGGAGAATTCCATGGACTGTATAGTCCATGGGGAGCTCACTTTCTTTCTGGGTTTATTCTGTCCTTCTCCCTTTGCATATTAGTGACCTCCTTGTCCAACAGTGAGAAACACGGCTCCTATTACCCTTATTATATTTCTTTAATTCATTCCCACATAAATAACCAGCCTCCCGTCCCCACCTCATCCACCCCTTCCCCCACAAAGTATTAGCTGCTCAGTCATGTCCGACTCTTTGCAACCCCATGGACTGTAGGCCACCAGGCTCCTCTGTCCATGGGATTTCCCAGGCAAGAATACTGGAGTGGGTTGCCATTTCCTTCTCCAGGGGATCTTCCCAACCCGGGAATCAAACCCAGGTCTCCCACATTGCAGGCAGACTCTTTACCATGTGAGCCCCTAGGGAAGCCAAACACGCCCGCTATTCAGGCACTGATTCCCTTCTCAGAGACACCACCCTCATGAATGCCTTCTTGATCCCCCTGGGCCCCAGGCCACCCCTCCACACGGATACTCACACCCACTGCTCCCTGTTCAGACTGCCCCTACCCGTGGATGCCAGCCTCATGCACTCAGGCCTGAACTCCCCATATGGGATCTGTCCTCTGTAGGACGCCCTTGTCAATCCAGTTGGGCTCCGACAGGCTGTCACAGGCTGCCTCCCCTTGCTCTGCCCCAACTGATGGCTTTAGGGCTGACTTGTTCAGGGAGGGAAAGGGGAAGAGTAGGCCTCTGTGATTTTATAATGGATGTCAGCTCTGAAAGGAACATTCTCTCCCCACCCCACCCCACCCCGGCCAGGTGAATTGTGAATCTCATCTGTAGTGGGTTCCAAATTTCTGGTTACACCAGAATACCTTGGAAGCTTGCAGAAATACAAATCTCAAGCAAACAAAAGACAGCACTAAAAACAGGGAGAAACTGAAGCATCCTTAAGTTATATATATTATAGGGAGGCTTTCATTTTTCATTTGAGACTTTTGGTTCCTCTTTACATTTTCTACATTTATACTTCTATGTATATTCATAGGATTATGGCCCATGTTTTTTATAATTTTATATATTAAAAACATAATTAGCAGGATTATTAGTTTTTAAGCAATAAAAAATATAGGATTCCAGACCTTATGGCTGGAGATTCTGATTCAGTACACCTGGGCTAAAGCCTGGGCATCTGTGCTTTACAAATTCTCCACTGACTGTAATGATCAGCCAGGCTGTGGAACCCCTCACTCCACCAACTCTTCCAGCTCCTGGAGCAGCTGTCTGAATATCCACTGGGCCTGCACCCAGCCCTCCATCACAGAGGGACATTGATAAGAGAGAAAACCACATGAGCTTTCTGAAAACTCAGGACAGGTAGGATTTGGTTCGAGGGCTCTTGATCCTACTGATAACTCCTTCCAAAAATCAGTTTTCTCTGATTTTTATTGTTACTAAAGTGAGGGATAACTCTGAAAAGATGCGGGTTAAATGCTCTTCAAAACTGTCAAAGTCAGCAGAAACAAGGACAGTCTATGTCACTGCCAGAAGGACCCTAAGTGGAGATGATACCTAATACAGTCTATCCTGGATGAAGTCTTGAAATAGAAAAAGGACTTTGGGTTAAAGTGAAGTGTGGACTTTAGGTGGTAATAAATGTCAACATCAGTTCACTATTTGCAAGTAATACACCATCCTAGGGGCTCCCCTGGTAGCTCAGCTGTAAAAAATCCACCTGCACTGCAGCAGACCCCAGATTGATTCCTGGGTCGGAAAGATCCCCTGGAGAAGAGATTGGCTACCCACTCCAGTATTCTTGGGCTTCACTGGTGGCTCAGAGGGTAAAGAATCTGCCTGCAATGCGGGAGACCTGGGTTTGATCCCTGTGTTAGGAAGATCCCCTGGGGAGGGCATGGCAACCCACTCCAGTATTCTTGCCTGGAGAACCCCCATGGACAGAGGAGCCTGATGGGCTACAGTCCATGGGGTCACAAAGAGTCAGACACAACTGAGCAACTAAGCACAGGACAGCAGCACATACCATCCTAATGGAAGACATCACTAATAGGGAATACTGGGGTATGCAGAAACTGTACAGAATTCTATAAATCTGAAGAGGTTCTACAATAAAAAGTGTTAGGAAAAAAAGATGCAATTTACAGGGGATGTAATGGTGTGATGTGGCAAACTCGATGATAGCGCTCTGTAAATCATCAGGAAAAGATGAAAGTAATCAAATAGGCATGAAGGATATAAGTAGGGGTCATCACTTCCATGTGGGAGATGAGACACGGGGCCATTATTGCAGCCCACTGGTCTGCATTTCCAGGAGTGATAGCCCAGTGTTGCTGCTGTTCCAGGACATTTAAGGACAGAAGGGACAGACTGTTCCCCAAGGTCACCGTGGAAAGGTCTCAGAAATGACCAGTTGCCCTGAGGGCCTGCTTACAGTCAGGGAGGAAAGATGACTCTGGGAGGGGCAGGTGTATTCTTTGCCCTTTGAGAACAGCTGTTATGGGTTTGATGTGCAGCCTTTACTGGCAGAGCAGACCCAGTGCTGCACACGGTAACCAGTCCCTGTTGCCAGTGGCTCAAAGTCAAGAGTGCTGTCATTATACAACAGCGGAAAATGTTCAAGTCTACTGAGACTACAAAACCGGGCAGCCACTTGTCACTGGGTGCGCAGTGTTGGTGATCATAGACACGCCTGAAACAGAGGGAAAACGACATTTCTTTTTATTCAGGACAGATAACATATAATACAAAGTGGGCAGGAAATCCTACAATTTATAAATTGTGTCCTGAATTGGAAGCATTTTACCCCCCAAATCATCTTACTTTGTTTGTCTAAAGCCAAGAGTTCTTTTAAAAACCACAAAGCAATCTTACTTGCCAAGCAGAAATAGAGACACAGATGTAGAGAGCAAACACATGGGCATCAAGGGGGCAGAGTGGGGGTGGGATGAATTGGGAGACTGGCATTGACATATGTACACCGTTGATACCATCTATAGAATAGATAACTAATCAGGGCCTACTGTATAGCTCAGAGGACTCTATGCAGTGCTCTGTGATGACCTAAACGGGAAGAAAAAAAAGGGGGCTAGATGGATACACACAGCTGATTCACTCTGCTGTACAGGAGAGACTAACGCAATGTTGTAAAGCAACTGTAGTCTAATAAAAATTAATTTAAAAATAAGAAACACAAACAATATTCTAATTTTACAGTTCTCAGAGAGAATGTAGAAGAGTATCATTCTCCCATACCAATAAGAACACCAACAGCTATGGCCTGAACATCAGAAGTGCCACCATCACCACTCATGTATGTGCTTGTGGCAGGCTGTCCCTTCTGTCTCCTGGGGCAGCAAAACCACGTGCCCAACTGCAAGAATTATGCCCTTTGTTGCTAGAAGCATCCAGAAATGGGGTACTTGCTCCTGGGTAAACCAAGAGAGCCTGGTGGGATGAATTGGGAGACTGGCATTGACATATGTACACCGTTGATACCATCTATAGAATAGATAACTTAATCAGGGCCTACTGTATAGCTCAGAGGACTCTATGCAGTGCTCTGTGATGACCTAAACGGGAAGGAAAAAAAGGGGGCTAGATGGATACACACAGCTGATTCACTCTGCTGTACAGGAGAGACGAACACAATGTAAAGCAACTGTAGTCTAATAAAAATCAATTTAAAAATAAGAAACACAACTTAGCTCAGAGGACTCTATGCAGTGCTCTGTGATGACCTAAACGGGAAGGAAAAAAAGGGGGCTAGATGGATACACACAGCTGATTCACTCTGCTGTACAGGAGAGACGAACACAATGTAAAGCAACTGTAGTCTAATAAAAATCAATTTAAAAATAAGAAACACAACATTCTAATTTTACAGTTCTCAGAGAGAATGTAGAAGAGTATCATTCTCCCATACCAATAAGAACACCAACAGCTATGGCCTCAACATCAGAAGTGCCACCATCGCCACTCACGTATGTGCTTGTGGCAGGCTGTCCCTTCTGTCTCCTGGGGCAGCAAAAGCACGTGCCCAACTGCAAGAATTATCCCCTTTGTTGCTAGAAGCATCCAGAAATGGGGTACTTGCTCCTGGGTAAACCAAGAGAGCTGGAGCTGCCTCTGCTTTGTGCACTGGCAGGCTATGTGGGTCAGAGTTTAGTAGCGGAAAACATAACCCACNGAGTAATCACACCATCGTGATTATCTGGGTTGTGAAGATCTTTTTTGTACTTTCATCCATATGTCACTTAAGTAAATGAAAAGAATAATTTCCCTAATTCTTATCATACAGGCTTAGGTTGAGGATGGATCTGTTGCTTGATTTTTCCCATCAGTATTATGTCTGCTTTTTTGCTTTTTTCTTTTTTTTCAGGTAGATTAAAATACAGTTCATTGATTGCTTAAGAAATGTACAAAGACCATTTGTTCAAATTTACTTTAATATGAGAGTGGTTAATGTGTAGGTGCATATGCTGTGGAATTGGACTGGAGAATGGATTTTCAATACAGTGTATTCTATACTGTCAGTATTTGCAAAGACAATGCAGAGGTGTACAGATCCTCTTCAACTTATCCTTGTGATTGCATGAGAGCACCTGAGAGATCTTATTGCATATCACATGTTCAAATTTACTTTAATATGAGAGTGGTTAATGTGTAGGTGCATATGCTGTGGAATTGGACTGGAGAATGGATTTTCAATACAGTGTATTCTATACTGTCAGTATTTGCAAAGACAATGCAGAGGTGTACAGATCCTCTTCAACTTATCCTTGTGATTGCATGAGAGCACCTGAGAGATCTTATTGCATATCACTAGCCTGGTAAAAGATCAAACTTCAAAATTCCAAGTTCAGTTACGAATAAATTTGTATTACTTTTGTACTATTGCAGAGGTGAAAAAAACCATAAGTCAAAACCTCATAAGTCTAGGAACATCTTTTTTATTATTTTTTATTGGAGTATAGATGGTTTACAATGCTGTGTTAGTTTCTGCTGCACAGAAAAGTGAATCAGTTGTACATGTACATACATATACCTACTCTTTTTTTATATTCTTTTCCTATCCAGGTCATTAAAGAGTATTGAGTAGAGTTCCCTGTGCTACACAGTCGGTTCCTATCAGTTGCCTGTTTTATATATAGTAGTGTGTGTGCGTCAATCCCAGTCTCTCAATGTATCATTTCCCCCTTTCACCCTTGGTGACCATAAGCTTGTTTTCTACATCTGTGACTCTGTTCTATAAATAGGGTCATTGGTATTAACAACATTTTTTAGTTTCCCCACATAAGCAATATAATATGATTTATGTCTTCCTCTTACTTCGCTCAGTATGCAGTCTCTAGGTCCATCCATGTTGCTGCAAATGGCATTATTTCATTTTTAATGGCCGAGTAATATTCCATTGTATATATCTACTACACTTTCTTTATTCATTCTCCTGTTGATGGGCATTTAGGTTGCTTCCATGTCCTGGCTATTGTAAATAGTGCTTCAGTGAACATTGAGGTACCTATATCTTTTAAAATTATGGTTTTTTCCAGATATATAAGTGGGATTGCTGGATCATATGGTAGCCCTATTTTTAGTTTTTTCTGGACTACCATAGAAACAAAGCACTGCTGTTTAGGAGTGTGTTTATATGGTTTGCATGTGGTTTATTACTTGTTCAAATGCTTATGTATACATCAGAAAATGCATTGACTTATTCAGTGTGACAAACTGTGATGGTTTAAGTTCTATTTAAAACCTCTGACAAAACAGTAAAACTTGATTACTTTAATTTCTCACAACAGGTAAATTTACATATACAAGAAAATTGTGTCACTCATGTTGTAATGCTTAACTTTTTTCACTATTATTTGTTTTATATTATGTATTTCTAATCAGACTTCAGGTGCAATTGTAAAGTGGTCGTTGGGAAAGGTAGCCTCAAGTACCATCTTCAAAGTTAGACTGAAATGTTGAAAGTCTACCAGAAATACAGAAAGAAACAAACTTCCAAACTTAGCTCATCTGAAGTCCCCATAGCACTGCAAATTTAAGTGAGGACTTTTCCTGAAGCAGTTGTTCTGCCACTTGCAATTTTCCCCCCTTCAATTTATTTGACAATTACTGTTCTTACTCACATACCATGGGCTGCTTCTCCTGGTAGTCCAGTGCACCTAAAGACTTTTTCACAACAGATGAAGGGAAAGGGTTTGGAAAATACATCTTCCGTTTGACATTTGGAGAGAGGTTTCATTCCTTAAGAAAAAAAGCTTTGGGATTCTATCAACTTGAGAGTAATGTACATGCAAGCCTAGAAGAGTAAATAAATATCTCTGTCAGAAAAAGAAAGAGACTTTTGCATAGCTGGTACAATCACAAGGCCAAAACTTTATATATAGTCAAGTGACATACCAAACAAACACTCAGCAAGATACCAATTCTGTAAAAGTCCACTTTGGTAAATTAGTTAGAAGTTGTTCTGAAATTAAAACAAGAAAACAAAATTTAGGATCCTGTGGAAATCCTTTCTTCACCTTCCTGTATAATGTTATCATTTTAAATAACTTAAATTTGGACATTAAAAATATTTGTACCTTGCACCAGTGCTTTGATCTCGGTGATTTTGCCTCTGTGTTAGGCATTTTAAGAAAGATGAAGTGAAAGATCCTCTTAGAATGAGGAAAAAATAAAACCAATTAAAGTAAATCCTAGGAAATACTGAGGTTTAAGATCCTTGACTTTTTCTTATTCTTTCATGGGGTAGAGAACAATATTTATATTTTTCCATCACAGAATTTAGTCTAATGTGAACAAAAATAACCCTGTTGATAGATGTTTATAATGATGTTAAATGCGTTCGGTTTTAAAATCTGAAGGACTTTCTTTTAATTGCTTCCCAAAGAATTGATTTTAGATGTACATCGACCAAGGTAGCGAGAACTCGATCAGTCAAGTATGTTGTGACCATGCAAATGAACACTTGAATTCTTGACAGCAGCCAAGTTCTACATCATACATGAAAATAAAAATGAAAGGTGATTAAAAATAGTAATGGCAATACTTGAGAAGGAACAAATGAGAGCAAAAATGCCAGTCAGTAAGGCCTTTGGTTACAATATCTGATAAATGACCCAACCATTTAAAAGGAAGAGAGAACCTGGGTGTTAAGTAAACGGCTATTGCAGCAAGGAACCAAAATCAATTCTCAAAAACTTCTAGACGAATGGCTCTCAAACTTGGCTGCACATTTCAATCACATGGGGAGTATTAAAAAATACCAACTACCAAAGCCGGGCTCCTTCTCTCAGAGAATTTTATAATGCTGGGAGATGGCCTGTGCTTGGGAATTTTTATGGCTCCTAAGTGATTCTAATGTGGCACCAGATTACAATCCACTGCTCTAGACTGTCTCTCAACCATGTCCAATCACTGCCTCTCTCCCTCATTCTGCTCTTTTTGTTCAAATCAACTTTTGCAATACAAATAATAATAGTTCCATCTTCGAAGGGGCTAGGAATGATGGTTTTCTGGAGCTGTTTTTCTTTGATGTATCCAAAATTTCCTTACTTAGAGTCAGTCCTTACTATAAGATGGATCCCATTGTTCACTCTTACAAAGAGATATTAGTATCAATAAATAACTCCTTATCAAAAGTCTCCTTATAAAATGATTCTGATGGTTTAAAATCTGTACACCTGGCCATATGGTGTTCAGAGTTTGGGGAACCTTCAGTCAGGAGAATATGCTTTTATTCATTCCTGAATCTCAAGCTGCATTTGAAGAGAAGCAGGCTGATGACTTGATATCAACACATTATGGATAAGTACACCCCTAACTCTCATACCCTTGGAAAAATCTTTTCCCATCTCTTACCCCAACTTTCTCATTTCTAAAATAAATGAGTTTGACAGGGTCATCTAAAGTTCTTAATAATTCTCATATTGTAGACTTCATTTTTTTTTCATATCTTGGTGAATTATTTTTCCTTTGTATAGACACATGTGTATTGCTATACTGCTCAACTAGGATCATGATACATAGAAAGTTTTGCATCCTAATTCTCTCACAACTTTGTATCATGGCTGATTAGACTCTGTCACGCTTATTGTGGCAAACAGCGAAAGTTTAGAATAAAAATATTTTCAAATATCATGCAGTTTTAAACAGTGTTATGTCTTACAAATGCTACTGTTAAACATTTAGGTTGACTCCACTGTTTTTGTATTCATAAATAATGTTATGAGGAAAAACTGTGTGCCTTTGATTACCTCTAATTATTTCCTTGGGCTAGGTTCTATGAGACAGCAATTTCAAAGAGTATGAATACTTTTGGAGTCCTTTATTCAATTTGGCAAACTGCATGTAAAAAAAAAAAAATTGTCTGCAAATGTAAAATCTTCTAGCAACATGAGAAAGAGCACCAGACACCATACTGTCACAGACATGAATTATCCTTTTTTGTCAATTGTATAAGTAAATGGAAGATTTACCTCTAAGCCTGTTTTCTTCACTCTCCCGAAAAATAGGCCACTCTATCTGTAGGCCAGTGGTAGAAAGTAAGAAGAATCCACAGACGATGACATCCTGATAAAGACTGATGTGTTTACTATATAATGTCTTACTGTTCAAAAAAAGAAAAAGGGATCTTGGTGCCAATATCCAATGTGTAAAAATGCAATGATGACTTTTTTTAACGTAAATATTTGGAGATTTAAAATGATCTGTTTCATTTTTTTTTTGGTATTTATTTATTTTTTTACATGAACTCCCAAACATGAACCCCCCTCCCACCTCCCACCCCACATCATCCCTCCAGATTATCCCCATACACCAGCCCCAAGCATCCTGCATTCTGCATTGAACATAGACTGGCAAGAGAAGCTAAATGTTAAATCTGAGAAGAGATGAAAGAACAATAATAATATAGTCGAAAGGTCATTTTGATTTTTTTCCTTTTAATTTTTGTCCATAATTTATTATGGATATGCAATTGTAAAATACGTTTTTCCTGGAACATAAGTCATCCCTACAATTCTGCAAATCGGCTTTCTCTTGGCTGCCAGTAAAGACCTACTTGCCTTCCATTTCAGCCCGTGCTACCAACACTTATTTAACTATGCCTTCCTGGACTCTGAAAAAAAACAGCATTTTTCAGAAAAACGTCTTTCAAATAAGTTTTATTCGTTCAGGAAAAATCCTCTTGTGAAGCAATGAAACACCAACTAAAAATTCAACTCATTTTATATTGCCATAAAAAATACTAATCCAGCACGTTAAATCTTATCACTTATGGTTGCTCCACAAACCAACAGTTAGCCAATAATTGCTTTGTAATTATTTTCTATCCTCAGCAAGGTGAGATATACCATTCAAGAAATAAACTTTATGAAATCTGCATTTGTTCATATAAAATGAAAACTATCCCTAGAGATCCACTCCAAAATAGGCTCTTTAATAAAGATGTTTTTCCAAAGATGTACAGAGTCCATATATTTCTAATTTTGTTTTGAGTTAAATAAAGAACATTTATTTTAACTATAATAGACCAGAAATAAACTATAGAAGGACTATAGTATAAAACTGGGCAATTTCCCTTTGTGCTAAATATGCTAGAGTGGAAGAAAAGTTAAGCATTGAGAGAATGGCAGAGGGGACCTAGACTTGAATTATGGTGACAAATCTGGGAGTGCTCTCAGTGGCCCAAGACCGGACATATTGACTTCATCTTTGAGAAGCATTTGGTTAAGAGTCTTAGAAGTCTTTGATGTTCCCTTGATTATACCCACACCCATAAATAGCGTTTCACATGACAACCCCACTGTCTCCATCCCATTTCTTACAGATATTAAGCAGGCCTTCTGTTTCTGTCCAGGTTTGCATATCAGTAGACCATAACCATTATCAATAGGGCAGTGAAACCTAAAGAAACAGAATCAGAGAAAGCTAGGTGGTACAGAAAACAAGCGAACTGTCCCTCCTCTTCTCAATTCTCTCCCCTCCTCCTCCCTTGGTTCCTTCTTCCTTCCCAACTCCCTCCCCCTTCTCCTCCCCAGGCCAACAGAAAGCAAAGCAGACTTGAAACTTGAGAACCAGCAGAACCCACTCATCAGAATTAGGACACGAATCTTCTAAGTGATCATTATTCAGACAGTCTCTCATTGTTTACAAATGCCTGCCCCTGTTCCAAATGTCTGATGTTTTCTTTTGATTCCTGAGCACATTTGCAATTCACCTTTTCTTAGAATTTGTATTCTATTAATAAGAAAGACATGGTTTTCTTTTAAATTATAAGAAGCCTTATTTTATTTTTGACAAGCTACTTTAATATCTTATGCTGTCTGTTTTGTAATTTGCAACCTGAATCTGAAAATAACTTCCATGTAACTTCAGTGTATGGGCTTGTTTTAATTCTGACACAATGATTAACTTGAAAAGCACTCAAAGGAAGATCAAATGATAAGGATAGCTCTGCAAAGAATCCTAAATTCAATAGAAGACTGGCCTAAACCATTTTTATATCATATATCAACTGTAATAATTTATATATTGCTTGAGATGACATATAGTAAAATATGTACTGTAAGTCTGCTAAATTGGAACTTGAAACTAAAGATTCTGAGAACTCAAGATAAAGGATTCCTAATGTAATACCTTACTGATGTCGTGAAGTCGCTCAGTCGTGTCCGACTCTTTGTGACCCCATGGACTGTAGCCCACCAGGCTCTTCCATCCATGGAATTTTCTAGGCAAGAGTACTGGAGTGGGTTGCCATTTCCTTCTCCTCACAAGGCAGTTTTCTAAGCTTATTCATACTGTTCTGAACAAATTCGCTAAGTGTGAAGGTGTCAGCAAATCATAGTTTTTAGAGTCAGTTTAAGTAAAAGTAAATTTATAGTTTGTTTCTCACTTGCTTGTAGAAGCCCTATGGAAAATATTTTCTGAGTGTGATAAAGTTTATGTCACAGGCGGACCTTGAAGCAAACAGAGCCTTCCATCCAGTCGTGCTGATATAAAGATGTTTGAATTGAACAGAAGAGCCTAGGACAGAAAGTTCTTACCCATTTCTACCTTAAATCATCTTATCTCTCAAGAAAGAAAAATATATATCCTGATGGGGATATAATTAGAGTATAAAAGAGGAATGAAATACAATAATAAGGAGCCAAAAATAGCAATGCTTCAGTTTCTATCCATGGAGAGAGAAGCAATACTCCACCTACATTTTTTCATCACAGAAGAAAAATGTGGCTTGTAACTTTAGTATTCTGTTCAAATAGAAGAGTAGGCATGATGAACAAGCAGGAGGCTATTTGCCTGGAATCCAAAATTGACAGATCTTAACAATTTACCAAAATGGAAAAGCAAAAGAAAAGAAAACTCTGGATTCCCTTAATGTTTAAGGGTAATACATGTCACTCTTCATCAAGAAAAGCAGTATAATTGCTCCCTGCCTTTCTCTGTGAACTTTTCAGAACCTGGTCCATGGCCTCTCCTAGCCCCAATTCTGCAGCAAAGTTAATCACTCCCTTCATGCTGCCCCTCTGATATCCAGACGCTTCTCCATCATAATAAAGCTAATACAATATTGCAAAGTAATTAGCCTCCAAAAAATAAATAAATAAATAAA
>SJYX01023793.1:281160-298223 GCA_006410675.1 Oreotragus oreotragus
TTTTTTTTTTTTTTTCTGTTAAGGCTAGAGGAGTACAATCTCTGAATATATATTTTTAATATGTCCACTATTTTAGCTCAATAAATCAAATACACTTGATGCCCCAATGTTGTAAACATTTGTCTTAAAAGCAAACAGTTCTGGTATCTTGTTTTGCAATTTAAGTCAAACATTTTCTAAAATGCTAGTGATGAGTGTGGCATGTTTTTTTTTAAAGCTCCCAACACCTCTAATTCACCCGACAATTATTTCACTTTTTTTGTATTAAAGATTTTATTTATTAGCACTGTGACACAGGGCAAAGAATCTTCAGGAGTTTGCTTTTAATACTCAGGGTAGTATACCAAATCTAGCAGAGACCTGTGTTGAATCACAGATTCAAAATGGAAAGCGGGAAATAGAAATCTTTCCCAAATTCTATTTCTAACCTAGCCAGACAGACACCAAGAATACAATTTATCTGAAAGGTGTCATGATTTTTCAAAATTTTAGCCTCAAGACAGTTATATATTATTCTTCTTGATCTAGGTTTTACAGTCAGTAAGAGTGGTTTATTCATGTGGTCATAAGTGACAGGAGAATGCATATCATTATGAGTTACAGGATTTTTTTTTCCAAGTGAATAGAACTTCTAACAGATATATCTATCTTTTGGGAAAGAGAAAAATCAAGTGAATCATAGGTGATATAACCTGTCTCGTCAACGTTTCTTTTGTAACATCAGTCACTCTTTTCTCTCCATATAATAATGAAGAACAACCGCTTTCAGGTTTATAAAATCTCCTATCTTCATGATATCTCAGTCTCATGAAGTATTACTCTGCCTTTATAGTAATGCATAAGGTCCATATTACAGCTTCTCGTGTGTGCTGTCACATTTCTTGTAACTTTAACTTTTTAGTGTTTCAAACAGATTAAAAAATAATTTGGTAGTATCACAAATGCTAATCTGTAGGCAGCTCTGATAGATTTTGTAGTAGAGTCAAATGTTCCCTTAAAGTCTGGGACCTGTGTTTAGAAGCCAAGGGTATTTCACATGGACTTTATTGTACTTTTCTTTTAATAGAAATTTATTTATTTTAATTGAAGGTTAATTACTTTACAATATTGTATTGGTTTTGCCATCCATCAACATGAATCCACCACAGGTATACACGTGTTCCCCATCCTGAACCCCTCTGCCTCCTCTCTCCCCATACTTTGTTTTTAATTAATTTTTATGGGAATATACATGCTTAGTTGTTCAGTTGCGTCCAACTGTTTGCAACCCCATCAGCTGCAGCCCTCCAAGCTCCTCTGTCCATAGGGTTTCCCAGGCAAGAATACTGGAGTGGGTTGCCATTTCCTTCTCCAAGGGATCTTCCCAACCCAGGGTTCTTCTTCATTCAAGAAGACATGAATCCATGTCTCCTGCTTGGCAAGTAGATTATTTACCACTGAGCCACCTGGGAAGTCCCCTATTTTATTTATAGTAGTAGTGTTAATCACTCAGTCATGTCCATATATATGTCAATTTTAATCTCCCAATGTATCCCTCCTTCCCTTTCCTCCCTGGTAACCATAAGATTGGTTGCTACATCAGTAATTCTATTTCTGTTCTGTAAATAAGTTCATTTGTACCAGTTTTTTAGGTTTCACATATAAGCAGTATTTAAATGGCAACCCACTCCAGTACTCTTACCTGGAAAATTCCATGGATGGAGAAGCCTGGTAGGCTCCAATCTATGGGGTCACAAAGAGTCAGACATGACTGGGAGACATCACTTTCTCTTTCTTTCACATGTACTTTAAAAATATGTTTGTATTCATATTCATTTCTGAATAGTAAAATATCAGTCAGAGAAACGATATTCTCTTTGTCTAATATATAACAAATCTGCTTTTATTTTAACATGTGTGCTCCTCTCCTTAGCTGAATGTTTATAGTTATAATTCGGACATGATTCTTTTGTCCTTAATGTAATAAAAACTCACATGAAATTTAATGAGATTTTACCAAAGTAAAGAATTAGTGACATTTCTGGTTTTAAGTGCTTTTCTTATTATTTCATTGTATATTAAAAGGTGTTTGGAAGGTAATTTAGAAGTCCCTCTCTCACTATAACTTGCATTTTGTAATCCTGATTCCAGAATTAAAGTGATGGAAAAGATAGTGTTTCCCTTTAAAGGGCATAGACAGTAATCATTGACAAAAATAATAGAGGGAAGTATGTAAAAATTTATGTATATATAATGTATAAATATACATAAACCTTAATGTATATAACTTATACGTATACATTTGTAAGTAATAAATACACACACACACACAGGACTCTTTAATTCTATCAGATATGTCAAAAGTGAAGTGGTCCAGATGAAGCCATTGGCAAGAGACTGAATTCTGCCATCAGGAGCAAAGGCCCTCAGGAACTGGTTTAGTTCTAGGCTATCTCAGGATTTGCACCCAAGGCTCTTGAGGAAACAGAAATGAGCATGTTGTTCCTGAATGGGTCCCTTAAAATAGAATCTGGGTCCCTTAGGCTAGAATCTAGGATCAGAACCTCAGAGAACAGTTAGTTTGGAACCATCATCTTAAAACTGAATCTAATAGGAAGTTACCAATAGAAAGCAAAGCAGAACACTGCTCACCCCCCTATTTACTAGAAAGGATGATTCTCTTTCACAGCTGCAGTCACTCACGCCCTCCTCTTGACATCTGTGGGCTTTGGAAACACAAGTGTGTGAAGAAAACGACATTCACTCACCAATTAAGATGAAAACTTTAAAAGGGGTTTTAGGATGGCATAGCAAAATAGAAACAGGAAGAGGACTGAATTAATTTTATACCATCATCTAATGTATATTTTTAAATTATCCTTATCTAATTTCTTTAGGTTTGGAACCTAATTATCCATGTGCCTATCCATGTGCCTATCTGGCAGTATTTTTTTCAATAATGTTTCACGTAGCCATATTGTGGGGTTTCCCAGTATTATCTCTTGCAGCAAGTTTGAAAGACCCAAATTAAAATGTCATAAAACAAAATAAAGTATGTGTGATCATAAAGTAAGGCCACAACACATTCATCAAAAACACCTTCTCATCAAATAGCCCAGAAGCATTCTTCAGAGGATACAGGGAAAAACCAGCAAATATTTAACCCTACAATTAGGAGCTAGGCCCTAATTTATTTGGGCCTATTATATAGCTCACATTTCTAGGCCCTATTTATTTGCACAATGCTGAATTCAGGCATGCAGTAGCTCAAAAATCTTCTTTCCTTCTAAAATAAGAAGTTTAGTTAACATAAAAGATGGATAATAGATTTTCAGTGTAGATTAGACTCTGGACTAGGATATGGTAAATTGATGGTGTGACATAAATAGCTGAGGTGAATGATTACTATTCACGCTGCTGCTGCTGCTAAGTTGCTTCAGTCATGCCCCACTCCGTGCGACCCCATAGACAGCAGCCCACCAGGCTCCTCTGTCCCTGGGATTCTCCAGGCAAGAATACTGGAGTGGGTTGCCATTTCCTTCTCCAATGACTATGACTATGCATGACACAAGAATAAATAGAAATTTTGACTTTAAAACTTAACTGTTAACACTCTTACCAAAACATATGTTTAATATATAATATACATAAACATGCCTTGAACTGCGGTGTTGGAGAAGACTCTTAAGAGTCTCTTGGACTGCAAGGAGATCCAACCAGTCCATCCTAAAGGAGGTCAGTCCTGGGTGTTCATTGGAAGGACTGATGTTGAAACTGAAACTCCAATATTTTGGCCACCTGATGCAAAGAGCTGACTCACTTGAAAAGACCCTGATGTTGGGAAAGATTGAAGGCGGGAGGAGAAGGGGATGACAGAGGATGAGATGGTTGGATGGCATCACGGACTCAATGGACATGAGTTTGGGTAAACTCCAGGAGTTGGTGATGGACAGGGAGGCCTGGCGTGCTGTGGTTCATGGGGTTACATAGAGTTGGACACGACTGAGCAACTGAACTGAACTGAACACATAAACATATCGAAGAATTTAGTGGACTATTCGGGGAGGTGACACTGTAGACTTTTTAAGCCTTAGAACCAATCATATTTAACAACCATTTTCTACAAGTGAAAGCACTTGCAAGAAGACAGCGACTGTTGAAGTGCTTTCCAGTTCACTAAGCCTAAAATCCTCAAATGCTAGGACAAGGCAGCAGGCAATAACATACAGTTTATGATTGTTACTTTTGTATTTTAGCACCCATTTTAATACAGAAAGTTTGCCTTTTATGAGTTCAATTTCTTTTAAAATAACTTATTCTCTTGGAAAAACAAAAGCCACCATTTCTCCCCTCAGTGGAGAACTGGAAATTTTACAAGAGAATTCTATTAATTCAGCTGTCTTTTCTGGGGTCAGAACTTGGGCAAATTACTTGATCTCACTGTGCCTCAGTTTGTTCCTATGTCGAATGCAGATTGTAATAGTAGTAACTTCCTAGAGTTGACTGGAAGCTTGAGTGGAAGGATCTAAGTACTCAATATACAGTTTTATTATTATTACTATTATTATTGTTGTTGTTGCCATTTTATATATTACTTGTAGTCAGAGAGAGGCCTCTGAAGTTTACCTCTTGGTTGTGTTCCTTAGTTTTCATAAAGGTTCTTACCTTTATCCTCTTCACAGTGGATTGTTTCTCTCTTGGATCAGTCACCAAAAATATACAGATTCTTGTCAGAGATTTCAGCCTTCAAATCCTTGCTGTTAATTCTTATCAAAAGCCTGATTGTGGTGAATATTAATGGGACATTAAAGCTATCTGTTCCTTTATTGGAGGGATTCGGAATGTGAGGAATATAGGATGCCACCAGGTCTTTAATTTTATAGAATTTTCATTACATATACTGCAACTTTAATTTTGTGTCTATATTTCTGGAGGGAGACATTCCAATCAAAGCTTTCATCTGAGTCTCAAAAGGATAGGTGGCCTCAAAGACATAATTTTTGTGAGATTTTCTGAATATTCCGATTCTATCTTTGTATCAGTGCTGCTACTGCTAAGTCACTTCAGTCGTGTCCGACTCTGTGTGACCCCATAGACGGCAGCCCACCAGGCTCCCCCATCCCTGGGATTCTCCAGGCAAGAACACTGGAGTGGGTTGCCATTTCCTTCTCCAATGCATGAAAGAGAAAAGTGAAAGTGAAGTCGCTCAGTCTGTCCGACTGTTAGCGACCCCGTGGACTGCAGCCCACCAGGCTCCTCCGTCCATTGGATTTTCCAGGCAAGAGTACTGGAGTGCAGGTCCNACTGGAGTGGGTTGCCATTTCCTTCTCCAATGCATGAAAGAGAAAAGTGAAAGTGAAGTCGCTCAGTCTGTCCGACTGTTAGCGACCCCGTGGACTGCAGCCCACCAGGCTCCTCCGTCCATTGGATTTTCCAGGCAAGAGTACTGGAGTGCAGGTCCTTATAAAATTATATATAGAGACTATATAACTAATAGTTTGGTATTTCATAGAACTTTTTACTGAGTTAGATTGGTGTTGTGTTACTGTCATCTGGTTTCGATGATATTTATTCTGTAGATCTTTATTTTGTTTGACCTTTATAATAACCTTCACAATAATCTTGTTATGGGGACTTGATAAGAGAAATATCACTTATGTCTCAGTGTCAGAAAAAATTCTGAAAAGCTGTCTGTGTTTATCTTAAAAGAAAAGTAAAATTTTTTTTTTCTTGGACTGTTAGAAAATCTCCACTGCAATTTGTACACAGGTTTCCCATGTTAAATTAATCATGAATTGATTATTTACCTGTCATTATTCTGCTTCCTCTTTCTCACTCATTTTCTTTGAAAAAGTAAAACATGAGGAGCCCTTTTCCCAGTATATATCACCAACCATTTTCAAGGCCTTTCAGTAAAGTTATGCCTCAGATTTCCACCCAGACAGTTGTGATTATAAATGAAACCCTTCTTTACAAATTCGGTGACTGCTCAGAAGATATTTGGGGATTTTAGGTTAAAAACCTGTCACAATATTAAAGTGTACTCTTTTGTAGCTTGCTTTATCCTGAGTTTTTGCTAGGTGAATGTCAAAGTAGCAAAAGAATGGATTGGCCTACAAAGGAAGACAGTATTGTTCAGTGGGCAGGGCCCCACTCCTGGAGTTGGAAAACTGATTCTAGTCCAGGCTCTAGGACTTCAGGGAGAAGTTTATCCTCTCCAGGAGTAGAAGACATTACCACTACATTTATATACCTCATGGGATTGTGTTAAGATAAACAAAATAATATAGCAGAACACGTTGTGGAAAATACTATAGAAATACAAAGTACTGACACAAACTATAATTTGAGGAGGTAGATTTATCCAACTTTCTTCCTTAATAAAGAATCACAACCACATTCCACCTTACCTCTTTTAAGATTTTTTTTTTTTAATGTGGAGCATTTTTAAAGTCTTTATTGAATTTGTTACAATCTTGCTTCTGTTTTATGTTTTGGCTTTTTGGCTCTGAGGCTTGCGGGTTCTTAGCTCCCCCATCAGGGATTGAACCTGTACTGCCACTAGACCACCAGGCAAGTTCCTTAACTTTATCTTTGAACCTGTGGTTAAAGAACTCTCAAACAGTATAAATTTAGTTAGTCTTTCATTTAGTCTGCCTTCCTCATCTGTTATTTATCAGATCTTGGGCAATTTTCTGAGCCTGGCTGTCCCTCAGTCTTCTCACAGCTTTTTGAGAAGATTAAATGAGATAATGCCCTCTGGAATAAATGCAACACCCTATTTGTAGTCTTTTCCTTTGTGGTGAAGTTCGATAAATCTTAGCAATTGTTACTAATACGTAATTCCTTTGCCTTGTCCTTAGAGTTAATGGGCTTCCCTGGTGGCTCAGAGGGTAACGTGTCTACCCTCAATGCTGGAGACCCAGGTTCGATCCCTGGGTTGGGAAGATCCCCTGGAGAAGGACATGGCAACCCCACTCCAGCATTCCTGCTTGGAGAATCCCATGGATGGAGGAGCCTGGTGGGCTCATTTGCCTTGTCCTTAGAGTTAATAATTGTGAAATGAAAGCCCATTTCATTAAGCTAAAATATAATGTATACCCTAAAGTTAAATGGTTGCCAATATTAGCAACTGGTGGCTGACAAGATTTTACAAACAATAATTAATGAGATCCTAGGCTCTGATTAAAATTTAATGGAAAAAAATTTTCATTAAAAGTTACTGTTCAAAGTGTCCTTTTATTTTAACGACAGTGGATGCAGCTGAGGGTCTTTAACAAGACAGCTGTTACGTGCTTATGATGTCAGGTGTGTTCATTCACCAGGTACACAGTCCAGGTGTACACACAACTCCAAAAAAACACAGTCCTATAACAACAGAACCATGGGCCCCTTCCTCCGTAACAAAGCCAATGGAGTGGAAGGCTTTATTGTAGTTTTAGTTACATACAAAGTTTTAGAGAAAGTGAAGTTTCTTGTAAAATCACAAATTATCATCTTCAGTATGCCTGCCACAGCCTTTTTTTCACAATCTCTTTATTGCAGCTGTAATATAGTTGGAAACAATTATATAAATTGTAAAGACCAGAAAATATTAGTGTGTCTAGGTCTAATAAAAGTAATTTCATTTTGATCTGAAGAAAATTAAGATGCATGGTCATTAAAGTGCTTCTACTGCAACTCAAAATTTCTTCATCGTATTAACTTCTTATAAATGTCTTTTATGAAGATATTTATGGATTTTAAAAGGAGATGGGAATTACTATTGGAATTGCAACATGATCTTGACAAACACTCTTGATACTAATATTTTCTGGGAGGCCGATGAGTTGCCTGTTGTCACTATGCATTGAGAAATATCAAATATTATGAGCAAACATTTTTTGTTAAAGTGTTCACAGGAAACGGCCATTTCAAATACCAGCAAAAACAATTGGTTTATATAGGAATAAATACCTTGTTTAGTTTAGCTAAGCAGCAAGATGAAATGAAAAGCTCCTACCTATCAAATATTCCTTCCCAGAGCAGCATGGGAACACAAATAAGTTGCAATATGTGACAGCTGATCCAATCACAAGCTAATTTATCTCTTCATTGTTGCTAAAGAATTCTTGATTTGGAATAGAATAGCCACTTGATTGATTCTCCAAACAGAATTAACTTCAAAATGCACAAACAAGTAGCTAAGAAAATTTCTCTACTGGATGAGGTCCTTAGGCATTGTCCTTTTATATACTGGAGGAGAATGTCACAGAAGTCTTACAAATATAGACTCCCTGTCACTTCCCACTGTTATTAAGACCAGGTCAAATGGTTAATTGTGGTAGAAAAACCACTTCCTAGCCACAAATATCCTCAGCAATAGTAGCCAGGTATGAAAAATTCATCCAAAGAATTTTGTCAGCTAGGAACTTACCTACCACAGGACCTAATACTGATGTTCTATGACCAGAGATCTATTAAATCACAAAATGGAAGGACATTGTAATATATATATGTATATATTCTTTTTTCTTTTAAACCAGACACAAATAATCAAAAGATGTAACCAGACCATTACCTACACCAAAAGTACAAATGTGACACCACAAAAACCAAATGTTTCTTCTCCAGTTCTTTCCCCACTTTATTAGAAGTGTAATCAGCTCTTTTGCCTGCAGTCTTCCTCTCCACCCAATTATTCCATGAGGAGGTTTTCTCGCATATCACAGAGCAGCATCTCTGCTTGAATACCCACAGACCACTGTTGCTTGCTGCCTCTGGACAGCTGCCCACACCAGAACCAGCCTCCACCAAATGGCCAGCTTTTCACTCATCTCTGTAACTCATGGGAGTCTGCCACTTTTCATAACCAAGTAATTCAAAGGGCAGAGATTTTGGAACAGTAATTCATGAGGGTATTTTCCCAGAGGGCTCCAAACCTCATTGAACATCAGAATCATCTTATATATGCTTTTAAAAATAGATTTGGGACTCTCACCCCCAGCCAACCTAAAACTCTAGAAGTAGATCTCATGACAATGGAATTTGAAACAAGTTCCCCACAATAAAGGCATTTAGTCAGGGTGCAAAAAATAGTTGTTAATTAATAGGCAGATAGTACAACCTCAGTATACAGATTCGCTTTTGGAAATTAACACTTTGTACCACAGCCTGTTTCTTTCTGCAGTGGAACACCTACCTCAATGCCCCAAACATACGGGGCGAATTAAAGAAGTCCTCAAACGTTTAATAACCACCTGGTGGTTGGTGCATCAGAAGTCCACACTCCACCTCTGGAGAAAGATGTTGCCTAAGACTCCCAAACACCAAGCAGAATAATCTCACTTCTCTTCCCATGAAACCTATAGTAGAAATCAATAATTTAAAAATCCCCTTTAAAGAAATTGTTATGTCATTGCTAATACCTCAAAGATACATTGGGGCCAGAGATTGCCAAGCCAAAACAATCTCAATGATATTGTTTAATTCCCTTCTTTAGAGGCCATAGAATAAAAACAATTAAATTTTAAAATGATCAAGTGAATTTCCCTTGAAACTACACTGTGAATTTCTCAAAAGGTAGAGTTTGTACCTGTGAAAGTGAAAATCACTTAGTCATGTCAGACTCTTTGCAACCCATGGACTATACAGGCCAGAATACTGGAGTGGGTATCCTTTCCCTTCTCCAGGGGATCTTCCCAACCCAGGGATCAACCCAGGTCTTCCACATTGCAGGCAGATTCTTTACCAGCTGAGCCACAAGGGAAGCCCTTGTACCTGTAGCACCCAGCAGATATAAGGCACTGAAATAATATGATCTGAAAGGAAGGAAGTGAGGGAGGAAGGGAGGAAGCAGAAAAAAGAAAGGTAGAGACTCTAAGGGACAGAGTGACGGATCAGTGAGTGAATGAATGAATGCCTTGTTAGTACTGACCTTATGTCTGCCTTTTTGGAAATCTTTATGAAATCAGAAGATAAAGATTCTCACCCTCTTCACTATAATGACATTAAGTGAATTTTTCCAGATAGCCTTTGATAAGTGCAACTTTGTCTCTATTAATTTAGCATCGTTGTATTTCTCAGCAATGTAAGGCAGGCTGGGTCTAATTTTCCCTGAAGAATTCTTTTATAATTATGTTAACTTTGAGGCTTTTTAATGAATTAAATATTAGCCAAACTATTACCAGATTGTTATTCATGTATGAAAAGTATGGTATCAGCCAATATATGCTTAGTAAGTAACAAAGCAGAAATATGGTTCCAAAAATATGAAGGATCAATACGCATATTAGCAGTAGGAAGTTTTATGTTAATGAAGACACTAACATTTTATGTCAGCAAAAATTACACAAATGCTGTGTTGTAGATCCTGTCATGCAAGTTTTTCAGGTAAAGAAAGGCACAGAAAGGGTCAAAATCTCCATCAAATCCAACCCACCAATCACATATGTCAAAACCCTATTTTGAACTCAGTGTGTTTGACTTCAAAGCTTATGTTCTTTGGAGATAAATATTATTAGGAATCTGGATGAGGATTGAGACTGCAAATAATGCTACCAAATAAATATTTACTGCATCACACTCTGTTTGCTGTGTGTTAGTTCCTGTGTAATTGCTACCTAATCAAAAACCGGTTAGATTCTATGTCTACCCTAGAGAATTCTACAGTCTCCACAGAAGGATAAAACGATGCTCATGTGACTAACCTACATTTTGTTAAGCCCTGAGAAGGAAGTCAATAATCAGAGTTAACATATATTTAGAAATTCTGTATGCCAGGCACTGTACTGACGACTCTATGTCAACCTCACAGGAAATTCAGAACACTGAGATTGAGAGACAGAAAGTAATTTATCCAAGACTGAAGTTCAAACTTAGATAGTCTATTTCTGGTCCTCTTGCCCTTAACTATTGTATTTCTTCCCAGGTTAGAAAGTAAAGAGAGACTGAAATAAGGGAGATCCGTTAGGTTACTGCAATAATCCACATGAAAGATGATGAAGCCCTGAACTGTAATGGCAGCAGTGGAACTGGAAAGGAATTAGGTGAGAGACACTTAAGAGAGAAGAATGAGAGCACTCGATGCCTAATTGGCTGTGGAAGAGGCAGTGAGAGGTATTGATAAGAGACAGGAGGAGTCACAGATCAAGGGCTTTAGCCCAAATGAAGAGAAGAACGGTACGTCCTTAACAAAAATAGAAAATCAAGGATCGAGAGCGGTTTGGAAGGAAGAGAAATGGGTTTAACTTTTAAAAACTTTTTTGGAATGATTCTTTAAGTTCTTTAGTGCTTCACAATTTTAAAAAGTTCCACACACATGATTTCATATAATCCCGTAATAACCTTCTTTTCCACTGTTTCCCCATCTATTTCCCATGAAGTGATGGGACCGGATGCCATGATCTTCGTTTTCTGAAAAAGGGCAAAAAGATTAAGAGTAGGATTTTCCAATGTTCCCTTTCCCTCTTAGCCATAATCAATTATTCTCCCTAAGAAGCGATGGAGGCAGAAATGATAGTGAAGGAGCAAGGGGCTGGTGGGACAAGCATAACATATTAATAGTCTCTCTTCATTTGGTTAGAGCTTTCTAGTTTATAAATCATGTTCACATTCTCATGAAATTCTCAAAAAAATGTGAGGTAGGGTAGAAAGAGGTTGTTTCCCCTGTCACCCCAGAGGGGGAAAGCTAAGGTCTAAAGATGTGTATAAGAGACAGGGGTGGTGTCATCTGCATATCTGAGGTTATTGATATTTCTCCCGGCAATCTTGATTCCAGCTTGTGTTTCTTCCAGTCCAGCGTTTCTCATGATGTACTCTGCATATAAGTTAAATAAGCAGGGAGACAATATATAGCCTTGACGTACTCCTTTTCCTATTTGGAACCAGTCTGTTGTTCCATGTCCAGTTCTAACTGTTGCTTCCTGACCTGCGTATAGGTAATCAGAATATGATATTTTGTTATGGCAGTCTGAGTAGACTAATATCATTATGCTGCTATAACAAACAACCCTCCACCCTCTAAAAAAATTTCAGAAGAATAAAGCAACAAAGATGTATTTCCTGGTCATGCAGAGTACTGCGGTACCAGGCAATTCTACATTACAACTGCCCTCAATGTGAACACTCAAAGCAGAAATAACTACAGATATAGAAAACAGACTTATGGTTACCAGGGGTAAGGGTGGAAGGACAAATTGGGAGATTAGAATTGACATATGCATATCTATCTATAAAATGGATACCTAATAAGGACCTACTGTATAGCTCAGGGAACTCTACTCAATAGTCTGTAATGGCCTATATGAGCATGCTAAATCTCTTTAGTCGTGTCCAACCCTTTCTGGCCCCATGGACTGTAGCCCACCAGGCTCCTTTGTCCATGGGATTCTCCAGGCAAGAATCCTGGAGTGGGTTGCCATGCTTTCCTCCAGAAGATCTTCCGAACCCAGGGATCAAACCCACGTTTCTTGCATTGGCAGGCAGCTTCTTTACCACTTGGGAAGCCAAGACTATATGTGAAAAGAATCTAAGAATGAACAGTTATATGTATATGCAGAACTGATTCACTTGTCTGTACACCTGAAACTAATACAACATTGTAAATCAACTGCTGCTGCTGCTGCTGCTAAGTCACTTCAGTCGTGTCCGACTCTGTGAGACCCCGGTGATGGCTGCCCACCAGGCTCCCCTGTCCCTGGATTCTCCAGGCAAGAACACTGGAGTGGGTTGCCATTTCCTTCTCTAATGCATGAAAGTGAAAAGTGAAAGTGAAGTCACTCAGTTGTGTCTGACCCTCAGAGACCCCATGAACTGCAGCCTTCCAGGCTCCTCCGTCCATGAGATTTTCCAGGCAAGAGTACTGGAGTGGGGTGCCATTGCTTTCTACATGTAAATCAACTATCCTCCAACAAAAAAAAAAATTTTTTTAATGTGAGCACTCATTGATCCAAGATACTTTTATCTGGTTACTCCACTTTCTCAGCAAGAGAAACTACTGAAAGATTCAATCGTTTCTGAAGGCAGCTCTTATCAGAGGCTGTTCTGGAATGGATTTCAGTTGATATAAGTCTTTGGAAAGTCAAGTATAGTCTTCAGTCAGTAAAATCCTTACAAGTCTTAATAGCCAAAGTGAGCATCTATATCTACAATGAGTTTTTGCTCCTGAGAGGCATATATATAGAATATCCTGTCTCCACTCTTATTTACTCTCCTGAAGACAAAAGAAGTAGTCAAGCAGAGTCAGGTACATATTCCTCCTTCTACTAGTGACCAAGTGGGTATGTATGTGTTTAAAAAAAAATCAAAATCTCTTTTTAAGCTTTATATATTACCTACATACCTAATAATTGTTTCAGTTCTGCAAACTGAATCAAAAAATAATTATAAACACCAAACGTGGTTCAAATTGCCTCTTAGAGTTTCAGGCGAGCAGAAAGGTGGGGTTGATTTGCTGCACTGTTACTCAATGCATCTCTGGGGCATTAAAATAAACGTTACATCATGATAGCATGTAGTATTCTGAAACATAAGGATTTCATGGCCCTAGAAGTTTCAGAGACTATCATTTAGCAATTACATAACATAAGCCTCATTCTGAGTCTTTCCAATCATGGAGACCAGGAGGCCTGTGTTAATGAATGTTTAGGCTGTTTAGGGAAAAAAACAATTCTGAGAATATGGATTCCTAAATTTCCATTGTTATGTGGAAGTCTCTGCTCTCTAACAAGCAGAATTAAAGACAAAAGAAACATTTCCTTTCTCCTGGGATTATCCTGTTTAAAGTTCAAAATTTCACATTGATGAACGACCTTGAATGTGAAAAGGGCAAAAAGATTAAGAGTAGGATTTTCCAATGTTCCCTTTCCCTCTTAGCCATAATCAGTTATTCTCCCTAAGAAGCGATGGAGGCAGAAATGATAGTGAAGGAGCAAGGGGCTGGTGGGACAAGCATAACATATTAATAGTCTCTCTTCATTTGGTTAGAGCTTTCTAGTTTATAAATCATGTTCACATTCTCATGAAATTCTCAAAAAAATGTGAGGTAGGGTAGAAAGAGGTTGTTTCCCCTGTCACCCCAGAGGGGGAAAGCTAAGGTCTAATGGAGTGAAGGTCGAAGATCACATTACTCATGAAAAGAAGATCCAGAACAAGACCCAGGCTTCCTGATGCCTAAGATGTGCTCTTGCCACTATATTTCCACTGTTATATCTTGTCTAGATTGTAGTAAATAATTCTGTTTACAACACTGGTTTAAAAATATTTGAATGAAAGACCAAGAAAATTTCCACTCATGGAATCAAACTCAAAGCACCAAGTCTGTTTTGTTTTTTTTTTAAATTCCCAGCTCTCCTGGCCTTTCATGGAAGAGAAACACAGAAGGCATGATGGATATCATAGGAATTCAGTGGTGGGATTGGGTAATTAAGCTTAAGATAAGTGATAAGAGTGCTTTGGAAGGAATATTGCAGGTATGATGGTATGACAACATTTGTGTGATATTTTTCCGAGTCAGATGCATTTGAGACAATGACTTCATATAGAAAAGGAACTTTCTACCATTTTATTTTTCTTCTTTAACAAATATAATCTTGAGCTCTTTGTTAGAAATATGCTCTAGTGAGTTAACCATTTTCAAAGTGAACTTTAAGAATTCTGATGGCTGCTCTTGTGAGAGCAAGGGAGATCATAGAGCCCCCTAATAATACACTTTGTTCTGATTTTCACATAGGAGTAGCTGCCTCTAGGACCTGGGCTCAAAAAGAAGGCACTAACCTATCATTTCCTGGCCTTATACTTGGATCCTAAAAAATGTGCTGGAAGTTTTCTTTGCGATACAGTTTTTAGAAATAAATTTATGAGATGGTCAATATCCATGAAGATAACATAAATGAAAGTTCAGGTGATGCCCATCCAAGGCCAAATTTGCCTGTTACTCCTGGTGTTTCTTGACTTCCTACTTTTGCATTCCAGTCCCCTATAATGAAAAGGACATCTTTTTTGGGTGTTAGTTCTAAAAGGTCTTGTAGGTCTTCATAAAACCGTTCAACTTCAGCTTCTTCAGTGTTACTGGTTGGGGCATAGACTTGGATAACTGTGATATTAAATGGCTTACCTTGGAGACAAACAGAGATCATTCTGTCATTTTTGAGATTGCATCCAAGTACTGCATTTTGGTCTCTTTTGTTGACCATGATGGCTACTCCATTTCTTCTGAGGGATTCCTGCCCGCAGTAGTAGATATAATGGTCATCTGAGTTAAATTCACCCATTCCAGTCCATTTTAGTTCGCTGATTTCTAGAATGTCGACGTTCATCCTTGCCATCTCTTGTTTGACCACTTCCAATTTGCCTTGATTCATGGACCTGACATTCCAGGTTCCTATGCAATATTGCTCTTTACAGCATGGAATCTTGCTTTTATCACCAGTCACATGCACACCTGGGTATTGTTTTTGCTTTGGCTCCATCCTTTCATTCTTTCTTGAGTTATTTCTCCACTGATCTCCTGTAGCATATTGGGCACCTAATAATCTGGGGAGTTCCTCTTTTGATATCCTATCATTTTGTCTTTTCATACTGTTCATGGGGTTCTCAAGGCAAGAATACTGAAGTGGCTTGCCATTCCCTTCTCCACTGGACCACATTCTGTCAGCCCTCTCCACCATGATCCGCCCTTCTTGGGTTGCCTCGCAGGCATGGTTGGTTTCATTCAGTTAGACAAGGCTGTGGTCCTAGTGTGATTAGATTGACTAGTTTTCTATGAGTATGGTTTCAGTGTGTCTGCCCTCTGATGCCCTCTTGCAATACCTACCATCTTACTTGGGTTTCTCTTACCTTGGGCGTGGGGTATATCTTCACGGCTGCTCCAGCAAAGCACAGCCGCTGCTCCTTACTTCAGATGAGGGGTATCTCCTTACCGCCGCCGTTCCTGACCTTCAACGTAGGATATAGCTCCTCTAGGCCCTCCTGAGCCTGCGCAGCCACCACTCCTCGGGTTGCTCCTCCCAGCCACCTCCCCTGGCCTTGGGCGCGAGGTGGCTTCTCCTGGCCGCCCCTGACCTCAGACACGGGTTATCTCCTCCCGGCCGCCCCGACCTTGGTCACGGGTGTCTCCTCCCGGCCGACACTTGCCTCAGATGCAAGGTAGCTCCTCCCGGCCACCGCCCCTGACCTCGGTCGCAGGGTAGGTCCTCCCGGCTGCCACCCCTGCTGGCTGCCACTGATCTTGGACTCGGGGTAGCTCCTCTCGGCCGCTGCTCCTGACCTCGGACGCAGGGTAGCTCCTCCCGGCTGCCACCCCTACTGGCTGCCACTGATCTCGCACGCGGGGTATCTCCTCTTGGCCGCCACTGACCTTGGACGCACGGTAGCTCCTCTCAGCCATGCCTAGTGCGCCGGCTCACAGTCTCCGGTGCTTAGTGTACCAGCTCGCAGCCGCCTGATATTCAGGATGAGGGGGAATCAATTGTCATCAGGGAAACACTGCCTGATTCTCTACCATTACCTCTGTAGGAAGCCCATAGTGTGCATTAAGATGCTCCAGTTCTCAGGAAGAGATAGGCACACTAGACCATCTATCTGACCTGCCTCTTGCGAAACCTGTATGCTGGTCAGGAAGCAACAGATAGAACTGGACATGGAACAACCGACTGGTTCCAATTAGGAAAAGGGGTATGTCAAGGCTGTATATTGTCACTCTGCTTATTCAACGTACATGCAGAGTACATCATGAGAAATGCTGGGCTGGAAGAAGCACAAGCTGGAATCAAGATTGCTGGGAGAAATATCAATAACCTCAGATATGCAGATGACACCACCCTTGTGGCAGAAAGTGAAGAGGAGCTAAAAAGCCTCTTGATGAACGTGAAAGAGGAGAGTGTTTCAGAAAACAAAGATCGTGGCATCCAGTCCCATCACTTCATGGGAAATTGATGGGGAAACAGTGGAAACAGTGTCAGACTTCATTTTTTGGGGTTCCAAAATCACTGCAGATGGTGACTGCAGCCATGAAATTAAAAGATCCTTACTCCTTGGAAGGAAAGTTATGATCAACCTAGATAGCATATTCAAAAGCAGAGGCATTACTTTGCTAACAAAGGTCC